>WBNH01010729.1:62670-197670 GCA_013401255.1 Urocolius indicus
AGGCGGGAGCGGCAGCGTGGTCAGCGGCGCTCGGGGCGGGGGCGGGGGTGGAGGTGGAGGGAGCGCGGGCGCAGCGGGTGCCCGTGCCGGAGCGGGAGCGGGATCGCGCGTGCGCGGCGGGGCGCGGAGAGCGGAGAGCCCACCGAGAGGGTGCCCCCTTCCCGCAGGGACCCGGCGCTGAGCGGCGTCGCCCGGAGAGCTGGAGCGTTTTTTTTTTTGGCGTCCTCCCGCCTTTGCAGAGGCTTGGCTTGGCGGGGCGGCGGCTTCGCAGCCCGAGCGGGGGGGGTGGTGTTACACTCAGTGTTGCGGTTTCTGCTCCGCAGCCGTCTCCCGCGCCGGTTTCCCCGCGGCGGCGAGGCTGGGGTATCCCGGCGGAAAGGCCGTGGGCTTGCCGCCCCGTGACGGGCCGCCTGCTCGGGCGCTGGTGGCTTTGGGACGGACGCGCTGGCGCGTTGCCGCGGAGGGCGCGGGCAGGCGCAGGCGGGATCAGCTGCGGGGTGAAAACGCGCTTGTCTCGGGAGGAGCGTGTTTCCTTCGGTGCTCGTTTACAGTAAAAATTGACAAAAAATCTTATATAAATAGAGCAAAAGTGTTAACGTCTTTGCAGTTCTTCCACATCTGGTGCCAGGCTGTGTAAATGTCCCATTTGAGCCCATCCCAGCCCTTAGCAATACCAATCCTTACAGACTTAGCCACGTTGCTTAAGTGGAGCTTTATTGACAATTTGATCTACTATCACTAGGAAGGGACTAGCCTTCTCCCCCCTGGCCCAGCCTGGCTGCTTGCAGTAGCCACAGATCTCCTCTTCCTGCAACCAGGTTGTGCGCAAAACCCATAGTCTTGTGCTTGAGCTAGTTGTCTGCTTGTGTAAGTTGGATGTGGTCAGGTCCCCACCCTTCAAAAACCAAGAGAGAGAAAAAGATCAAGAAAAGCAGAGAGCACCTTGCTGGAGGGAGCATAGTGAAAACGTAAGAGGAAATGGGGTGGCAGTCTTCAGCTGTTAACAAATTACTAGTTCATCTCAGTCTAGCTTTACTCTTAAAGATTGTGATACCACCTAAAAAAAACATTACTGCTTTGGAGCAATATAGGCCTTTTCTAAGTCTGTCTATTCCTGAGTTGTCATGGAGACATGCAAAATAAAAGGAGCTGGAAATTCCCAAGGGAAGAGTGGGGGGATCCTTTTCAGATGCGGGTTGATGAGACTTGAGAGGTGCTTTGGAAATCTAGATGGTGGCTTCTTGATGAATGTCTGTCTGAGACCATTCCTTTGGTGCAATTCCAGAACTGACTTGTCAAGAGCCATTTGTGACTGCGTGCTTTTAGCCAAACAGGTCTCTATGTTGAATTTAAGCAAAACTGCAAACATCTATTAATACATCACTGAACACTAAGTACCAAAGATAACAGCAGCTAATTACTAAACTTATTTCTCTTGGTTTTAATTAATTGCAGCCATGCATGAGTCTGGAAGTTTCTCAGCATCACGTTCTAGACGTGAGAGGAAGTCTAGAAGAGGCCAGCAAGAAGCACTGGAACGTCTGAAAAAAGCCAAAGCTGGTGAAAAATTAAAATATGAGGTGAAAATTCTCATCTTTTCTTTTTAATGAAAAGTGAATGTGAGCTGGGATACCTAACTACCCTCTATACATATCTAAAAGTTAGGAGAGTCAGAATCTGTCTTGCAGATCAGCTTTTGTTTTTTAACAGTGTAACTGTAATTATTAATTTTGCCCCTTTCTGATATCATTTCTTTATTCACTTCTGTTTTGAAAACGAAAACAGTTTTATTAGCTGCAAGTCAAATATGCTTGATACTGCTTGATAACTACCCCTCAGGGAAGGACCAACTGTTAAAATTTAATTGTGAAAGTAATGTTATGCTAAGAAGTACCTTTTTTTTTTTTTTTTTTGCGTCAAAGGACTTTTAAGCTCTAAATAAATTCCAAAGATTTACATGACCGAAATCCATTAATACTGATACACTGTGTTTCCATTTAAACATTTAACTGGGAGAATTGGAATCTGTCAGTGGAACAGTGATACTGTCCAATGAATTGTAACGCTAGCAGGAAGTGACTTTCACATTGAGGTGAATAAATCTAAAGAAGCCTGAAGTGTGTAGATCATGAACATGTTCAATTTTCCGTGAGGCATGGAAGAACATCTTCTGTATTATGCTTGGGCACTTTAAATCATCTTCATTTTCATGGAGCCTATCTTAGTGTTTGAGAGTAGAGCCAAAGGTCAGAAGTTTCTATTTTTTAAAAGTATTTTCTTAGTAAGAAATGAAGACTAAATCAAATGAAATCTCTGCCAGCGCTCCAGTAGATTTTGAGTGTCAGTATACTGTGATAATTAAAGAAACTGATAACTTGTCTTTTGTCACTGCCAAAAAAGAAGACTAAACTGAAAGAATATCTGTGCTTACTAGTTGGCAACTTCTATGTTCTTACTGATGACCTATATTAATAATTAATGGTATGGAAACTGTTAATCCTCAGTATTCCTTAACTGTAGGTCGAGGACTTCACAGGTGTTTATGATGAAATAGATGAAGAAGAGTACTCCAAGAGGGTCAGAGAACGCCAGGATGATGACTGGATTGTTGATGATGGTAAGTTAAGATTTGTTGGGAGAGTTATTTTTATTGTGGTGTTATAACTCAATTAGGCATCATAATGTAAGGTAAGTTATTTGAGGTAAGTTATAATTAGTATATTGTTACAAATTGGTTTAGGGGACAAGAAAAAGAAAAGCTTTTGTAAGGAAATTAATCTTTTGCATTGTTCTCATAGGAATGAGAATATTTTTCTGTTAAGAACTGTCTTTAAAAATTCCTTTTTAGTTATTAGCGATGTAACTTTTAAAGGTAATGTAATTAAGAATTTCTAGTTAAACACAAAATAATGTGTTTAGTCTAATAGATGATATAGTTGACAGTGCTGTAGTTTTTAACACCTTTTGCCTTTATAATTTTTGCTCTATTTTAAAGGGGGAAAAGTATTTAAGTATGTTAAACTTTTTATTATGGATATATTTAGAAACAACAGAAGACAGAATTTAAAATGTAAATTTTAAACTTTTTTTTTTCTACAGATGGGATAGGTTACGTTGAAGATGGAAGGGAAATCTTTGATGAAGATCTGGATGATGATGCTCTTGGTTCCAATAAGAAAGGTAAGTTGAACATGATCACTATAGAGTATCTGCCACTGGCTTTAAAAAAGTACGTAAAATGGGCAACTTCTTGGTATCAGTACATGGTGAATATGGCCAAATGACATGTTACTTAAAGCTCTGGAGTTTTATGCCTATGACTGTGAATTTTGTTTAGCCTCTGAGATACAGAAGGTAAAGGTCCATTGTGGGATATATATTCACTTCTAGATCAAATGCATCTAGGAATGATTTTAGTTTCCAAAGCCAGTGTTTATAGGCAGTGTGATCTCTCTTGCTACTAAAGTACTTGCTTTTAAGGGTCTGAGTTCAAATGTTTTCGACAATTTTTATGAATTTGATGGCAAACTGAGAAATGGAGTCTGATGTTGAGAATCCAAGCCTAGTACCAACTCCTGGACACTCCTTTTCTTTCAGGAGATGCTTCCATGTAAACTATCTTGATCCCTTTTCTGGAGGGATTCTGATGTAGAATTCACATTTTCTTTTTTTTTTATGTAGGCAAAGCTGGCAAAACATCCAGAGTTGATAAAAAGAACGTGAAAAAATCTGTGGTGTCAAAGCCAAATACAATTAAGTCTATGTTTATAGCCAGTGCTGGGAAGAAAAACACAGACGTGAGTTTTTATGTTTTTGAATTTAAAGGTTTCTAACTTGTTCCCAGTGTTTAGTGGGAGTGGAGTAAGGCACGGGGTCATTTCAGTTTCTTGTGTCTAGCAAGACATAAACTTCTATTACAGTTTCTTGTGTATGATGCATTCCTGAAAACATTATGTGTGTTTTGTTGAAACCTTTTAGTCATTTGCTGATGGTCTCTTGGTTGAGTTTGCATATATAACTGAGAACTGTCTGGCTAATCTTACAGAAAACCGTTGATCTGTCAAAGGATGACCTACTAGGGGATATTCTTCAAGATCTTAATGCTGAAGTAAGTATATTAATATAACCTGTTTTAAAAACCTTAATCCGTTACTTTTTCTTGCTG
The DNA here is from genome assembly GCA_013401255.1 of Urocolius indicus. Lineage (NCBI taxonomy): Eukaryota > Metazoa > Chordata > Aves > Coliiformes > Coliidae > Urocolius > Urocolius indicus. Next base: position 66,836 of record WBNH01010729.1, read on the forward strand.
TAGAACATACAAGGAAAATAACTGCATAAAACTACACTATCTAAGGTCGATTTCTTCCATAGCACGTAGCTTGGTGTATTCCATGTATGATAGGCACTCTAGCTGTCATCTCCACCGTGCAGAAGTTCACGACTGTATTGGTTTGATAAGCCAAAACTGGTATGTTCTGATTAGAGATAGTTTATATTACTGTGACGTAGAGCCTGTGCCAAATCAGACTTCTATGTTTCAGTCAGCTTAGAGTGAAAAAGGACTTAGTTGCATCTGAATCGTGTGTACCATATATGTGTGTTACCACACTCCAGCCAGTGTACTGTAGAGTACGTTGATCTGGCATGTTTGTGTTCATGAGAGATGCTGAGGGAAGACTGTTTTCAGCAGGTGACATAGCCTGAATTGTCTGATGCCTCCTGCTTTCCATAGTTTACTACAGAGAAACAGAATAACATTTTCTCAGAGGTATGAGTGCAAGATGGCTGCTGTATCACTGTTGGGCTGGCTCAGATGAGGCTGTTCCTCGTCACGAATGACTTTTCCATGAGTTAATGCCCCTTAGCAGGATTTCTTAAAAGTGAAAGGACTGTTCGCATAGAAACCATGAAACTACTATGGTGATGAGATAATGAATTGAAATATAGTGTGTAATAGTGTATTTTTATGAAGCAGTAAGAGGAGTACAGATGTTTCAAGGTGAGGTTCTCTTGGTTTAGTGTGCTTACTATTCTACTCCTCCCTGTGACATCTGCTTGAGAGTTATGTCGTCTTATGCTATCAAAAACCCTCAAAGCATTAAGCAAATGCATTTTAATGCTGTCAAATTTTGTGGAGTATTAGTTAGGGGAAGTAATTCTAATTACACTGTGGCTTCAGTTTACCTAAATAGCTGTTGTTTTTTTGTCTATTTTCTAAAATTTGTTTTGTTATTAGATGTTGATAAGGATGAGTATAAAATGTCTGTACATGTAAATAAATTAAAATGGATTTTACCTTAATGTGACTGCTGAGAGTGCGCTTCTGCCCTAAGGCATGTGTGCTCAGTACCACTGTTTCAGCAGATGTGAACATCCCCTTGCTTACCCCTTGAAATGCCACCCTTTGAAAACTGTTTCACTTAGTGATGACAGGTTTTTCTCTCAAACTGTTTACCAAAATTTTTAGTGTCTGTGATCATGGGCTGTGATCATTGCTCAGAAAACTTTTTATGTGACTGAGTTGTATATCGGGAGGTGTGTTTTCTTGGCAGATGAGAAATACCAGTGGTGATCTTCTTTTTGATGGAAAACATTACTAACCAAGGCAGAAAAGAACACTGAATGCCTCTTCATTTCATCACTTCTCTCTTGTCTTTCAATAATCAGACTGTTCAGCTAACTCCACCACCAATTATAATGCTGAAGCGGAAAAGATCTGCTGGAGTACCACTGAATCCCTTCTCTGTGCAGTCCCAAACTCCTAAGGTAAGGGGGAAATAAAAAGTTCATAGTAAGTATTAATCTGTATTTTGATTGATTTGAATACACTTTTTTATTTCCACTTCCAGAAATTACCTTTCTCATTAGCCTCTCATTAGTAATACTATCATGCATTTTTCCTCTGCTCCTTCCATGTTAATACATAAACATATTATAATGACTTTTTTTAATCTTTAGTATAGTAGTAGTATGTAGCTGTTGCATTTGACAGGCGAAACTATTTTTATCATGTGAGGTGAGCTTCTGCTTTTTCTCTTTTCCTGAGTTAAAAAGGCCCTTGTGGCAAGGAGAGGGTGATGGGAAGTGAAATAAGCTGAAGAAAGAGTTATTTTCTGGGTGTAGAAAAAGATAAGAAACTCGTCTTCTGCAGAAATGGAAAGCAAATGGAAAATTGAAGCTTTTAACAGAAGTTCACTCTGGTGGAAGATTTTGAAGTGAAAGAAGGGACAGGCTGCTAAGGATAGAAGGCTGGTGTCTTGTTGAGAGTTCAGGTAAATGAGGAGGACTTCACAGCTGGAAATACAATGAATTATTTGGTAAGAGTCTATGCAGGGAAATTGAATAGGGTAGATAAACACGATTTATGAAACCTTGTGTAATGGTGACATTGAGTTATGGTACATTAAGTTATATCTACTTTCTGTTTAAGGTGAGTGAACGGCTGAGTTAGCATTGGCCACACCAACACAATAGCTAAACTGAGATTAAAAGGCTAGAAAAGATGGTGTGCAACTCTAAAGTCTATGTCTATAAATAACATCTCTTTGACAAAGATGAAGATTTTGGACCTTGCTGCAGATTAAGGACCAGTAGATGCAGAGATGGAGTATTGGTAGCGGTGGAGGCCACTTCGTGCACATCTTCTGTAAGAAGAGGTTTTGTAGCTGCTGCCGTAGTGGTATCCTGTCTGAAAAAAAAACTCTTGTCCTTATTGCCTCAGAATTTAGGCTTGCAAAGCATGCTGAAATGCAATTTCTTTTTCTTCACTCTTCCTGCCATGTCTGTAGCATGAAGAATACCAATGGAGAAGTATTCCATGTTGTCCTATAGACATCTTTGTCTGTTCATCATTGCTGACATGAATACGGTATGAATGGGTGTAAAGTGCTGTGTTGGCCTTTCCCAGTTGTTCCAGCCTCTATCCCTGCCTGATGTATATTGTCACGTGCTCAGTTAACAGAGATTTTAATTTAGGAATGGAGTAAAGCAACATGGGAAAGATAGTGAAAATAAACACAAACTTCATTAAATGTTAGCCATGGCCTGTTGTAAACTTTTTAAAGGTTGTTGAAGAAATACATCAGAGCACAAATAATGGTGTGTGACGTAGTTTAATCTTGAGGAGTTTTGGCTATCACACTGCAAAATATGTGGAGCTTTTCCTCTAACCCTGGTTATTGGTACTAGATTTTTTTTTCCCCTTTTTTGCTTTTAAGAGATTATTTTTAAATCGTGGCTGAAATGTCTTTCAGGTAATCACCCCTATGTCAAGGAAAGTTCCTGCTCATCTCAGAAAAGAAACTCTTCCTCCAGCTTCATTTCATTCTAAACATCCCAATTACACAGCAAAATCTGTTATAGTCTCTGAAAATGAGGATGCCAAATATGTGCAGAAATCTACAGAAAATGAGGGAACAGTGAAGACGATAGGAGAGAAAGCTATTGAAGGTATCAAAAAGGCACAAAAAGTCAGTTCTGGAAACTCTTTAAATATAGCATATTAGTGTTAAAACACTTTTTGGTTTATACTGGATAGATGCTTAGATAGCTTAAATGTGTAGTTTGTTTCTTTATTGATACTGTGTATTGCATGCATGCATATAGTATGCTATTTGCACATGTACTGTATACTGTAGTATGCAGTGTGACATTTTAATGATTCAGGCCTTTAGTTCTGTGTGCAACGCTTGCAGATGATGATCAGGCAGTGATGAATTTTGATGAGGACGACTTTGATGAACCTATGGAAGCAGAGCATGTGGAAACGATACCTGAGACAGCTGAAAACTTCAAGAGAGATAAGGAAATTGAAAAGAAAGAGACAGAGCATCTGGAGTCAGAGAAGAAAGAGACATCTGTCTCGTAAGAATCTCTTTTTTTCTTTTCTCATGCACCAAGAAGCTTTTCAATATCCATAAACCTTAGATTTATCTTCATATTTGTCAATGGGATACTTGTGATACAGACAGAATGAAGATAATGCTATGTAATGTGGTTTTTTTTGTAAGTAATGTTAAAAATGTTAACATTGAACATTTTCAGTAGAGTGACTGGCAGAAATACTCGATGTTTTAGGGATTTAGCACATGATAACATAGCACATGTTTCAGTACACTGAGGTGACTGAATGTTGGTGTTGGACACTGAACTTTGATACCAATAAGCAAAACCAAGGAATTGCTATTTGGAGCAACCATGAATGCATTTCATAATGATAGCTGTAGTTAAAAGTATTATCGCTGAAATTAATTTCACATGGTGAATAGCTATATCTTTGAAAATAGCAAAAAAGGGTTTTTTTTTGCCTGTTGTGGTTTTTGGTTTTTTGGTGTTTTTTTTTTTTTTTTCCTGTTTGGCAGAGTCTTGAATCGTATGTTTGCATAATTTTAAGCTGTATAATACCTGAATGATCAAAAAGACTTTAACATTTAAGGACGGAAAAGGTAGTTTTGTTGAAATAATCTGTTATTGTACAGATAGATGTGTTTGTTATGTAAAGGTTTGAATGAGCAAGGCTGAAATACCAGATGAATGACTTTAAAGCCTGTATTGTGCATAGAGATCCATACTTGTGTGTGGGTTTCTGTCTTTGTAACTCTGTCCTTCTTGTCAGAATAAATCTGAGGAAATGCAGCTGTTGGGAATGTTGCTTGATAGTGGAAAGAGCAACAGAAGGTGTGAGAATATGGGGCTGAAAAAAAGCAAAACAGTGGTGGTTATAGCAGTGGCACAGTTTTACTCCTTGTTTTTTTCCTTCTGCAAAATCTGCAGAAGTTTTTCTCTCCCAGATATCTCATGTTGGGACAGAATTGATGAGGATGAAGCTGATCTAATAATGGCAGAAGTTCAACTAGACCCCAATCTCCTACCACTTGTGAACGGGGAAAATGATGATCAAGTCTTAAGATTTTATTGGCTGGATGCTTATGAAGATCAGTACAGTCAACCAGGTAACTGTTCAGTTAAAGGCAGAAAACGTTATTCTGATTCTTCTTATGTAGCTGGGATTTTCAGACTTGCTAAATTATGTCTAGATACTGCATCTCAGTTCTCTGTACATTGTACATTGATCTCTTGTTTTCCTGCATCTCTGTCCTGAGTATAGTGTAGTATTACTGGGAAAAGTAACAATGGTATCTCTTGGTCTGCTGTAGTAGTGGGGAGGTACAAAGGTAGTTACTAGCACTTCTCAGTGTTTGTGACCCATTGGCCTTCTTAAAACCCTGTACACTTCAGGAATAAGCTAATGTTGTTAATTTCTTACTCAGTGGTGTGGCAGTTGAACGTACTTCTTGTTTCTGGAAATGTGTCTTAAAATTCTGGTGGATAATTAGAAAGCCTGTACAGTAGCAGTTGCACAATTTTCTGTGAAGGAAAGGGAGGAAGGCAGCCTGAAAAACACAAGATCTATCTAGATACCTGTATTCAAACTGTCTAAATCTTGGAGACTGCTGTGGTATTAATGTCCCTAAAATACTTTATGCAGTTAAGTGTGAATCCCTAGCTCTCATCATCTTCAAAACTGTGGTATTCTAATCTCAGCCCTGACAAAAGAAGTCATGTTCACAGCTGTTCTAAGCATTTCCCATCCGTCCTCTCATTTCATCAACAGCTTTAGCATCTTGGGTTTCTAATTTGTGCTTCATGTAGGTTTACTGGAAGATTCTTCCATATATTGTTGAAGGTTTTTTGGGTTGTTGCTGTAAGCGTTTTGTCAGATACGTTTCTTTGTTACACCTTTTGTTGTGAGTTGAGATGCCAAACTTAAATATGAGACTGTGCTGGGCTGAACAGCTTGGTGCCGGGAGTGGTAATAATCATAGATATCTTGGTGAAATCAATGGCTCTAATATAAAATTGCTACTTTTAAAGACCCCGCTATTGTTCTTTTTCCTTTTTTTTGTCTTCTAAGTCAGTGGTTGCTGAATGGAACATAATTATGAAAGGATTTCTGTTCCTCGCATGCAAGGAGTGTTCTTTTCTCATTATGACTTTTTCAGGATTGAATAATAAAGACTGCACCTGTTTTCAATTAGTAATGTAGAAGGGAAAATTTTGATACTGCTTTTTGTTTAACATGTTCATGATCTTTGTTTATGCCTCATTTGCTGTGATGTCAAATGCATTGCCTGAAGAGTAAATACTATAGCATAATCATAAGACTCTTTAAAACTTAATGATTTTTTTAAAGGCTTACTTTTCATAGCTCCCTTTACTATCTTAGGCAGAGAACTTGAGAATTGTAGACCTATTAACATTTTAAAGAAACAGTGAATAAAAACTGCCCTTTACTTCCCCTCTGCAAGACATTTCCCCTGTCTCAAGACTTTGCTTTCCTTTTCATTCTTTTCACGGACTTTGTGCTTTATAAGCTTTATTCTTATTTTTTCTTTCTTCTTCCTTTCCATAAAGAGACTCACAGAGGATAGGGACGAATACCTTTTCTCCCATTTCTTGGTTTTACATGTGAAAAGTCTCTGAAAACTCCTTAGAGTCCTGCCTTTATTGTGCATTTGTGTTGTAGGGGGATGTGTGTTCAACTAGGTGACCTTTGAAGGTTCCTACCATCCTAAATTACTCTGATTCTGTGAAATCTGGGGGTTAAGACTGCTTTCTTGTCTGTGCTAGAGTTGATTGAAGTTTGTCTTTGCAGACCAGGCAGACTTTTACCCTGTCTTTGAGTGGCTCATATGTCTATCTTTCTACCACACCTGCATGCATATATGCATCTGACAGGTTAACTTCTCCATGCTCTTAATTTTGCCAGCTGTTCAAGCAGCCAACTTCTGTTTTGTGATCTCTCTCATATCTACATCTATATGATACAAATCTACCTGACTTTTTAATTCCTTCAAAAAAAAAAAAAATGCTGGGGACCCAGAACTTCATCTTCCCTGTCACTTACATCTGTAATTTGAGCTCTTTCTAGATCTTTTTATTCAAACTGTCTAAATCTTGAAGATTGCCTCTGTGTTAAAATCTCTAAAATACTTGGTACAGCTGAAGCTTATAACCTTGCTCTCATCATCTTCAAAGCCGCAGCATTCTCTGCCCTTGACAAAAGTAGTCTTGTTCACATCTATTCCAAGCACTAGAGAAATGATTTTTCTTAGCCTGTCATTCTCCGTCATCCGTTTTAGTGCTTCTTCACTGATTTATCTTTGATCTAATGGAGTAAGAAAGGTGCCTTTACTTCTGATGGATCACGTGGTAAAGATAAGTTATAACTCTTAACCAAGGACTTTGTGCATTCTCAGACCAAGGAGAAACGCAGGTTCCAAAATCTTTTATGTGAAGCACTGTTTCTAAGACAGTCTCAGCTCTGATAGGTCTGATTTTCTCAATAGTAGTGCACTGTCTTTCATGTAATCAAATTCCAAATTATTTGGAGTTTGAAGGCAACTCAGGTGAAGCCAAGTTTTTTAATTGACCTTGGAAGTTCATTTTAATTGTAATTCACAAACTGTATGTGAAAGTTGTATATTATTTTGAAGTTTAACATCACTTGATTAGCAATTTGTTAGATGCACAGAAATGTGCACGTACAACAATGACATGGTCCACAGTAAAGTCAACTGTAGTAGCCCTGCTCTATTCTTGCTTGGTTACAATTGTTGTCTTAGCATTCAGGATTTGTTGTGATGTTATACATCCTTTGGTGTCCTCGTTTGTTAAAAATAGTTGGTTGAAAACTTGAAGAGGTGATCAGCAAGTTGCCTTCACAATGTATTTCTACAGGTTTTATTGGAGTGTTGATCTCACAGTGTTAAGGTGTAGGAAAAATGGTTTCATCGTACTGGTCTAGCTGAGGAATGAAAAATTGTAGGTGACATATGTTTCAGGATTGATTGACAGCACAGCCTTTCTGATTATCTTCAGCTTTCACTGACTTCTCTTTCCTTCTTCTCTCTCTCTCCCTATGAATTATCAAACTAATGTAGGTAGAAATGGAATATCAGAATAAAATTCAGAGACTGGCTGTGTGATGCTGTTTTGAATTTTGCATATCAAAGTGTTACTATAGTGATGGAGGTAGGGGCATGGAGAACTATACAGGGTATCTATTGTTAGAGCTGGTGTTTAAAAGAATTTAGAATGTCCCAATGCATTGGAAAGATTTGTTGTTCAACAACAAACCTGAAATGGTTGTGTTTCTCTGCAAGAACATATAATAAGCTGCATTAGACAGCGTGAAGAATGATTAATTTAAAAATTGCATATTGAATTCTTTGTTTTGCCCTTCTTCCTTAGGTGTGGTTTTTTTGTTTGGCAAAGTTTGGATTGAATCTGCAAACACCTATGTCAGCTGTTGTGTGACAGTGAAAAACATTGAGAGAACTGTTTATCTACTGCCACGTGAAACAGTAAGTGTGTCTTTTAAGCATGTCAAACGTAAGTACCTTTCTTTCTGCTTATGGCAGGTTATGAGTTCTGGTAGTGTGTTTATGAGAACTGTTGAAGCCAGTGTTGTCTACTGTAAGTGGTAAAGTTAAGTACAATGTATACATAATATCACATGTGAGATGCAGCACAGAACGGTTGCTGCTTCCCTCCAACCCCAACAGACAAATTGTTACCTTGAGACTTGCTGCTTAGGAAATAAACGTTGCTTGAAATATTGTTAGAAAACTTAATGCTTTCTAAACATATAGTTTGAAGTAGTAGTTTTTAAATTTGGTTTTTCTCGACTGATTGCATTTTAGTTTTTCCTCAAAGAAGATATAGATGAATTTTGCTGTTATGAATCAACTTACTGGTCATGTCTCCTGGCATTTTCTGTTAATTTGTAAAACCTGACTTTTGTTTTTGAGGAAATGGACCTATCCACTGGCAAAGAGACAGAGACTCCAGTAACTATTATGAGTGTTTTCAAGGAATTTAATGACTGCATTTCGCCAAAGCATAAGATCATGAAGTTCAAATCCAAGGTTCGTCCACAAGCATCTTATTAGGTCATTTTCTGTTGTTCTGGTTTGTCAGGTGGGAAGTCTGTTGAAACACTGACCAGTGGGGGAGCTTATGCTGAAATGCAAATATATAACTCCTGACATCTTCATGGGGGGTTGGACTAGATGATCTCTAAAGGTCCCTTCCAATCCTGCCTTTCTATGATTCTATGTATTAGGGTACCTGCTTGCAAAAGCTATTCCAGTGTCTTCCCAAATATCCATACCCTTTTAAGAACAGTAAGTTGAAAACGTGATTGTTCCACCACATAGTGGTTTTGAAGATATTAATTCTTGACACTTGGTCAAATGTCAGACTGTCTTCCTTGCTTGCTGAGCTATTTTTGAGAACACAGAACATGCAGAAATTCAGATGCCCAAAGGTTGGGTATCAACTCATGGTGTCAAAGTTTAAAATGAAAGATTGTATTGTCTAGCAGATGAGTCAAAACACTTGGATTAGACTTCTTTGCATTTGACCAGGTGTCATATTGAACTTTATCTCTTGGCGTGTCTCATTCTTGCAGAGAAGAGCCTTGCAGATTTATATTTTTAGAATGTGTGCTGTTCAGAGCATGGGGTGTTTATAATGCATCTATATAGGAGGTAACAAGTTAGTGAGGACGTAATCCAGCCAGGAAACTTAAAATATTTGAGGCTTACAGTTATGGGCTATAGTCTTACACTGTTATTTTGTTGTGCTGTGTTCGCTCAGTAAATCTTTAAAACAACACTGGAAAAACAAATTGTTGCTATAATGGAAAAATTGTACCGTAGCACTTGTGATAAGTCTGCAGGAAAAGAGCTGATACTGCTGATAGTGTTTTAGATTTGGACTGAATTAGTTTTCAGGTGTGAGAAGATGACCTTGTTCATTTACACAGAGCATTTGTCTTTTGATGAGGTGGGGCGGAGGATGGGAGTTTGTGTGTGGAAGGGTGGCTACTGAGGAAAAGACTTGCTTAGAAGCAAGTGCTCAGAAACTTTTCTGTTTCTTGAAGTAACATGACATTATTCTGATAAAGCTGGCTTTCATTGTAATTTCTGGCTGGTTTGGAGTTAGTTAGAACTTTTAGCAGGTTGGCAGTCATATGACTTTATAAGATTTGTTCCTAAATAGTTGATCAGGAAATGGAATGGCAACTAAAAGTGCAGGTAGAATGGAATTCAACAGTATGTATTCGAGTGGAAAAATATAAACAAGTTCACATGGTAATTCAGATTGGAAAGACTCTCAGGAGGTCATCTGATCCAAAGCTAGAGTACTTCTGAAAGTTTAAGTTGTTAAATGGGAGCAGTGTCTTCCAAATGGCAAATTCATGCAAGACGTGACATCTTTTCATCAACGTGTAGCTTAGTGCATTATTTACATCATTGAAGGAAAATGCATGTCATTGGTACTTTGTGAAACTTTTGTTTTTCTTTTTTCTAGCTTATTTCCTCTCTCCAAACTCTGATGCAAATGTAGCTTCTTCAGTTTTCTCAGTGCTATTTATCTTGTATAGCTGATTATAACTTTGTTATGTATGAGGATTAGAAAGGAATGAGTTTAACAATAGGTAAAAGCCAAGTTTGTAATAGCGCACTGTTCAAAGAACCTTTTGGGGTCAAGGGCAAATACTGAGGGCAAATCAATTATTTGTTAAAAGAGAAGATACAAACACTTGTACTCCACAAATGGTAGGAGAAGGAAAGGCCTTTGAAAAGGTGCACAGCATCTGCTAACAGCATCTTAGGAAACCTTTACCTGTTCCATGGTGTCCTAAGGAAGAATAATGTGAGATAATGGAGTAGTACAGTTTAACTTTCAAAAATGGCTTTTAAAAATCAAGGTAAACTGTATTCAGGAAGTATTTGAACTGTTCTTTCTGATGTTAGTTCAAAGCTTATCCAATTTTTACTGAGTTATGCAAGATCTTGAGGTTGAAGACCCAACTATATTGTCCAGACATATGACTATGGTCTGTCTGGGGTCCTTCAGTGTAACACAGCAGTGATCTCTAATAGGAGTGTAGGGAATTAGCACTGAGGCACTGTTCAGATATTAACCTAGAATATTTTAACACTGGATCAGTCTGTGGAAAGAGTAACTTGAGCAACAACTGGCACAAAAGATGGTAATTAGAATAATGAGACAAAAGGAGAATCAGTTATACCAAAGATTACCATGTTAAAAAAAAAATAAAGCTCTGTCATAGTTAAGTGAAGAATAATGGTAAGACCTTCTTGCTCTCTAAAAACACTAAAAGGGGTTAAGCAGCACAAAAGCTATTTAAAGGACAGCTTTAGCAAAGCAAAAATGTATACATTTTAGTCAATGAATAAATTAGGCAGGATAGTTGAAGGTACAGAGAAGCTTTGGAATAGCCTACTGTAATTGCTTCTGAACAGCAAGAATTCAAATTCTGTTTGAACTCAGTAAACTGAATTTTGCTAACATGGTAAAAGGCTATCCATCTTCATGTTGCTGGCATAATTTTCTGAAAATTTTGGTAGCTACTGCCTCCTGCAATGGTTTAATGAGAACTAGGGCTAGCAAGAAGGTATGGCACTGGTAATGTGGGGGGATAAGAGAAAAGATACGATTGGAGAGCAGGGCTGTTGGTGGAGCCTTTGGAGAGTTATTCGAGGAAAGTACTACTGTAACTCAGCTGTTCCAGCTGAACACAAAATTGACTGTGAACAAGGGATGCCAGTCTTATATCTATGCAGCAGGGAGTCTTTTTGCTGCATGCAAGGTAAAGGTGGAAGTAGTGACATTGTCCCATTACTGTGCCCTCCTCTTCTTTTGTTCCTTTCCGAGAGACCTCAGTTTGTCTGGATTAATATATATTAATATACTTTAATTAATATGTATTAATATACCTTATCTGTTTCTCTTCAGGAGTTGTCATCTTTCTTTTCATTGCAGTCATATCATCAGAGATGTTATGTTGTTACACAGCCCTTGCATCTATGTTTCCTTAGAACTGTGTGCAGGGCTCTCAAAATGCTGGTGGAACTCAGCTGAATGAATGCTCAAAAAAATTGATCTCCACACAGTTATGACTGTGTGTAGTTAAGAGACAATACACTTTAGAACATTTCCACTTGTTCTGTAATGTGCTCTACTCCTGTGTATCAGCCAGTGTTCCAGTACTGTGTTGTGAAGGATTGGTGTTTTGAAAGATTTTTAAAAGGCTAATGGCAATATTGCTCAGGTCAGCAAAGCATTCAGAGCAACAGGAACTGTCATTTTTGACCCAGTACAACAAAACTGACAAACTCTTATTCTTCCATTATTAGCTGGAAATCAGAAAGGTTGCTAGCATACCCACCATGCACCCAAAGTTCTTTTATTCAGAATGCCATGTTTTGTGATGTTGCAAAGAGAGACAGTATTTAAACACTGAGACAAATAGTTCTCTGTGTGTGTGTGTACCTTGGCCTTGCCATCACCAAACTTTGTCCCTGCAAAACAGATACACTTAAGCCATATCATTTCCTCCTGCACCTGCTGCTAATTGTAGCTTCGATGGGTTGCACTGCTGCCAAGTTAGCAAGTCTTCACAAATCAATTTGAAAGCAGCCTTACTCCACTTAGGAACTTAGCAGCTAATCACTGCTGCTCATTTCTGCTCTCTGAAGGGCCACTTGAAGGGCAGATTACTCTGCAGCAAAGCATTCATTCACTGCAGTTATGACCAGACGCTTGTGTAATTGAGCTGAGCTCTGTGGAATAACGCAGATGAATCACTGCAGCTTACTATTTTTACATCATGTCAGCTTGCATTTGTAACAAGAACTTGTTTGAAGTCTTAGAGGGTACTCTTTTTTTTTTTTAAAAAAAAAAATTAAAAAAAAACCCCAAAAACAAATGAGGGGGGCACCAGTAATATGTGCTGGAAGCAGTGCATCACCATCTGCTACGTTACAGCTATGATGTGCTGCTTGTGTGAGGTGCTGCTCAGGCTCAGTGGTTCAGATCTACATTTGCATGCTAATTTGTAATGCTATCTGACTTCAGAGCGGTGCTCCTGTGCAAAGTTACTTTACTCTTTTCCACTTCCATGTAGCTGTTGATGCCATAGTTGTTCATGGATTTGCCTTCTTTCTATTTATAGCAGAGGGCCATCTCCTCTCCTATCCAAGCTTTGCCGCCTTAAAACCAAAACGTTATGAGAAGTAGTAAGCTTAACTGCTCTTTGTAGTACTCTGAGGGAGCTATTGCTGATGCTATTAATTTATGGAATAAAACAAGCCAACCACCCAAACCCAAACAGTTACCTAACTGCATGGGTTTTGATTATTTGTAAATATTATTCCAAGTTATAGTGACTTTGTTTTTTCTTATTAAATTTACTCTAGTGATATATTATACTGACTCTGTGAAGAGTGTGCTAAACTTAGTGCACTGACCAGTGAAAATATCCTTTTTTAAATTAAGAGTAATATTCTAGCAAAGTTATGGCATAACATAACGATGACATACAACAGCAATGCAGATGGCTTGTGAATATTAGAAGACAGAGCTTGGCATTTCACAGAAACTTAAAGGCTGGAAAGGACCTAGAAATATTATCTAGTCCAACCCCCTGCCAGAGCAAGACCACCTAGAGCAGGTCACACAGGAACTTGTTGCTGCATAGGATATTGTAATTACTTGGAAAATAAGAATAAATACCTTCTTAGAAACTGACAAGCAGTGCATATTGTGGAAAAATGTTATTATTCTTGAAGAAAGCAGAAGTGATACTTTCAGTAAGTTGTACTGAACATGAGACTGCTTGAACTGTCTTTGCTAGAGATATGTAAACAAACTTGACTGCTTTCTAGTAAAACCCTGGAAATGAAAAATACAATATTGTCATAGAAATGATTCTTTTCTAAACATGTAATAGACAGCTGGCAGGTGGCTGGGAAATCATCTCTCTTGGGTCCCTCTCTGAAGTGCCAGTACACTAAAGCATGCAGTATAAAGGGAGGAACTGTGTGCAGTTACAGGGTTAAAATCTCCTTGGGATCACAGACACGTGGTGGGACAGGACATAGTTAAGAAGGACAGGCTGGGATGGTGAAAAGGTGAGTTCATTTTACATGTCAGAGCAATGAGAATGCATGGAGCCTTGCCTAAGAATGGGCCAAGAGCCGGTCGAGAGCTTATAGGTCAGGATAGAGTGCAGACTAATGGTGGAAAAAGGAAAGCCAAAGTCTACCTGGAGTTGAATCTGGTGAGAGGCTAGAAAAGGCTTCTATAGGTACAGGAGGACCAAGGGGCCTGTTGCTGAAAGGGGCAGGGGATGTCATGACAAAGGACATGGAAATGGCCAATATACTCTATGTGTTCGTCATCTTGGTCTTTACTGAAGTCCAGACCTCAAGACCAGAAGGAAAGTGGCTTGTCCTTGGAGAAGGAGAATCAGGTTAAGACACATTTAAACAAATCGGACAGATGCAGGTGCATGGGACCTGATGGGACCATGAGTGTGGAGGGCCATATTACACTTTACTATCTTTAAAATTGATCACATTGATTAGAGTAGGTTCCTAAGGACTGGACGAAAGCCAATGTCAATGTTATCCTCAAAACTGACAGGGAGGAAGACACTCCAGGGAACTAGAGGCTGGTTAGCTTCACCTCAAGCTGTGGGAAAAGGCAATGCTTAGCCTGGAGAAGAGAAAGTTCAGGATAAGGGGTTGCTGGTACGAATAATATTATTCTGTATAAACAGGTGATTGTCAGGAGTAAAGAGAGCTCTGACAGACTCTTCTCATTGCTGCCCAGTGGAGTACAAGAGCAATAGGTAGCATTTGAAACACATGAAATTTATCAGAACATATACAACTGCTTTTACTGTGAGGGTGGTCAGGCACTGGCACAGGTTGCCCAGAGAGGGTATGGAGTCTTCATCCTTTCAGATATTTGGAACCTAACTGGAGAGGGCCTTGAACAACCCATTCTAGTTGACCCAGCTTCTGAGTAGGCTGCTGGACTAGACAATCTCTGTAGATACTTTTCCTTCTCAGTCATTTTTATGGGGATCTGCAACTAATTCTCATGAGTATGTCTGAAGCCTGTGAATTTTCAGAACGTTTATGAGTTTCCTTAGCTATTAAGCTTGCATGGGTTTTGTTTCATAATGGTTGGTATACTGCTAAGTTAATCTTGTAGAAACTCCTTTGATTTTTTTTTAGCACATACTGGTAATAAAATATTCTTGCTGTCTTTAGATAGTCATAATGGGTAGCAGAAATGGTAATATATGATCAGTCCCAGGAAATTTGAGATGTATGTTTTGTCTGGCCTTTATTTCATTAACATTCTTATTGGCCTGAATGAATATTCAATTGGGAGATATTGAAAAAATAATGTCTTTGTTTTATATAGAAAGTGGAAAAATATTATGCTTTTGAGATCCCAGATGTTCCAGCAAAATCTGAATACTTAGAAGTTAAATATTCGGTGAGTATAATTAATCTGTTGAAAAAAGCATAACCTGCTTTCTTACCTAATTAAGACTTTTATTATTTCACTTAGGAAAAAAAAAAAGAAATATTTGCAGGATTTGATCTTTAATAGCTAGTATCTGTAGCTCCATTGCAGTGTGCAGTTAGTTGCTCATTGTCTTGTAATATAAAAAAACCCAACAACCAAATAAAAAAGGAAGTTAATACCTCAGCTTGAGGCTTTTTTTTTAGTCACTTATATGTTGGTTAGTCATTAACAAAAGTAGTTCATTACCAGGTAACCTATGATATTGATTTGTTAGTGTTAGCTTCATTTATGTAAATAAAGCATGAGGGGAAAAAAATCTTACTTCCTACAACTACAACATTCCTCCTACTTGTAATTTTCTTATCAATTTACAACAATCTATATTCCCAGTTATCCAGCTTTATTTTTTATTGTTTTGCCACTGAATCAGCGAATCAGCCAACCAACCCTTTATCCAAACAACCCTCTTAGCTCTAAGTGAATCAGGGACCGAAATGTTGCAAGATGTTGTAAATGACTTACTACAGTTAAATAATTTGTTGAATATATGTCCACAATATAGCTGATACCTCTGCTTATATGACTTTTGTAAATAGCATGTGATGACAAAGGATGAGAAAGACTTCTATTGAAGAGCTGAAAAACTGAGCAGGAAAAATGAAAAAAAAAAATCTCACGAGAACATCTGTAGTTATTCTTCATTGGCAAAAATACTTGTTTTGTTTTCAAATGTAAGAGACTTGGTAGTCTTGAACCTGTTGAGTCAGTTGCTGAGATAATGCCTTTTTAAACCACTTTTTATGTAATTCTAGGTGCAAAAGCTGCATTCCATAGAGATTTCTTAGCTATCTCAAATTTTTCGTTAGCTGTGCAGAAACACTCTATCCAGTCTTTATGTGACAGACAGGATTAAAGCTCGAACTATGTAATTAAGTTTACAATGTAAGCAGTTTTTGTATTAAAATTATCATTGAACATTGTTGTAGTCTTGGCTGATGATAATATTTCTCATATCCACTATGGAGAAAGCATTTTGCTTCAGTACATTTTTATATTACTGTCCTCATTTTGTTATGCACCTATTTAAGTCAAGTCAATAGTGTAATTTTTTCAATTACTCTAAGGTATTATGGGTTAAGGCTTTGCTTGTGGGAAATTACAGTTATTTCAGGCATTGTGTAGCTTTGTTAAGGTGCTATCTGAATATAGCATGTCAACCTTGAAAACTTCTGTGGGATGATATGACTCACTGCTTTCTATTACTTGTTAGGCTGAATGCCCTCGGCTCCCCCAAGATCTGAAAGGACAAACATTTTCACATATATTTGGAACTAACACCTCTAGCCTGGAGCTCCTCTTGATGAGTAGGAAGATCAAAGGACCCTGCTGGCTGGAAATAAAAAATCCACGTATGGTGGTTTGCATGTGAAATACTCAGTTGCTCAAAAACACAGATAATTCTAGATCAGGGATGGGTGGGGTGGAGAGGCATGTAAATTTCACTGATAAATTATCATTTTATAAATTGAGCCTGTGATTTATCTGTGTGATTTTCTTATCTAGTACACATTATAATTTCTTCCTTTTTTGAGTGAGAGCTCTACCCATACGAAGTTTCACACTGTACAGATGAGATTGTAACTTTGAATGCCAGTGAGATGGAACTATCAGGGCCTTGCAGCTACTCTTTGGTGAATACCCTAAAGCTACTGAACTAAATTTTCTTAGAAATGAATTCTTTATTCTCTCAATAACTTAAGATTTGTGGTATTTCTGCTAGATGGCTTTTTCCTTTGTGTGTCAGGGTTTCTTTCTGGCACTTAGAAAAGTTTGAAGTGCGGAGCTTTCAAGGTTTTCCAAAAGGATTCCAAAGGGATTTGAAATCCTTCCTACCTCTTGACTGGCATGTGCCACTTACAAGTGGTTAATGCTGCTTTATTTTGGCTTGGGTATTGCCCTTTATTCAATGTGTGATGCATATTCCCCAAGAACATAGGGAATCTGATCATACTGGACAAAAGCTACATCCGTTAGTGCAGTCTCCTTGAGACACTTTGAATGTCACGTAGAACTGACAGTATAAATGCTGACACTAGAAGGATTCTTCTCTTCAGAACCGTACTCACTAAAAAAGCTGATACCAGTAAGGATTTTGAGCTGGAATAGACATGACAAATCTCTGACTGCTGAAAGATGGATTAGCTGTTATGAGTGAAGTACTTAGTTAAAATAATAAAAATAATAAACAATAGTAATAAATACAAGTATTTCACCAGACACTGGCAAGAATCGGTGTTCTTCCTGGCACTGATTTTAAAGGCCTAAGAGTGTGGGGTTTTTGGTCTGCACTCTTTGCACAGGAATTGACCAGGTGTTTCTTCAGTGTTTTCTTTTTTCACCTGAAAGCAGTCAAGAGCTCCGTTGTTGTTTCTCTCTGGTATGACAAGTGTTACAGCAATGATAACTGGCAGTTCAGGCAGTATTGAATTTTGTCTCAAGCCATTTGATCAGGCTACTACAACTTCTTCAAAAACTATCACTACTGTTTAATAATGAAGCTGTCTTTGCAGTTTGAGTATCAGTGCTAGACAGCACCAGAGCTTTTCTAGAGCAGTGGTTTCTAAAGTTTTTAGATTGTACACCTCTGTCAGCAGAAAAATTGAGCATGTACCACCAATATGTAGATATCTTATTATAAATTATATACATTTACTACTGTACTAACATACTGTGTATATTATAAACAAAAATAGAAATTATAAAAGGATGAGGTATGTGAAATAAATACTTTAAAAATATTTAGTGAGAGTACAAATACAAAGTATTTTCTTGACACATTGCATCAGATTATCCTGTGCACCCCATTTTGGAGACCTCTGCTCTATAGTGTTCTAGTTGAAGCTCTGGGTGTTAAGATGTTTGAAATGAAACTAAAAAAAGGTGTTAAGCAATTGCTTGCCTGTTTTCCTTTGGAGAAATCATCAGTATTTTACAAATGAAGATATTTTAGTCAGTTACTTGTTTGTATTTAGAGCAAGCATAATTAGAGGAGGTAAAATACATGCATTTCTGGAGATAGGTCAAATAATTTTTCAGAGAGTGATGTAACTAGGTCTCCCAACAGCTGCCTTCAAAAGGTCAGTCTGTCAAAAGTGTCATCTCTGCTTCTGTGTGTAGTGAGTTATTTCATCAGCATCCTTTGTGGATTATTACTTTTTAAAGCAAGTGAAGAATTACAGACCAAGAAGTTCCCACATGATCATGGGTGATGAACTTCCTTCCTTCCTTCCTTCCTTCCTTCCTTCCTTCCTTCCTTCCTTCCTTTTTTAGCTCTTTTACATTTTATGTATAAATAGCTTTCTGTGGTCTCACATTCTAGGATAGCTCATATTACCAGAGCAAGATGAACTCTCTTATGACATCTCCTTATTTCCATAATTGTTCCTGAAGGACTGTATCTAATAGAATTATCTGGTGCATTTCAGTCAGTCATAAGTTCTTGTTCTCCTTGGATCAAAATTCTTTTGATTAGCACTCTGACTGCCTTTTCCATAGTGTCTGAGAAGTTTCTGAGTGGTTTTCATTTCATTTGTATTAATTAAATTTTTATTAAGCCTTCTTCCATTGGACTGAGTACAAGATTAGATGCTAAGAGTTGGTATATTAATTTAGGTAAACTTACACTCACTTGGTTTATACCTTTCTGTCTTATGACTCTGTTTAAAGCTGCCTGAAGTGGGTTTTTTTTGTTGTTGTTTTTTTTTCATTACTTATCTTTCTGACCCCTCTTCTCGGTGTGACTGGGCTTTTGACTAGGAAGTCAAGGCCCAGGAAGTTACAAACAGTTGGGTAGGATCTTGGATGATCCCAAAAGAGAAAAGATTAAAAAAGTGTGCTCTGTGCAACAGTGCTTTCAGAGAAGCCTTACCTGTAGTTCCCAGAAGAATGAAGGATGGTTCATGTTTTTTCCTCAGAGCCTTCAAGCCAGCTGGTCACTTGGTGTAAGGTGGAGGCTGTGGCCACGAAGCCTGGCTTGGTGAATGTGGTTAAAGATCTTTCTCCACCTCCACCTCTTGTGATCATGTCCCTCAGCATGAAGACCACTCAGAACCCAAAGACCCATCAGAATGAGGTAAGTAATCTACTTTCATTTTGGTTTGGTTTGGTTTCATTCTTTGGTGTATGCTAGAGTTTTTCTAAGACTTGGAAGAACTTCAACTGATAAACATGTCTAAATAAATTTACTGCTGAATGAACTTTCTATGCTGTGGACTTTTCAAAGATTTTTACTTTTACAAAGATTTAAAAAGATTCTTCTCACCAGCATGAGAACAGTGAGTTCAGGAGGTCTGTTTGGTGAGAATTTTTACTGTGACAGTGGATCCTACATATCTTTCAAGCCACCTATTTTGTCTGTTGTGTATAACAGTTATAAATGAGACTGTCCCAGAACAGCTGTTAATGCATCATTTTTTTTTTTTTTTTTTTTGGTGGAGCTAATCATAGGTTCTAGGCAAAATGGATGGATTTTTCAGATGATAAAACTCGTTTTAAAATAGAATGAGAATTTAGTCTAAGTGTTATAGCATCTTCTGTTCTGCTGTGAGATCTTTCTTGATCTCAGAAAGGAGGAGAAGAGTAGGTGGCTACCCTGTGTTGTGGCCTGCAGACCACAACATGTGGTAAGGCATGTTTATCTCTCGATGTAAGTCTCCCTAGCTTAGGAAGACTTTAGTATTCACTAGTAGGATAGGCTAGTTTTTTCTGTTAACTGAATAGAAGAAGAAAGGCTGGAAAATTTTTCAAGCATAAGTAGTCCTCTTGATAAAGTGAAGTTTTTTGGGGAGGAGAATGTGGAAAATTCCTGGTTTCTAGTCAATGTAATGAGACATAGGCAAGGTACCAACAGGACTCTCTGCCAAAATGTTTCTAAAGCCTGTATGCTTTGTCTTCTGTTGGGTTTTCATGACCAGTGTCTGGGAAGCCAGGATATCCTGTGTTGTTGCTGTTGTGTAGCCTCAGAAAAGCCTAATATCTTCTAAACGCTAAAACCACTTGACTTCTTGGCAGTCTTGGCTGCTTGCTCAGGGGCAGCACTTACAGAGGCAAAGCTTCTCTCCATGGCCTGCCCTGCTCACATCTGCCCTGCATTTCATAGGGAATCCTTTAAATTGTGAGGTCTGTTCAGATTCAGAACAAAATTTGATGAAAGAGTTTTCCAAAGTGAATTATTTTTCATCTAAGATTTATAAGATAATAATTTAGGAATGTTTGGCTTTATTTTACTCAAGATTGATTTTTCTTCTTTTTATTTATAGTTGGAAGGAACTTTTAAAAGAGCCTTCCTAGAAAGAAGAAAAAGAGAGATAAGGAAATTTAGAAGAAAAAGGAGAGGGAAGAAGTGAGTATTGATAGTAGTCATGCTTACGAAGTTGTGTGTTCTCTGTGTCCTTGGTGTAGATTGTGGCTGTTGCAGCTCTAATTCATCAGAAATTTCCTTTGGATAAGGCTCCACCTCAGCCCCCTTTTCAGACTCACTTCTGTGGTAAGTACTTAGAATAGTTTCAGCAGAAAAATAATTCCTTTGGAGGTGCTTTTTTTTGTTGTTGTTGTTGCTGTTGTGTTTTTTTGGGTTTGAGTTTTGGTTTTTGGTTTGTTTTTTTTGGAGTGGGGTAGGTTTGTTTTGTTATTTTTACTTTGTTCTGTATCTCCAGCAATAATGCCTTAGAAATGGGCTAGTGGCAATATTTCAACTCCCAGGCAGGATTTTCTCTCTAATTGTAACTGAACTGGTTCTGACTTTTTATTGAAGACTTTATTGAAAAAAAAACTTAGTTTGAGGTGATGGAAAGTAACTCTGCTCTGTAGAGTTTCCTTTCACTTTTGCTACTCTTAATTCATCATGTGTTCTCTTGGATTATATTCTTCACCCATTAATTTAAACCATTTATTTACTGTGCTTAGTGGTTTGTTTTTGTTTTTGTTTTTTTAGTTCTTCTGAACAGAATTAAAAAAAATAAACTCATGTAACATACTTTCTTAGGGAAAAAAAAATCACTTATAGCAATGTAGTAACATCAGCTGAACTTTGAGATTTAAACCGTAGTCAGAAGTGTTGAATGCTTGAGAGGACTTTTCATAATCTGTGGACCATAGTTTTCATTTCCAATTGTAACTTCAAATATGACTGAAATACGACTGATTGTTTAAGATAACTGAGTAAGTAGTGAAGTATTAAAGAGAAGTAGTCACTTAAGGCTACCTTTTTAGAATTGGAAGTTAGTTTTCCTTAAGCACTCTTTGTTGTGGATGAATGCTTACTGGGAGGGTACAGATAAAAACTTGTATGTAAGAGCAAATATCATTTCTTCTGCAGTTGTTTCCAAACCAAGTGACTGCATTTTTCCCTATGACTTCAAAGAAGCTATTAAAAAGAAGGTAGTATCTTTTCTTAGTCTTCAAATTGCAATATCTTTTAAAATATGAACTTCATGTTACTTTGTGTAAGTTGTATAACAGAAATAGTCACAGTAATGGCATGATTATTTTATTAGTTTTCCAGTGTGCAAACCTAAATCCAGATGTTTGTTCTGTGTTACTTGTAAAAACAGAGGTCTGGGCTCTGTGTAATTCGGTACTGCTGCTAGTAGAGGATTGGAAAGGTTTTTCAGAGAGGCTAAAATTGTGATTCTTATGTGACTATGTACTTGTAGTAAACTGGGAGAATTTATTTCTTCTTTACTTGGATAGTAAAGTCTGTCAGTGTAGAAGACATCCTTTCCAAAGGTCACTAGGAAAGCTGACAGAATAATAAAGTAACCTATTTTTGTTTTTCGTGTTTCTGTGTGATCTTAAGCTCGTGAGTGAAAGATGTACATAGAGCATTTTCCTGGTGTGCTTGATTCTTAGGAGGCTCTTAAAATATCACTAGACACCTGCATACAAAAGCAAAATGGAAAAAAAAGCCTCTGAGAAAAGCTTTCTATGTCTACGAGAGTGAGAACAAAAAGCATTGAATTATAGAAGGAAAGGGAGAACTCTGTGGGGCTTTGTTATTGTCTTGTAACTAGTAGGGGAGAGGAGATGTTTCCATTTTCAACTTATTGGGTCATTGAAATCAGTTGCTCTCTTGCTCCTTTCAGAATGCTAAAATAGAAATTGCTGCAACAGAGAGAACACTGCTGGGGTTTTTTCTTGCGAAGATTCACAAAATTGACCCAGATGTTGTTGTGGTGAGTAGTTCTGAGACTTTGAGAGTTAAAATAAAGCATATTGTCAGTTGGTCAGCTTTGTTCCTTTTCTTTTGTCCCTTTACAGGTTATAATGTTTATCTTAGACTGCTATATGAATTGAATTTGCTTATAAGACAGCAGGTATACTTTGATACAAAAATGATACAGAATTTTCCCTGACAGCATTTTATACATCCTACTATTTCCCTATCTGAAATAGGAAGTATTTCCATAGGACTTGAAACAACTATATTTTTTTTCTTTACTCAGAAAGACAACAAAAATAACCCTTTTGATTTTCTAGAAAAACGCAAACTTTTGGTACACTTAAGAGTCTTTCAGTTCAGTAGTTCATAAAATTTGTCACCATTTAGGTTGTCTTTATGCTGTAAAACTATATAAATCTAGAGGATCTGAATAAAATTTTGTAGAAAGTATTCTTAGGTTTTTTACTGTATCAGTAGCTGAGGATTTCTTACAATTACCGATTTTCTTTTTTTCTTCTGTTTAATTAATGTACAGTTGTGACATGGATTTAATGAAATTTTGAAGACAATCTGAACTTGGTTATAAAACTGAGATTTATTATATACAACTTGTTATTCTTCTGTAGGTAAATACAAATAACTAAGTGGTGCTAAGAGGATGAAGTGAGCAGTCAGAATCCTGATGTTTTCAGCTTATTGTGGCTGATGTCTGGTGTTCACCCTACCCATTGAGCTTCTTGGTGGTTCTGGGAAGGAGTCAGGGGCAACACTGCTGCCAGTGGTTTTAAATTGAAGATGCCAGTAGTAGGGGTGCGAGAGCTCTGATCCGAAAAACAGCAGAGCCATGTTAGTGCACCTGGCTTAATTAGTGCTATTCAAAACCAAGCTACATCAATATAGGTCACTAGGTCGAGAGAGGTTCTCCTCCCCCTCTACTCAGCCCTCGTGAGACAACATCTGGAATATTGTGTCCTGTTTTGGGCCCATCAATTGAAGAAGAACAGGGAGCTGCTGGAAATAGTTCAGTGCAGGGCCACAAAGATGATGGAGTGGGATATCTCCCTTATGATGAAAGGCTGAGGGAGCTGGGGCTCTTTAGATTGGAGGAGACTGAGGGGTGATTTCATTAATGTTTACAAACACGTAAAGTGTGAGTGTCAAGAGGATGGAGCCAGGCTCTTCACAATGATGTCCAATGATGAGACAAGAGGCAATGGGTATAAACTGGAACGTAAGAGATTCCAAAGAAATACAAGGAAGAATTTCTTCCCTGTGAGGGTGATGGAGCACTGGCACAGGCTGCTCAGATGGCTTGTGGAGTCTCTTTCTCTGGAGACATTCAAAACCCACCTGGATGAGTTCCTGTGTGACCTACTCTAGGTGGTCTTGCTCTGGCAGGGGGGTTGGACTAGATGATCTTTCAAGGTCCCTTCCAACCCTTACAATTCTGTGATTGGTAGCTCCCCCCTACTATGGTGTAATGCCGCTGCTGATTTTAAGGAGCTTCTTTTATAGCATGGTATCGCACTACACAGATGTACCAGATATAATGAACCTGCAATTCCTGGTGACCAATTGGTCCAGAGAGACTGATAGTCATGAGGGTAGTGTTTAGCCTTCAGCTGAGATTACAGACCTGTGTCATCAGTGTCCTTGGGATTCTTTAAACTTTGCAAATACTGCTAGAGTACTTCAGTTTGTAAATACTGATTGCAAGGTCTTTCTGTCCAGATTTTACAGCTATGCTTGTTGTAGTACCAAAGGACAAAAAAAAAAAAATCATTACTTTGTTGTCAAATATTTCATGGACTGAGTGAAAAGGAATTCCTCATAGCTAAGTTTGTGTGCTGCATAAAGAATGTTTTTGGGTTTTCTTCTAAAAAGCTTTAAATCTTAATCTGTGGTATCAGAGCGTAAAGCTGAGTTGTGTGTGCCATGGGCCAGTTACAGAGCTGTTTTTGGTATTCTGCTGAACAGCGTTGTTAATGTTAAGACTAATGAGTACTGTTGATGAATGTTCTCTTAGAAAGTGCTTTCTGAGAGAGAGATAATGCCATCAATTAGTTGGAAAAAACCACAAAGGGCAAAGGAATACTGAGTGTGTGAAAGTAAGTCTTTCAATTTGCATTTGTTGTAACCTTTTTTTGTTATTTTTTCTGCTGTAAGGGTCATAATATTTATGGATTTGATCTGGAAGTGCTGCTTCAAAGAATTAATGCGTGCAAAGTCCCTCACTGGTCCAAGATAGGTCGACTGAGGAGGTCCAATATGCCAAAGCTTGGGGTAATAAGATTGCTCAAGTCTTTTAAGCCCCTTATGTTGCATGTGATTAAAAATGAATTAATTTTGCTGAGGAATTCTGAATGTGACATTTATGTATTTTGACTGTTGGTCATGCTGAATTTCATATGTCCCAGATCAGAAATGATGAGTGTTTATATGACTTTTATTACAGTAATAAGCTAAACTAATTTTCAAGTTAAGCTAATTTAGTTTACATAACTACGTGATGATAATGACAGATTAATTGCAATAGTCTTTACTGTAACAGTCTTTGTTATAACTGTAAAATGAGAAAATGTAATTTGGATTGATTGATGAATCATCCCATAGAGAGCTGCTAAATTAATAATTCTGTGGTTCTTAGTGCATATTTGTTCAGAGAACAATGTGTAAGGCTTGGAGTATCAATGTGCTGAACATCCTTGCCCTTGCCTGTTCCTGTCCTTCCTATAGGCCAAGACGAGTATTTGTGTGGTTTGTTCTGTGACTTTTTAATCTTACTGTTAGTATAAAAAATATCCTCAGAGCAAAGCAAAAATCCACACCATTTTCTTGTTGGGACTATACTAATTATAAAGAAAAAAAGCATGACAGTTTAAGAATTAAGATCTAATGAGCAATGAGAGTCAAGTATGTACCTCTTAATAACCACATGTACTGAAAGATATATCCTTTAGGACATAATTATAAAGCTTGAATATCAGTGATATTTTAGTAGAGTATTTAGTGACCAATTGACTTGACCGAACCTTATAAACATATATTTTGGGTAGATGTGCTTTGGTAATGTTTATAGTTTTCATTTGGCTTGGGTTTTTCTCTCCTTGTCTGGTATGGTTAAGGGTCGAGGAGGGTTTGCTGAAAGAAATGCTGCCTGTGGTCGAATGATCTGTGATGTAGAAATTTCTGCTAAAGAATTAATTCGTTGCAAAAGTTACCATTTGTCTGAACTGGTCCGTCAGATTCTGAAAACAGAGAAAATAACAATTCTACCAGAGGAAATTCCAAATATGTACAGGTATGTTGCTGCTTTGTGTTTTCAGTCCTCCACTGGAAAGTAGAGGAGGTAGTTTCCTGCTATACACTTCCATGCTTGCTTATTTGACTTGTCATGGAGATGCTGACTTAGCGTGTTGGTATTTGAAAAGTAAAATTTCATCTTAATGATATTCTACAATGTTTCAAGATACTAGTGGGTAGTGGCTTATTATCTGTGAAGACGATTGATTTCTGAGAGCATTGATTTAGATCTCTTTTATAGGATATGCAATAACTTGAGTTTTGGGCTTGGGTTTTGGGTTGTTTTTTAAATTTTTAATCGAGCTTGCTATGTAATTCAACACCCAATGTGCTACAGGTGCCACATGTTCCGTATGGCATGTAGGTCTAAACTACTACAGAGAACAAAGAAGGCTGATTCTACTTTACTAGGCTCTCCCTCTTCTTTTCCCAGTAATTCTCCCAACTTACTGTTCATGCTGGAAAACACCTGGACAGATGCCAAGTTCATTCTCCAGATAATGTGTGAGCTCAATGTTCTGCCACTGGCCCTTCAGATAACAAACATCTCTGGGAATGTCATGGTACATTTTCATTACTCTCCATCCCCTCTTGTCCCACAGAAACAGTTCCATGTTTTCTGTGTTTCACTTCCAAGTTTTAATTTGTAAACACTAATTGAGAATACTGCTGTAAATTTTTTCTTCTGTGATGAATGTGAGAGTTTGACAGTGCAGTCAAGTCATAGTGTAAAACCTCCATAAAAATATCATATTTGAATTGCATGCACATTGATGATAGACTATAATAGTAATGCTAGGTGAACTTATAAATAGTTGAAGGACATTTCTTAGTCTGGTTTTGTATGTCAGTATTTTCTGTGCTCTGCTTTGAATTCTTTTTTTGCCCCACTCCGTAGTCAAGGACAATGATGGGTGGACGATCTGAACGTAATGAGTTCTTGCTGCTTCATGCGTTTCATGAAAAAGACTACATAGTGCCAGACAAACAAGTTTTTAAAAAGCCTCCTCAAAAGCTGGTGAGTCCAGTTTTTCTCTTCCCAATATTTTTTTAAAAAAGAACAAAACAGTTTTTATCTCTTGTGTGTATTTACTGTTCCATGAGAACACAGAAGCCCCAAACGTAGCCACTTTTAGATGCAGCTTAATGTCACAGCTTACGCTGAATTTTAAATAAGTGGTTTTTTTTGTTGAGTTGATAATCAACAAATGTAGGGTTTGAAAAGATTACATAATAACAACTTTTCCATTGGATCAGAGATCTGTGGAAACTCAGTTCATTTCTTTAGTTTAAAATTGAGATAAACTAAACACTTGGAAGAGAAGAAGATAGTCTGCGTTCCTTAATAGATGCACATTTGCCATACAATGATTTTGCTGATGAACAGTATTTCAAACATAATTTGTAAGGTGAGAGATTTAAAAATGTGGGTAAGATATCTGAGGTTATTAAAAAAAATTCCTTTGGATAATACCAGTGTAAATATAGAAACATCTATGTGTGTGTTAGTAAGCAAATCAAATGCATTTATGTTTCACTAAATTTTGCTTTTTAATTTTACTCTTAAATATGTTCAACAGCAAATTTCAAAGCAATAAGTTCTCTTGACTATGCTGTTGCACTAAAGCAGTGCTGGAATTCTAAATGATTCAGAATAGCATTGCACAACTGGGAGAAAGATTCTTACTACAACAAAATAAATAGCAAAATACTCTTTAGGTCAGTAATGTTTTTATTTTGTTAAAGCCCAACGATTCTATTTCCAAAACCTACATTTTAAATAGACAGTAATACTTGGGAATTGTGAGTTGATTTATTTTTATTTTTCTTAACATTGACTTCTACAGCTATCCAGAAGATGCATACTAATTCTGTATTGAATGATGACAATTCCTTAAGGTCTTGTTAATATCTTGCTAGCAGTTTATTCCTATAGAGGTTGGTTTGAATGCTGTTTCAACATATAGAGGGCTTTAATAAGGATCTCGATGAAAACACAATCTTTTGCATGTGTTTTAAAAGGAAATCTATCCACTGGCTCCCAGTTTAATGTTTAATTTGCCAAAAATAGCTCCTCCAACAGTACAGAAATCTTGTAGACTAGATAATGACTTTTTTAAATGCCAAATGTAGGTGGATGAAGATGAAGATTTTGAAGATCAGAATAAATCAAAAATAGGGAAAAAGAAAGCAGCATATTCTGGGGGCTTAGTCTTGGATCCCAAAGTTGGTAAGATGTGGCAGTTTCCTTTCTTATATCAAGTTAGAGACGGGTAATATTAATGCAGATAGATTGCAGTGAGCTCCATCGGTGTATCTCGGAGTTTGGTGTGGTGGTTTGAGGAGGGCAGGGGACAGGGCAGTAGGGGGAGTTGCATACAAGATCATTTCCAACATTCATTGTGGAATTAATTATTATTGAGATGTTTTTTTTTTCTTAGCTTGTTATGAGATTATGGTCTTGCAAGGAATTAGAACTGTACAACTGTGTATAGTTTTCTAATGGACACGTATGTTTTCTTTCAGTTTCTCCTCTATGTGGGGAAAACTGTACAAGTGTCCTATACTAACACAGAAGCTATCTGTTCAACTCTGGTGAGTTAATGGAGTTGGATCGTTCCACTTCTGACAGCTTTCTCTAATGGGTAGTGGCGCATGTCAACAGGTACTTTAAAGGAAGTGTGGTGCAACATATTACTGTCATTTAAATATTAATTGTGAAGATGGATTATGTCCTGAGGGAGACTGAGTAATTATTACTTTTGTTTTAAACTCTGTTTTAGGTTTTTACGACAAGTTTATTTTGCTTCTCGACTTCAACAGCTTGTACCCATCAATTATCCAGGAGTTTAACATCTGCTTTACCACAGTGCAGCGACTGTCGTCAGAAGCACAGAAAAGAGCAGAGGTTTGTGTGCTTTTAATTTGTGACTTGAGTAACACCATCTTAACCTCAGAGTGTTTTCTGTGAATCAGCTTTTCAAGAAACTGTTCCTTTTATTTTCTTTTAATATCTTTTAATTTTCCTGCCTTCACAATTAGAAGTGATTCCTGTTTAAAGATGCATCGTAGTAAGTTTTGATTTGAGACTTTTGAAAATTGTATGTCTGTCACTTTAGTTTCAGTAATGCTCTTACAGAATCTTGGTAAGTTCTCTGTCATCTAAATAAAATCTTGATATTCTCAGGAGACAAGATTTTTAGTGAGTCTCTGTTGGCTTTTTTAATCCTCAGGTCCTCCTACCACTTTCTGGGACATTGTTGACCAGTTTCATCCTAACTTGGTAGAGTCCTCCTAAAGTGAAGTTGTCATAACATTTGTGAAAACACACACAAATGAAGGAGACGCAAGTCTTATGCTTCTTTTTGGGGGAAAGAACACAATATGAGCTCAGCCCTGATTAGACGTCAGGAAAACTGTGTGTGTCTTGGGGGTGTGTGTCAGGGAGTGATACTGTGACTGTCAGCTGTGGGACCAGCTTCATGGAAATTCATGCTGTTTAATACAGCATTAAGCTGTATTAAACACAACTGTAAAACCTCCTGAAGGTGTAGATCCACATATTATTTTCTCAACAGCTGTGTTGGCCATGGCTTATCTGTGGCTGCTTATTCTGATTTCCTCAACTGTGCTGGCACAGTAGTTGGTGGAGCTGTGCTATAAGCAGTCTAAAGGTTAAACCTGAGGCTTTTATTTTTAACTGGTATCAGCTCACAAGTTAGAATTGGTGTGTTGTACTAAATGGTTATAGGACATAGTCCTATAACAACTAAAGTACCAGCACCAGACCAGAAATAAGAAGAAGAGTATGTGGAATTCTGTCATTAAGTTCCTTCAACTCTGCCTTCTTAAATGTGTTTCAAACTGAAGAAGCTCACTTTGATTTCTGCCATGGTATGATATTTAATGAGGTTTTGGTGTCATTTCTTGTTATGGTTCTTCCCAGACTGCTCTACTAAACTTGCCAACTTTGTTATCTCTGTGGCACTTGCCTTCTATATTTCTGTCTCTTTGATTATGCTTGACATTTCTTTCCTTTTTTGCTAAGCAGCTATTTATTCAGTTATACTAACAAGAAGAATTAGAGCTTTGTTTTGCTATAATCAGGAGTTGTTTGAAGTTGAATTTTCCTTCTCTTGTTACTGTCAGTCTCTCATTTGTCAGTCATCTTACTCAAAGTATGAGTTCTTTGGAGCATGTGCTCAGTTTTACTTTACTGAACACCAAAAATACTTCAGTAATTCTGAAAAGGGATGGGGTTTTTTTCAGCTACTTGCATGTATGCATTTCTTTGTTTTTCTATCTATACGTAAGAGTGAGAGTGTATTTGTTTTGTCTGAGTTTTTTATACACACACACACACTTAGAGATATATATATATATATATATAAAAACACACACTTATTAAAATTGTTCTTCCTCATACTGATCTGTGTCTTTCTTGGGTTTTTCCAGACAGAGAGGCATAGTCCCTGTCCCCCATCAGGGACTAATTAGTATGGTTAAATACCACAAAAAGCCTTTAATGATACTTGTTCTAAACTGATGCTTTGTGTGCTCTGCAGTAGATACAAGCTGTGTGGTTTTGGATCTTTTTCCCAAGTTTTTCACTTAACACGTGAAAATCTAATCTTTAAATGAAAAAAAGATAATCAGTGGTGATGACTTTACAGGTTGAAGAGGAAGAAGAAATTCCAGAGCTTCCAGACCCATCTCTGGAAATGGGAATCTTGCCTAAAGAAATCAGGAAACTGGTGGAGAGAAGGCGCCAAGTTAAGCAGTTAATGAAGCAGCCAGATTTAAATCCTGACCTTTATTTACAGGTGTGTTTTATAGAACTCCTTTGATTTTTCCTCTCACTCTCCTTAAGTGCCCTGATCAGCCTTGCAGAATAGAGATGATGAGTAGTGAGCAGTGATTGTAATATGCTTTACTTTTAGCCCATCATTGCTGTGGACTATATAAAAAGCTGTGAATGTAATTGTGAACATTAAGTTCTGTTCTCTGTTGGCTATGGTTGTATCATTTTTACTGGTTATATTTCTTTTCAGTATGATATCAGACAGAAAGCTTTGAAACTCACTGCTAACAGTATGTATGGCTGCCTGGGATTTTCCTACAGCAGATTCTATGCCAAGCCTTTGGCTGCTTTGGTGACGCATAAAGGGAGAGAGGTAAGTCATTAAACAGGTTATACACACATGTAAAAAGGGTGGACTTAAGCCACTTTTTTATTGAATAGGAGAAGTCTTGTGTTTGAACCTGCTTTCAGTTTCAGAACTGTAGTTATTATCTGTCTTGCAGATAATTGCAAAAGTTGGAAATAAAATCAAACTGGTATCTAGAAAAGAATTAGAGTGTCTCAAAAAATTTTACAAATCAAAGCTCTAGCTAGAGGCTTATTTTGAATTTACCTGCTTAGTTTCAATGGACCAGGTTATGGTGGCAAAAAAATCAAGGCTACTTTCACATTTTCAATGAATCTGGGATTCTGCTTGATGGGTTAATTTTTGATTCAGTGGTATGCTTTCAGCTCTGCATGAGCTTGTCTTTGGCCAGTCTGTCCTGTGCCCTGGTATGCCGAGTCCTGAAAGTTTGTGACAAGGCTAATTACTCACATGGTGACAATGGATTATGTATCGAGGCCTTATTTCAGAAGCTGTTTGTTTGCTCCTCAAAGTGAAACTTTGCCTTAGTGTCAAGTTGCTCTTCACTTTACAAGCAAAACTACACTTGCTGTTGGTTAGGGTGGCAGCTGGAGGCAGACCACATCAATTTGATCCTGGTGAGAAAAATAATAATCAAAAACCTAAAACATACCACTGATATGCAAATTTTTCATGATGCTTCATGTAAGTTCTTTATCGAATAGAATACCCAGGCAGAAATCTGCAAAGGTGCCAGGAACAGACATGACAGGATGACTGGTCAATCTTTTAGTTGAACAAGGAGATGGATGTGTTCACATTCTCCCTGTGACATGAGGGTACATCTCTCCTTGCTGTGGACTGTCTGATGCACTGAAGGTCCATTTTCAACCCCAAAGTGATATGCATGGGGGCAGGTATCTTTGTTCTTAAAAGACTTCACGTCTAAACAGTTCTCTAGAGATAGCCCCACGTTTTCAGTCTTCCAAATTGATGTCACCATTGTGTTTAACCTTACAGTAACTGTTTTAACTAGGAAATAATTTCCAGGTTTGATGATTGTAAGTGCACTACATGTTCATGTGAATTCAAAGATAGAGTATTTTTCTTTAAGCAAGTGATACCTTAATTGCTGTTGTTGTAAGATGGTGATGTGTTTATCTACAAGGTTGATATGAAGAACATTTAGGTGTCATAGGTCTATATTTTCTAGCAGTATTTTCTGAGTCATGAATTTGACTTTTTGGTTTTTTAATGGAGGACATATCACAAACTCGAAATTATATGGATACTTTAGGTTTTGAGCTCTGTTAAGAGAGGAAAATACTTCTTGTTTATTGTTATGTTTAGTGTTTGTTCTTAGCTGTCTGCAACTTACCAGTTACAATTGTGCATAAAATTGTGGTGTTCCTGCACTGTGTTCCTGCAAGTGATGGAGGAATGTGAAAGTCCTAAATAGATGGTGTAGGATGTGCTAGAGAGCACTTTGAGACACTTTCTCATAAATAGTTGATTTTTCATTGGAAAGCATTTCTTAACCTCTTTAATCATGGTGGTACTAGACCTGAGCTTGCATCTGCTAAGCTTTTGCATGCATTTGAATCTCCAATTTTGTACTGGCTCTGAATTTGGGAAGAAAATGCTATGACATGGTGTTGCCTGAGAGTTTGTTGTACTTGCTGCAGGTCTAAAAGTTTCTCCATTTAATGGAGCTGCTAGGAGCACAGGAGAGAGATGCCAGTCTTCATCTGGCAGCACCAGTGCTGGGCTCAGTGAGGCATTACTGTCTTGGTAGGTCTCTCCTGTGTAGTAGAGAACCTCTTGAAGAGCTAAAACAATCTTTTTTTTTTCCCCCCATTGTTTGAGGTAGACTAGTATTCATTACTGTGGATACTGTGAAGAAAGCAAGCTTGAAAAACTGGTAATTTTTCAGGATAATCTTTAGTTTTGTGCTTCTGTGTAATTATGATGGATTCTGATGTACACTGTATACGCTTTGTTCTGAAAATTTACTTTTTTAGGTAGGTAATCAATAAACAGATACCGTTTCATTGGTTCTTTATTTCTTGAGTAGAGTTTTTTTGCCATAAAAGGTGATATAAGAGGACACCTTAGTTTTTGGGGTTTTTTATGTTTAAATATTTAATCTGGAAAAATACTACTTTCAAATTTTATATTAGTCTTTCTGTTCATATATTTCCTCTTACCAGTAAATGTAGAAGAGATGAATGTTAAATATCAGGAGACTTGGGTTCTCTGTATGAGAAGGGCAAGTAAAAAATAACTATTATGGAAAAAATATTATTGGTCTAAATTTAAATGGCCTTTGATCAGTAATTAATACTTTTTTTTAATACGTCTGTGTATTCAGAGGGAATCTCAGTACATACAGGTAGGCTGGTAGATGTCCAAGTGGCAAAAAAATGCTACGTGTGTTGAAAACTGAACTTCTAACACAGCGTTAATTTGCAGGACTTAGCAGAATAATTGAAAGTGAGGAACACATTTCAAGTTGAAGAAGTTCTTGAGGCTCATTGTAGCATTAAGTTTTAACATAGCTGAGAGAGAACGAGTTTTGATGACTTTGTAGATTCTTGCTTTTGTAATTGTGTGGCTGAAGACCCTTCCACTGAAGTTATAGCAAGACCCTAAGTGCTGCAAGCATCTGATGCTGAGTGCTATCTACTACTTCTCCTGGACTGTAACTTGTCTTTGTGGTTTGGCGATGCCAATGCCAAAAGTAGCGGTGCTGTCATGGAATTCTTTCTGGTGACTAAAAATTCTTGTAATCACACATTGATAAACATAAAAAAAAAAAACTTGTTTGTAACTATGCTAGTGTTTGATGTCTTCATTTTGATGGCAGAAATACTAAATATGGTGTGGAAAGTCCATTTATAAAGCCATGCCATAGCTCTAGGACAGAGTGCAATCCATAAGAATTTAGCTCTCTTCAGTAAGCCGAGATATGAGATAGTGCTAGACCTTTATTTGCCTTAAGAAACGTAGCAAAGCTATTAGAACTGTGGCTGTGTGTAGGCTGGATCCCAGTTGGTCGTTAGCGTGTGGGATTCCAGTGACCAAGGTGCAGTTGATGTGGATGGTGTAGTAATGGTAGGGAGTTTTCACTAGATGGCGATAGAGACCTGGAGATCATTAATCAATTAAGACTTCCATTTTTGTTGCAAAGTAGTTTAAACGTTATCTATCAGGTTTTTCAAGCGTGTCTTCCTTGTTCTTTTTTTTCTTTTTTTCATTTGTAGGCAACTTTTAGCAGGGAAGATGGAGCATATCTGTGTGAATTTGTCATAATGTAGTGCAGTGTATATCACAAGTGGATTGGTTAAGATTTAGTGTATTTTGGAAAAAAAAGGGCAAAAATATGGAGTGGAGAGAAAATTAAAACGATAGCTCAGATCTGTTTGACCTTTTTAGAAAATGTAAAAGTTTTCTTCATTTGATCGTTAGAAATGCGTCACTTTTTTTATTCTTAGAACAAATTTTTAAAATTCTTTCTGCATTTGCAATCCAAATGTTACATTACTGGTCTGGAATGTGTTAAAAGGATTCCTGGACCTCCCCCCCCCGCCCACCCTCTCATGTCACTAAGCATTTGCCTGGACGTTGCTCATGTAACTACGGCATTTGCTTGCATGGAAAAGTAATAGGAAAATATTTCATATATTTTTAGCTGTCCTTTAATGTAATTTAACAACTGGAAACAAGATGAGTCGGTGTTGTACAAGCAACCAGCTCTGCAGTAGCAGGCAGCGTGAGGTCATGTCTTTCTAGCCTCTTTAAAGGACAAGTCTTTTGATGAAGTATCAGTTGTCTGGTTTCCCAAAGCCAGGATGCCCTCTGCTGCAGGGTTTTCCTACAGGACAGCAAAGTTTTGGAGAGAATTCTTTCTGTAGACAGCTTGGTTGCTAATAGCTGTCACTCAAACCTGAGGTCTTTTCCAGGTACTTGCTTTTTTCCACATTGTTTTTACTTGTTATATATTATTACCCAAGCTGCTAGAAAACTTGCTTTTGAAAGGAACACATTTACTGTTTTCAACAGTACTTACAGGTAGATTTAATGTTACAACGTGAGACATAAAAGGGAGAAAGAGGTAATTGGGTTAATTCCAACTTTCTCATTCAGATCCTTTACATACATTCTCAATTAATAATTAGTTTAAGGCCCTGGCAGTCAAAAGGAAAGAATAAAAGCACATTATTGCTGCAGTCGGGGAAAAGAATGGTTGAGGGAGGAGAAAGATGAAGTGGATCAAGATGAGCTCATTTTAAATAAAAATAAGCAAGGGTAAGTAAGCAAGTTAATGGCCATTTATTGTAATTGTCTTCTGTAAAGAAATCCAGGCATCTCTCTTTTTGCAAATTTTAAGTCTTGCTCATGTAGAGAAATCGATCAGCTACTTTATCTTAATTGCACTGAAAGCATTCGTTTGACAATCTCACGTGAGTGGGGCAGTTGTCGGATTTCTGGTTTCTTCCACGGTGTAGCGTGGGAGAAAGAGAGTTGTGGGAAAGGAGCATCCTAAAGTCTCATAAAAACATTCTGTCTGCATTTGAACAGGGAATACAACATGGACATAACATTTTTTTGGGAGACGTGGAACTTGCTGTCAAAAGGCTAGGCAAGGATTTCCTAACCACTTTTAAATATCAAAGCAGCAAACTGAAATCTTTGAAGAAATGGTGCTAAATTGTTGCAGAGTAACTAAATGGAAACTATTGGGGTCAAAACAGTTGTCACTGTTGTTAAATTTATCATTATGTGTGCAATTGTGAGCCAGTGTAAAAAGCTATGTACATTATTCTGCATGCTAATATCTCAAATGAGTTAGAATAGATATTTCAAAGGAGAGGCTGCTTACAATCTGAAAAATGTGAACAGAGTACCAAGTAGCAGAAAAATTAGGGAGCATCTTAACATTTGTTGAAATGAAAAATTATTATTGTTAGTCAAGTGCATGAGATGACATCTGGTCTGATAAAGACTTTTACATCTCCAAGGAGAGGAAATGAAACATTTCAATTAAGCAGAATGGCCAGAATATTTTGGCTGAGGAGGAAATCAGTCTGGAGGAAAAATATGTTTTGAGTGGTGTGGTTTGGTTTTCTTGTTTTTTATTTTTTTTTCCCACTGGACAGAAAGGTTTTGTTTAAGGGATATTCACCAAGTAACGTTTAGGAAGATTGATGAGATTCAGATTGACTGTTGAATAAGTCAGATGAGTAGAGAGACTTTCTTTTTTGTGACTGCTTATTTTAAGATGGTGCTATCACGACAGGTGTGGTGTGTCTCACTTCCTGACTGCTGATTTCCATGGATGGGTTATAGCAATTCCATGGCCTCATGGTGAGTTGGATCAGCCTGGTGATCTGAGTTGAAAACTAACTCTAGAGAAAAAATGTAATGATTTGTCTTAGATCAATGCCTCAGTATCTCACTACATGCTCTTAGAGATAGTAGGAAGTAGGAGATTGGAAAGTGAAATATAAGGGCTCAGGCAGGCCCAGCCTTTTTTCAGCTTCCCNCGATAGAGACCTGGAGATCATTAATCAATTAAGACTTCCATTTTTGTTGCAAAGTAGTTTAAACGTTATCTATCAGGTTTTTCAAGCGTGTCTTCCTTGTTCTTTTTTTTCTTTTTTTCATTTGTAGGCAACTTTTAGCAGGGAAGATGGAGCATATCTGTGTGAATTTGTCATAATGTAGTGCAGTGTATATCACAAGTGGATTGGTTAAGATTTAGTGTATTTTGGAAAAAAAAGGGCAAAAATTTGGAGTGGAGAGAAAATTAAAACGATAGCTCAGATCTGTTTGACCTTTTTAGAAAATGTAAAAGTTTTCTTCATTTGATCGTTAGAAATGCGTCACTTTTTTTATTCTTAGAACAAATTTTTAAAATTCTTTCTGCATTTGCAATCCAAATGTTACATTACTGGTCTGGAATGTGTTAAAAGGATTCCTGGACCTCCCCCCCCCGCCCACCCTCTCATGTCACTAAGCATTTGCCTGGACGTTGCTCATGTAACTACGGCATTTGCTTGCATGGAAAAGTAATAGGAAAATATTTCATATATTTTTAGCTGTCCTTTAATGTAATTTAACAACTGGAAACAAGATGAGTCGGTGTTGTACAAGCAACCAGCTCTGCAGTAGCAGGCAGCGTGAGGTCATGTCTTTCTAGCCTCTTTAAAGGACAAGTCTTTTGATGAAGTATCAGTTGTCTGGTTTCCCAAAGCCAGGATGCCCTCTGCTGCAGGGTTTTCCTACAGGACAGCAAAGTTTTGGAGAGAATTCTTTCTGTAGACAGCTTGGTTGCTAATAGCTGTCACTCAAACCTGAGGTCTTTTCCAGGTACTTGCTTTTTTCCACATTGTTTTTACTTGTTATATATTATTACCCAAGCTGCTAGAAAACTTGCTTTTGAAAGGAACACATTTACTGTTTTCAACAGTACTTACAGGTAGATTTAATGTTACAACGTGAGACATAAAAGGGAGAAAGAGGTAATTGGGTTAATTCCAACTTTCTCATTCAGATCCTTTACATACATTCTCAATTAATAATTAGTTTAAGGCCCTGGCAGTCAAAAGGAAAGAATAAAAGCACATTATTGCTGCAGTCGGGGAAAAGAATGGTTGAGGGAGGAGAAAGATGAAGTGGATCAAGATGAGCTCATTTTAAATAAAAATAAGCAAGGGTAAGTAAGCAAGTTAATGGCCATTTATTGTAATTGTCTTCTGTAAAGAAATCCAGGCATCTCTCTTTTTGCAAATTTTAAGTCTTGCTCATGTAGAGAAATCGATCAGCTACTTTATCTTAATTGCACTGAAAGCATTCGTTTGACAATCTCACGTGAGTGGGGCAGTTGTCGGATTTCTGGTTTCTTCCACGGTGTAGCGTGGGAGAAAGAGAGTTGTGGGAAAGGAGCATCCTAAAGTCTCATAAAAACATTCTGTCTGCATTTGAACAGGGAATACAACATGGACATAACATTTTTTTGGGAGACGTGGAACTTGCTGTCAAAAGGCTAGGCAAGGATTTCCTAACCACTTTTAAATATCAAAGCAGCAAACTGAAATCTTTGAAGAAATGGTGCTAAATTGTTGCAGAGTAACTAAATGGAAACTATTGGGGTCAAAACAGTTGTCACTGTTGTTAAATTTATCATTATGTGTGCAATTGTGAGCCAGTGTAAAAAGCTATGTACATTATTCTGCATGCTAATATCTCAAATGAGTTAGAATAGATATTTCAAAGGAGAGGCTGCTTACAATCTGAAAAATGTGAACAGAGTACCAAGTAGCAGAAAAATTAGGGAGCATCTTAACATTTGTTGAAATGAAAAATTATTATTGTTAGTCAAGTGCATGAGATGACATCTGGTCTGATAAAGACTTTTACATCTCCAAGGAGAGGAAATGAAACATTTCAATTAAGCAGAATGGCCAGAATATTCTGGCTGAGGAGGAAATCAGTCTGGAGGAAAAATATGTTTTGAGTGGTGTGGTTTGGTTTTCTTGTTTTTTATTTTTTTTTCCCACTGGACAGAAAGGTTTTGTTTAAGGGATATTCACCAAGTAACGTTTAGGAAGATTGATGAGATTCAGATTGACTGTTGAATAAGTCAGATGAGTAGAGAGACTTTCTTTTTTGTGACTGCTTATTTTAAGATGGTGCTATCACGACAGGTGTGGTGTGTCTCACTTCCTGACTGCTGATTTCCATGGATGGGTTATAGCAATTCCATGGCCTCATGGTGAGTTGGATCAGCCTGGTGATCTGAGTTGAAAACTAACTCTAGAGAAAAAATGTAATGATTTGTCTTAGATCAATGCCTCAGTATCTCACTACATGCTCTTAGAGATAGTAGGAAGTAGGAGATTGGAAAGTGAAATATAAGGGCTCAGGCAGGCCCAGCCTTTTTTCAGCTTCCCGACTTATGAAACTGCAGGGATTGTGTTAATAGGACAAATGTGTGGGAGTTTTGTTTGTCTGATGTCTTCCTTCTGTAGTTTTTTTTTTTTCTTGTGTTTTCCTATTTTTTGTATGTTCCTGCCTTGCCAAAAGACATAGATTTTGCTTGAATCTCATCTTAACCTGTCTGACTAGATAACAAGAAGGTATTCCTCACTCCAAATTGTAGTAAAATGGAAAACCTGAGGTACTAGGAGACATTCTGGCACATTCTCTGTATTTTAATTGTGACAATATGTCTCCTCGTAAAAGCCATCTGTGCTGGATAAGAAGGCTGATACCTCAGGATCAGCAGCAGTAGAAATTTCTCCCCCCTTCCAGTGGTAACATGAAAGACCCTCAGGTGTGCAGTGAAATATTGGGGAATGCACTTGAATTCTGCAGCCCCCAAAATTTGCCATGCTTCAACTTTAGAATAACTGAAGCTATCCTTTAATCCTATCTAGAACACTGTAGGGATTATGGGATTCACAAGACGGAGGTCCTTTTTTGGAACTCTTCTTCAGATACTGGCATAGCAATGCCTTGTAAATGGGAAGTAAAGTAGCAAAGGAGCTTCAATATGAAGGTGAAAGCTTTTGCAACATGACAATGCCCTCGTAAACTGCTTAGGTTCAGTTTTCAACCAAATTCTTTTTTCAGTACCCACTATTAAGATTGGAAGAACACAAATGCTAACTGCTGTCTTAATGTTTTTCTCCAGCCTGTATATTTGCTAGCACTACAAGTCTGTACAG
Organism: Urocolius indicus; assembly: GCA_013401255.1. Lineage (NCBI taxonomy): Eukaryota > Metazoa > Chordata > Aves > Coliiformes > Coliidae > Urocolius > Urocolius indicus. Next base: position 106,350 of record WBNH01010729.1, read on the forward strand.
TAGGTATTTTCTTAGATCGTTAGTAGCTTGATGTAAAATATTTCAGGTTTTGAGACCTAACAGTGGTTATTCTTCAGGTTGTCATTGTATATCATTCATTTGTGCCATATCTTAAATTGGATGTTGGCCTGTTCTAGAAACCATGGGTTTGGGTATGTACATGGTAATAAAGTTTTCAAAATAAACTTCAAATTAGGGGTTAAAAAATATTTTCCTTTTCAAGCAGCATTCCTAAGAGTACTGAAGAACGATCTGAGTGAAGTGTCTGTCTCCCATGAGACTTAAATAAATATTCATACTGTCCTTCAAAGATATGACACCTTGATCTCATAATCAAAAATTTTCATGCATTTCCTGGGAATGTTGCCCACTATTGCACAACAGACTGCATTAAAAGCTTTTTGCTTCATCCACAGTTACATGATCTATTCTTTATCCACTTGGAGGAATACTCTTTTGAACCTACTAAACCTGCTTTTTTCACGTAATTATTTATGGATGTTGATGATCCTACTCTGATATATAGAGAGAGACTGAGAAATGGGTTTCTTCAGTTTAGAGAAAAAAGTACAAAATTAATTGTGGTCTTCAGCAGCTTCATGGTGACTATCAAGAAGAAGCCAGACTCTTTCCAGAGATGTCCAGGCTTGCACCAGGCAGGTTTAGGCTTGTAGTGAACACGAGGTTGCTCAAAGATTTGTTTATGGCCATCAGTTTAGAAGTTCCTTTAATTCATACTCAAATTTATTGCTAAGGTCAGCCATATTCAACAATTAAACAAGCAGCAGCTTGTTTAAAATGAAGAAAGCTAGAATGATGAAGACATTTCAGCAGAGATACTTGTCTTACTAGCTTGTTTTATTTCAAGGTTGACATAACCCAAACCTTTGCTCCAAGTACTTTGAATGCAGGTTTTGCTATATAGATCCAGGTTGTGTGGTCTCTTGCATGTATGTCCTTTCGCTGGGCCTGTGCCAAGATTCATTGGCTTAATTTAGATGATATGCATGAATGGCTTGCTATTTTCAGAATCGAAATACACTAATGAGACAGATGAAACAGTTTGCTCAAGATCTCTATCTGCGGAAAGTGGACTGTCTCTCTGCTGCAGGTACAATACCTTGTAAGGATATAGGAGCTCTTGGTGAGCAGTATCAAGAATTCTACTTGGGACTAAGGATTTTTGAGAAGTGTAGTTTAATGAGGTAGGGCACAATGTTAGAAGCAGGGAAACCTGTAAGTCAGGCATGTAGCCTAAGCTAATTTGTTCAGACTTCCTTTGTAGTACAAAGAGGGCATTGTCAAAGCTGTATAAAATAAGTCCCCCTCCCAAAGTTTAGAATTGTGATAGGTGATTGAAAGGCATGTGAAGACCTAACTTATCCTTGTGATCTCTGTTTGCTTTCCTTCCAGTAGATACACATAATGTAATACAGGAGATATTGCTGGTGGTAGTGTTGTCTTTAGCTTCAGGCCATGCCCTTTATCAAACTTACTGGGTAAGGTTTCAGGGAGTAGGATTAAATTATATATGTTGATATCTGCTCTACAATTTGATACTCTCTGCGTTTGCTGATTTGAGCCACTAGAAACAGTTGCTCTATAAAATCCTATATCAACACCTGGGTTTGTCCAAAAAGAAATAGAATTTCCTTTATTTTTTAATGTTTAGTCTTTTACATTTTCATATGTTCTAACAGACTTTAAAAAGAGCAAGAAGTAATTTTTGAGGTTGCTGGGGGAGGGAAGTGGCTCCCACTTGTGCCACTGAAATGCAGTACTCATCAAGTAGTGCTCATCAGAAATGAGGAATGTCAGAATGTCTTTTGAACCTTACTGCGGGGATTAGTCCCTGACAGTCATTTCTGTGTGAGCTTCTGCTAGTCTTGGTAATTACATGAGACTGGAGAAACTTAAAATTTGGATAATGATGGATGGTAAGCACTGGTTTGAAAAAAAGAAAAAAAGCATTATTTCAACATCTAACATTTGTGAATGGCGATTCCTGGTTCCTGCAGAGATGGGCACAGACAGCCATAGCCAAGCAGTTGGATGACTGATTCATCTCAGACTGACCATGCCTTGTTAATGCTCTTTTTCTAATTACTTGCCTCATTCATGAAACAGACCAGAAATCTCTGAGTTTAAACTATTGGAAGTTACCAGAAAAGCAGGACTGTAATATTCTGCTTTGATGAAGTTCAGGGTCATGTTTCTTGAAGTGCCTGGGTAAGAAAGGCTTCTGCAATAGCGATATAAAAGACCTCAAGGTACAAATACTTTTCTGCAGATTTACTTTCCTTGGATAAAAAAACAGTTGGTCAGGGACAAGGATAACTAAGGTAATTGCTCCTACACTGGTTGTTTTGCCCTTCAGTTCACTCTGAATTGTTCTGTGTGCAGCTTCGTTCTGTTAGACAATACCACAGTTGGCAGACTAATTTCTATTTTCTCTGACTGACTTCAGTGCAAAGAATGTTTTCAGTGTTATCGTCTTCCTTGATGCTTTTAATTTTACTGAGATATCAAACTGTCACAGGCTTTGTTGTACTACAATTTGGAATTGGCGTGCGGAAGGCTGCCACATACCCATGAGGCTGTCTCGGCCCTTTGCTCAAGTCTATTCCTGTTGGCTTTGTTCTGGTTGGAATTTTACTTGTTGAACCTAGAACTTTCTTAGCTGTACTCTTTGGCTTTTGAGCAACCCAAATGTAAGTCAATGACAGATTATGTTTTGGTTTTTGTGTGATCTCCTGAATTTCTTCACTTTCTCCTCCCCATCTCCCTCAGAACTCAACTTCATCAGTGGATTTGAACTTAGGCAAATACCATTTTTTTAATTTGCTCAGAAGTATATTGTTTTCTTTAAATCATAAGAGCATCTCTGTCTTGATGTTTTAATATGTATTATACCTGGGTATTTTTGGTTCAGTGTGTAACTTCTTATTTTTCAGCTTAAAAGTAGTTATCCTGGAGCTAAAGAAAAATCAATGAGAAGCCTGTACTTAGAATGAGAACCCCCACAGAAAGCTTTGATTAGAGAAAAGCTTTAGATCTGACTCTTACACACAATTGTCCATCAGGTGGCCAGTCATTCTGGCATGTGTTACTGTATACCACAGATGCTAGAGATGGAAAAAGGTCTGATACATCATGTAGTTGATCTTCCTAAATTATGTGTAGTTACTTCGGCAGAGACACAACTCTTCATGGTTATTTTTGTGGAAGGCAGTTGTCTTTCAAGAAGACACCTTCAGTTTTGTTGTCATTTTTTATCTGATTGCTTTTTGTGATAGCTAATTTTTAATAGATTTAAATATGGAAGATGAGCCTGCCTTCAGTGGGAATGTGCTAATTGATAGGTGTCCTTAAGTTCCACATTCTTGGCAGTGGTCCAAGATGACAGAGCAGTAATGATTTAGAAACTGCCATTCCTTCCGGGTGAAAGGACTGGATTAAATCTGTGAAGTTAACTACTCCTCTCTTCTAACAGATTGTGAGAAGATCATTATGGCATCTAATTGGTTGAGATTACCTTCTTTATGAACAATTTTTAGTTTTTTTTTTTTAATTCCTTTATATGCTGTCTTACGGCTTACACAAATCTTTTTTTTTCTCTTTAATGTTCTGGATGGTGACTCTGAGGATTTGCGTTTAGGGATCATGTTCCTATCTCTGTGTAGTGTAATTAGTACAGCTATTTAAATGTTATCTGGAACCCATTTACCCTATCTGTCAGTTGCTGCTTAGTTCACTGGAAATGCTTTTATGTAAATCACAGAACAATACTTCTGACTTGTAACAAGATTGGGCTGAATTTAGGAAACTAAAACACTTCATCCTGGAATAAAAATGTCTTGCTGAATCAAGGGTATAAAATTATAAAAGCTGCCATCTTTTAGAAGTGTATTATGCTGACATATGTATATATATAAATTGAATTAGCTATGATACTCCTACCATGGGAAGCTTCCCACTGATTCTAAAAAACTTAGAGAAAAGCAGGCACGCATTAAATTTTTCTCCCAGTTTGCATGCTAATTGATAAGGTGGACCAATATTCCTTGCTGTCTTTCTGCAGTAGGCTACAATTTCTGTATTTCTTTAAGACCAGCTTTTCAACTGGTCTTAGAATACTTGAAGTTGATATTTGATGGGGAGGGGGGCAACTGTTTTCCTTTAACTTCCAAGTAATTTCTTGATGAAAGTGCTTCCTTCTATGTCTAGAAGATATTTGCACTTTATAGGAATCTAATTGGAATAAAATCTAATGATTTTGATTGCTTTTAGGCTTCTGTGGAAGATGCTGTTCTTATCTTGGCATATTTTATAACCACATAACAAATATGATTTTTTTTTTCTTCCATTCAAATAAAAGCAACCCTGCCTTTTCCATCACCCTCCTTTAGTATACAGACCTTTTGCCATCAGATACTTTGGTGGTGGATCTTGAACTTTGATTTTATTCTTCAAATACTTAAAGAAAACAATTATGAAAGTCTTACATCTTTCATATCAAAGCAAGTCATCTAGGTTTTTTGGTGTTTTTGTTTGTTTGTTTTTGTTTGTTTGTTTGTTTTTTTTCCAGAAAGATGTGATGCTGACCAAAGGAAAATGAATAAATTGTGACTTTTGTTTATGTCTTTTAGTTTTCAGTCTGGAGTGTAAGCTTGTGTCACTTTGCTCTGTCATAAATACTGTGTTAAATTACAGCATTTTTTTAAAAAGAAACTGTTTGATTTTTTTGCCAGGGATTCCTGAGCCATCTAGTAATAGTTTCAGGGATCCTATTCCTTCTCTGAAAATCAGTGCCAATTTTGGACTGTGCAGCTGTCCCAGTTTCCTTTTCATTAATTTTCACTGTAGGAATAAATGTTTGTTGTCTAATGTTTATTATATTAGCTTATTTAAAGCCAGTTATTTCCTTCCCGACATAGATCTTGCTTTCCCCTCCCCCTCCCTCAAAGTGGAAAAATTGGTAGATCTGGATGGTAAAGCAGTATGAAGTGGCATTTATTTGACTATTCCAGAAATGATCCTTCTGTTATTCCATACAGTACTGCATAGCTTTTGGCTCAGCTGGACTGCATAATAGAGGAGAGTCGCCCTGCTAAGCCAAGCAACTCCTTTTTGCTTCGAAGAGCATGTAAGGCATGCATGGTAGTAGATTATCACAATTATCAAGTATCAGTACTGACTTAGTATTTGTCCCTGGCCTTTTCCATCTTAACTTAAGGAAAGACTGTCTTGGCTGCCCTCTCTCTGAGAGGAACTGGGGTTAATAGTTTATTAATAGTTTGTGTTTTACATAGAACAACACAGATTTGCTGTATGCTCTGAACATAAGGGGGTTTTTGCCTTTTTTACTTAACAAGATGCTTCTTTCACCATATAAGTTCTTCATACATAGTGTTGGAAGTGGGCAGTGTTAAAGGTGTTTGGATTTTTATGGTCTGATAAGCTCTTCTGAAATCTGAAAAAAAACCAAACCTCAAACCAAAAACCCCACAACAAATTATTTGCATGCTTTGCATAACACGGAGGCATTGAGTTTTGTCTTCCATTTTCAATATTTGTGTCATGGCCAATAGTTGTTTTAGGTAACTACAGTTACCACCATAAAGAGATGAGTGATTCGCACTTGTTCCCACAGAAGGAAGACTTGGTGCTCTCTTGAGGTTCTGAGCCATTGCAGTGAATGCTGAGGCAGATGAACTTAGGGAAAATCTACATCAACATGCCTACAATGGAAGAATTCCTTAATATGTTTCATTTCTAACTGGTTTTTAAATGCAGTGGGCACAGGTGTTGAAATGTTAAGTCAGCTGTAGTGAAAGTATTACTTGGAAAAGAGAGTAGCATAAGCTGCAAATAGATTTTCCTAGACAGCAAGTAATTGATTTATTTTTATTATTTCATGTTTTTTTCTGTTTTCTTCATTGCTGTTTACTATGTTTATGAAGGGAGAAATGCAATTTCGATGGGAGTAGTTCAAGAGGAGATGAATTGTCAAAGAACACTAGCAGCTTCTCTGATAACTGCAGACTCTAGAAGTTAAAATCTGAAGGAGACACATGGAAATGGCTTTTATCTCAGCATTCAGTTCAGTCAGTATGTTAAGACGTTGAATGTCAAGAATAAAACTATCTGGAGAAGTTATCTATGGGCCTTCAAGTAACAAAAAAAAAACCAACCTGGAAACACAGAGTCTGCAGAACTTGTAAAGAGAAATTCTTTGTCACACTGAAGGGCAAGCAGCTTTGTGAGTCTGAGTCCAAAAGTGCTCAAGAAGTCAGAAAAACTTGGATAATTTGTTCTATTCTGCACATAGAATTAAAATAGAAAAAAAAAATACTGGGCTCTCTAAATCAAGTTTTAGAGTCAATGTCTGGATAGAAACAAATGCTTTTTTGCTGGGACCTGAGAAGAAAGCTTCTTGTAGGGGAAGGGGCTTCATCTGCCTTGCTGTGCTGCACATGGTACTGGACTTCCTGGGAAAGGAATGTAGATAGGTTACACGTGAAGTCTGTATTTCAGACTTCAGGGTGAGAATCGCTGCTTGACTATTTTGGGGGTTTAGTTTTGTGTTTGGGGGTTTTTTCTTGATTTTTTTCTTCCTACGGAAGAGAACAGCTGGGTAATGTCTGTGGAAGTCATGCTTCCAATTCAGCTCCTGTTTGGCTGATGCCTTGTGTTGAACTCTTCCTGGAGGATGAAATGTCTCTTGGCACATTTGTTTGCCATCTGCTGTATGTCACTGTTGATAAGGCTTAGTTAGCACTTTTCCTAGGAAAGTGAATGACATAGTTTCAAAAACTGCTTCATTTACCTGTTGCTGTGGGACTAGAACAGGCCCTGTTCTAAATGTTTTGCAGCTGGTACATACCATTACTGTTTCAGATGACTAACAGGAAAAATGATAATTGAAGCTATCAGCCTATTACGTAGTAAGCTTTAATTAGTTAAACTGCTTCGTATTCGTTTATCGTTGGTGCTAATGCTCTTGAAATTAATTGGCACTAAAGGGGGTTCAAAGTTTGTGTGCAATCATTGCTGTTATAATGTGCTATATTACTAGGTAACTTGGCTTATTAGGTGATTTGATTCTCGATTATTGCTGCAAGTTAACAAGGCCAGAGTAATTATCTCATAAACAATAGCCTTGCTCACCAAGACAGATGCAGTCAGACCCTTCCTGCAGAGTTTGAGTGCCTGCAGTATTGTAGTGAATGAGCAAGCAAAGGGGATCTACTTCTGTCGCCCAGCAGCAGCAGATGGAGATTTTTAGAAAGTGGGATAGCACACTTTCAGATCTTCTGTTATGCTAATAAAGTTTTTTTTGTGTGAGAATGATAGCAATGTCAATAGCCATAATCTATCAATGACATCAACCCCTGGCATGTGCAAGCCATCAAAGCAAACACAGAATGCCTTTGTATGCATAGCTGGACAGTATAAACCAGTTGCTACATCTTTCATTTTCCTAAAATAGACTAAATACCTAGCACACACATTCATTAAAATTTTTTTTGAACAGAAGTTGTGATTTGATTAAAATGGAAAAGTTAGAGTCATGGGAATTGCTAGGCTCCATAGGAATTTAACCCCTAAATAGTTACTCCATTGCATGCCACTGATGTACCGTAACGTGGTTTATATCAGACTACTAGTGTCTGATAGAAGAAATAAGGATGTTATTAGATGAAGATAATCTAGTAAATATAAAGTATTATTAAGTAGTACATATTTAATACCTTACATCAGAAACTAATTACAAGTGAAGATGACTTTAATGAGTGGAAAAAACAGAAAATTACCATGGTGAAATTACGGAATAGCAGTATGTACCAATGTGGACCTCTTGTTGGTCCTTCTCCAAAATGCCATCAGGAGAAGGTTCAGGTGCTGAATTTCCAGATTTTTAAGTGCCTTGGTCTGGATTCCCATACTTTATTTAGGACCATTCTTCAGTAACTGCACACTGCAGGTCAGGTATTTGTTCCATCACAGGAAACTGTTGTTTCTAGGAATGAAAAAGCTTAGCCACTAGACCTCCTTAATCTTCTCTTTCTGTCACTTACATTCTTGAAGTAGAGTTTGTAACAGATTGATAAATTTACACTGTGAATGGACAGGTCTCATCTAAGAATTTTAAAGATGTCACTGTTTTTCAAGTGAAAAGGATAACTATTTTGCATGGTAACCTGCTTAGTATGTTTTATTTGAAGCATCTGTGAAATTTTACAATGTATAGTTCTTTGTAGCCATAGTAATTATGCCCTTTTTAAGTAGTATCAGCTTACAAATTAGAATCTGGAATATGTGGAGACAATAAAGACTTTAAACACTGACACACATGCAGAGGGTCAACTTTATAGGAATAGATTTGAAGACAGAATTTAATTTGGGTTATTTTAAGCTATTAAACCTACTGTTTAGGTAATTTTCTTTTTGTTCTAATCTTTGGTATTTACAATTATGACATTTAATTCTGTCCTGTAAGAGATTGTAGTTGCCCAGAATATAAAAGTTGAGGAGTGCAGGCAAAAAAAAATCCTCATGAATTTCTCATAACCATTACTCTTCAAGCAAGGACTTATAAACGCAACCTGTGAAGAGACAGAGGAACCTAAATACCCTTTTCAGTTGATTTATACTTTTCAGCAAGGAAGGAAAAGTAACAATACTTTAAGTCATTACACTGTATATGTGGTGCTTCTAATGGTATCTATTGAGTGTGTCTATTTGATAGTGAAAAGAGTTCCTCACCAGTGGATTCCTTTTGATATTTCAGCCTTGAAACCAAGTTTCCATGTTTGAATCTACTAAAATTGTTGGTGTCATGCATCTAATAACTCATCTGCTCGAATAATAATAAAGCCTCCTACTTAGTCTGTCTACCTAAAGGAAATAATCAAGCAGCCATTGTGACAATACTGCTCTTAGCCAACAAAACACATTTCCCCCCAGGAGTTCCCTTTGAAACATAAAATATTTTTAAGGCAGTAGTGATAGGGGCCTCTGAAATGAGGCTCAGTGAGGAAAAAAATCCATCTCGAATTGTCTTTCATGGCTAGTGAAGTTAAAATAAAACAGAACCAAAAGCCAACTTCACCTTATTTATGAGACAGATATCCTTACGAACAGGGTTACATCTATTATTTTAGAATTTGTTTATTCCTGGGTATTTTAGTAGACCTTTTTGCCATGTAGTAGACTGGAGGCTGCATCATAAAGTCTTGGAGCAATTGTGTTGTTTAGGTTCCCTACCATTCTATGATTCCTTGTTGTGGCAGAGACCTTTGCTAGTCAGAAGAGCCAAGAATCAAAAATCTGTAAATCAGATGTCCTAAATGTGTGTGGTTTGGCTTCATACCTGTAAGTAATGTCTTCCTCATCTTTTTACCTCACTGTCTTACAGGTTCTTTTATGTGATTAGTTTGTTGTGTGTGTTGGTGCAGATTCAGAGCCTCTGCAGTTGAGAGCATAAATGAGCCATATTTAAGTTTGTTAACTTTGTGGCAGAGGAGTTGCATAGAGGTAGTAGTGGCTTTCCCATCATTTAGGTTAAATCAAGAATGCATGTTTTCCTTCAAAAACTTATGCTGTCACTCAACCTGAAGTTAGAGGCTTGAAGCAGAGACTGTTTACTAAAATTTTTATCGCCCATGTGTTACACAGGAAAGTCAATAAGGAATCACTGCAGTCTTCTGCCATGCTGAAATCTTACAATTTGTGACAGTTGAGTTGAATGGAATTTGAATGACTTGGATATCTTTGGTAAAGGTAATTCAGTGTAGTTATAAGAAGTCACGTGTGGTCAGCCAGGGAGGAGTAATGTATTACCCATCTGGCACAGAAGAAAAATCTTTGTACTTGAAAACTTGGTACTGTATGGTATCCTACATTGGACTTTTGAATATTTACCATGTTTAATGCTCAGGGGACTCTTTGTTCATGTGCTCTGTGTTTCTACGAGGTTTCTTGTAATACCTTTCCAGTTGTGCATGATCTGATATCTTTAGTTTGTTTTAAGGAAATTGTTTGCTATAGTCTACATCTCTGTAAAGCATTGTATAAGGAGAAAAGTGATGGATCAATCTTGAGATGTTTACTGTTTATTAATACATTTATAGTTCTGATTATCTGTCTCTTTCCCCAGACAGTGCTCATTCTTTAGGAGGGATCAAATTACCTGTGCTATAATGAATGTCATAACTGAATGTGTTAAGAAATTTTGTTTTTCTATTTTCTTATTTCTGGATAGTACCTCACGTCACGAATTTTTGAAGGGATTAAATAAATTTTACAGGCAGAAAAATCCCCAGTGGAGTAAACAGACATACCTTCACATGTAGGAATCCTTGTAGGTTTTAACTGTTTCAATGCTTACTGCATGTTGCCTATTTTTCAGGCAGTGAGGTGAAATAGAAGGTTGTGACCAGAAGATATGTTGATCTGGAGTCTGTTTAGATCAAGTTTCTCGAACGAACTGGGGAGTATTTTCAAAGTATATATTGGAGCTATATTTTGGATGTTTCAAGCTTTTCTGGGTAGCAGACACACCCTTGTGAAGAAAAGTCAATTGCAAGGAGAGGACTCTTTGTGACACTGAATGCTAAATGATGTCTATATTTTGCCACTACAGTAGGCACAGTTCTCTGGCATAGCAGGTTTCATCTCCTCGGTATAGTGGTTAGAACATTTCCTGATGTGCAGTAAAGCATTATTGTACCAATGCCTGAACCCCAAAGGAGAGTTTCAAGGACTTTATTAAAATCTTCAAATTTTTCAAGACTCTGTTAATACTGACAAAGTGCATGAGTTGAAAGAGGTCTGTTCTTCAGGTCTTTGTAGTTCAAGGTTGTGTTCATATCGCTACACAGCTAAGGATCTTCTGAGGGCTGTGATTAAGTATACCTATTGCTAATATTTCAGTAAATGCGAGTCAAATGTTTTTTATTCATGCAGTATTATTTATTACCACAATTCTGAGTAATTGCTTAAAAAGTACTTTATGAGCATTTGCTCATTGATTTCGGTGTGCGGAAGAATGTTGAGGTTTCAGTACCTTCCTAGCACATCTGAAGTGATGTTAATTTGTGACTTGCATAGGTATTACACAATCACTCCTTGATGTTGTACTATTTTTTAATGTAAAATAACTTTTACAACTGTTGGACTTGTGCAAATTCAATTTGCAGAGATGTGGAACAGAAATGCTTCATATTAATCTATGTGTGCTTCAGAGGCTTTTGTGGACACCGTGTGTGCATCAAAACCAGATTGCTTAGTATGAAAATGGCAAGATCTTGAATGTATGAACGAAATTATGACTTCTGACAGAACTCTGCATTTCTTGCATTGTGGTGTCATTTTATATTATCAGTACCTACGGTGACACTGTATAACTGGTTTTGCTAGATAAAACAATGTGCCAGTTAGATTCAGTTTCATTGGGGACAACCCATTTCCTTTAAAATGTCTTCATGAACAAATTGACTTAATTAAAAAAAAAAAAAAAAGACAATCCTTTCTTCCATCTAAACTGTGTGATAGATGTGGCTGAGAACAAATGCTTGACGATTGTGACTTCATGAGATTGTGTTGACGATTTCATGTCAAAAAAGATGGCAGTATATAAGAATTAAAAGTGTTTGCTTGCTGATGTCAAACTTTGTGCCTGCAGTTTCTTTGGAAAACCCTGGAGTCCATGCATCTTGACATTTTGCTTCAGTTGAGTCATTGGAAATGGCATGTGTGCAGGCAGTGCTTGCCTGTGAAGTAGGTCCAACTTGCCCAGGAGACTCTCTTGCATACTCTGATCACCCTGGCTTCACCATAGGAGGCCTAACCACACAGGCATGGAGAAAGAGGTCATGGAGCCCAGGCATCATCAAGTTACACTCATAGTAATAGTCTTTTAGATGCTCAGCAAAGAAGCTTTGCTTCATTCAGGTTCCAGTATATTTTTGTTAAGCTACTGAAAACTAAAAGTGATCTGAGTGGATTGCACCTCCTTATTCAAGTGTCAGAGAGTTCTGAATGCCTGAGCACAGTTCAGAAAAAGAGAAAACAAAGAGCCCTCTTAACCCATGTCACGTAATCAAGGTCTAGAGCAAAGTTTTTCCTTCCACTTCTGTCATTTTACCTTAATGTACTTCAGTCAAGCGTAAAGTCTTGATGTGATGCTTGACTTGTATGTATAAGCATACTGTTATATGGTAATTTAGCCATGTCACTGTAGTGTATGGGGTTCTGAATGCTGCTTGTTTGACACTGGTTTTTGGGAGGAGGTCTTCTGTAGTTTTGCTGTTGTATCCAGTGTTCAGAATATTAAAAAAATAAATAGGTAAGGCAATAAAAGAAGAGCTGAACACACAGGGGAAAAAAACCCATTATAATAGATACCGAGGAGACAGCACTTCCTCACATATCTCATTAATGGGCAGAAAAAGGATAAAAAAATGTCTTTGAGTCCATAGGCATGGTAATTTTTTTTTTGTGGTGGAGGGAAGTCTTTTGGAGGAAGTCATAGGTACTTTTACATATAAAGACACCAGAGATGTATTGTACAACTGAATTTTGTTTCTTGCTTTCCTTACAAATTCTTGTTTGTTTCAATAGCTGTCTTTCTCCTTACCTCCCCTCTCCCCTAAAGTGTTTGATGTCTTCACTGCCAAAGCATCTACATTCCGTGTTCTCAGTTACTTCCTAAATTTGTCATCACCACTGCTCTTGTTTTTTAGCCTCTCCAGTTGAAAACCATCTTGTTTACAGATGAAGGTGGAAGCCTGGAATTTGGTTCTGAAAGCAGTTGTGTAAAATTCAACTCTCTTACCTGTTTAAATTGAAGTGAGGTCTTTAGGGTATGGGGTAGGTGAGGAAGGGGTGCCAGAGGGTAGGAGGGGAGGACAGGCTGGTGATGAATTCCAGACTGGTTCAGTTGCCAGCCAGCAGCATCTGCCTGGCTGCTGTGAACTGGCTTTCAATAGGACAAAAGGGGAATTAAACCAGAGAATCTATTTTCTGTCTGGAGAACAAAGACTAGCGTTTCTCCTGGGAGTGAGGATGGAAGGGATGTTCTTGTGGCTCTATCAGGATGCTCTGGCCGTGCATGGTGGTTTACAGTTGCTGAGCTGTACCTAGCAATGTGTTCAGCACCAGCACTCCTTTTATTCTTTCCCTGGGCTGCTCTTCCAGCCCAACCAAGGTATTCGTTGGTGGCTACCCACTGAACAAATATGTCACTTGTGGCTTGTTGCAGTAGGAACAGAAGGCTGAGATGGCTTGTACTGCTGCATGACAGATTTATAAGCAGCATCTTTCTTCCATGTATTTCTTCAGGTGTGTTTTTTCTTGTTTTGCGAAGTACTTACACCATCTGTCTGTGTGTGGACATTTGAGCTGTATGTTACCACTTACCCTGTTGTTCTGAGGTGTGATTTCCTAGCTTTCTCCCCACCATACGCTAGCCAGGCTGGAGTGTCCTTGAACCTGCCGTCCCCTTTCTAAACCAAAGAGTGAGAAGCTTTTGAGCAGCTTAAGTGTCAGCCATGTCGCAGCTGACAGGAAACTGATCTGCTGCTTGGCCTGGTGTGGTGCAGCCCGAGTTGCCAGTGGCATGTGCCTGGGCTATGTGAGCCCTGCAGGGGCTGGGGTCGCTCACCGAGGGTCCCCTGTGCTCCTCAGCAAGGTGGAATTCAGCTGTGGACATGATTGGAAATCACTATCTGTCTCAAAATGTTGTGGCTGTTTTCTACAGCTGTCTGTCCTGTCAAAACAGTGACTTGTCTCAGGGTTAAAGGTTGATGAAAACCGTTGCTAACTTGAGATGATTGATGTTACAAAAACTAATTAGTGAGCAGGGACAATTAATTTGATCCCTTGTGGCTCAACTTCTCTCCAAGGGTTTGAAGAACTTTACTGAAGAGTACCTATGTTACCAGCTTCTTTCTTTTTAATTGAAGTAGGAATTTATTTTCAGTGGACTGCTTCCGGAAGGAAAGACAGGGTAAATTAATAAACAGTGCTTGAATTTAGTTGTGAAGGACTCCTGTGTGATCTCATAAAGGGTGGCAGGGCTGTTTTGTTTAGAGATGGAAATGTCAGATACTTTGGTGAAACTTTCAAATTAAATACCTTGTGATAGAGTTGGGAGCTCATCAGCTGTGCTCTGAGACAGGAGGTGTTCTCTGTAGTTGAGGAGGTAAGAGGAATGTTAAAAGGGTATTCCGATAATATTACTTTGACTTATTCAATTGCTGATGACAAGACAATGTGTTTCCACTTTGGTCCACCCTGCTAAAGTGTAATATAATTATTTGTATTAGACACCAGCCACCTGTTAATATCGTTCTTCTAAAGGTCATTGTGTGGTGCCTTGCTGTCTGAATTTAACGGCCCTGTATCAGGTTTGTTGGTCACTCTTTTGTGTGACACTGGACAAGTGTTTGTGGGGAAAGAATGTGAACCCGATACCCAGGCGACTCAGGGATCGGAGAGAACCAGGGACGGGCTCTGCTGCTGCTATTGTTAGGACACTGGGCCAAGGCTGGAAAACAAGCAGCTTCCTTCTGAGGTGCTTTTATCTAACATATATGGCACTCTTGAGAACAAACAGAAATTGCAGTAATGTCACAGGAGAAGCAAACTGATGCCTGTAAAGCCTAGCTTTTTGGTACTCCTGGATGCATAGGGGCACTGTATTCCTGATCTGGGCTGTAAAGGAGGGGACTGGCCAGCTGTCCTCCTAAAGCCATGAAAAGAAAGTGAGGTGGTGATAATGTAATTGTGCCTGGTGGCAATGGGTAGATGCTTGCTAAGTTATTTTTAAACATGTGGTGTTGGCAGTTAATGAATCCAACACCAGGATTAAAGTTTATTAATGTCTGTACAGTGACCTGAAAATGCAGAGCATTGTATCATTAAGAAATGTTGACCTTGTTATCCATCAAATTTTAGTTCATTTTGCTGAATGTAATGGTGGCATTTAACTTGAACTTTCACCCTTCCCACCTGACCTGATAGTAGTTTTTGGAAGTGGTGGGGGACAGGTAGAACTTGTGGATAAACTTCTTCGCCTGTATCCAGTAAATGGAGCAGATGCAAGTGACTGCTGCTGCAGGGGCTCAGCTGAATGACTTTGTTTTCAAATTTTGAGAAATTAGAGCTTCAGCTGCCAAAAGAACAAAACAAAGCACCTGGTTTACCACATGGTGTAGGACATTCCAGCACTTGCAGAGAGGGAGGGTTGGCTTTAAGCCATCTATATTCCAGCAACGTTAGTGACTGCTTCTAACTGTTGGATTGAATTGCTGGCTGAGAAAGAGCAAAGGCTTTTAGAGTGTTCTCTGCAATTGAAAATAGTCATATGAAGAACTCAATTACTGCCAATTTTGTAAGGAATAAGGATCTCACTTCTATCAGTTGCATATTTATTGGCTCAAACCATTTGAGCTTCATTATGCACGTGTAGATAGCTCGTTGTGTTTATTTGAAATGGGTCATTAAGGTCTTCAAGCGTTCTGGCTTTATAAAAAAATCTTAATTGATTGTTTCTGCCATGAAAGAGTTAATGAAGGATCACTTGCGGCTTTTAATTTTCAGCTAATTAAAAAGAATGTCTGTTTTTGCCTTGGCACTCATAGTTAAAAGCACCAAATATAGGGACATTTTATGTTTGAGTTGAAGGGTGAGAAGGAGGGGGAAAAGTTACATGTAAATCATTTAGCCATTAACCTAATGTGGTGGATTTATAAATCTTATTACTATAAGCCCTTTTCATTTCCACTGAGGCCTCATGTGTGCTTGATCCTGCTAATGTAAAATTCATTCTGTCTAAGTGATTACTGAAGTAAGACACTTTTAGTCAATTTTAATCAGATTGTGTGAAACTTGCTTGAACACTAATGTTAAGTAAGACATGGACACAGTTTGGCCATGTCTTAATTAGCCTTACAAATGAGTTAGGCTAGGAATCAATCAGTGAGCCAAGTCTATGAACTTTTTGAAGGCTAATGCCTTCTCTGGGGAAAAAAAAATCTATGCTGGGGGCTGAAAATACAGGGCTTGGAAGCAAGATTAAGATTGTAATTTGACATTCTTGTTTTATGGTATGCTTGGCAGCCTCTCACAGTGTGTAAGTCCTTTATGGTACAGCCCTCATTGGTGTTTCAGAGTTGAGGCCAGTGGGGTGCTTCCCATAGCCCATCATAAATTCCCGTTTCCGCAGCAGGAGCAGCAATTGGTGTGTTTTTCTGAAGCTGCTTCTGCTCCAAGATACGTCTGTTATTTTGGCAGAGGGGGGCGAGGGACAGCTTATTTTACAATGTTGTAACCTCCTCCTCGCAGGCGTTCACTGGGAGTTACTGACTTGAAATCATGGGACATCTAGGCTTTTTGGTTATAACTGTCCCTGGTTTTCCTATTGGGAGACATTAGTATGGAAGATGTCTGCCTCACAAGCCCCTCAAGTATTGCTCACTGTTGAGATCAGAGGTGGTTTTTGTGAAATGTCATCCTTTGCAAGGCAAAAAAAAGAGTGCTATTTCTAATGTTTCACCTGGATCATGGCTCTTTAAGTAGGCTTGGCTCTGCTATGAGTCTCGGGCTGTCTTTCGCCCTATGTTAGTTTACCCAGTTTTTGAAGACTTATTACTAGCCGGTATCTTTACTAGTCTCATGATGCAGAATTTCTGTATTAGTAACAAGTTTGGATATTTTAATATATGAACTATTTCCTTTTATTATCAAGATAACTGGAAAATTTCTCATGTCCTTGAAGGATCCCACAGAAGTCTTTGTAGGTCATTTTGTTTTCCTAATGTTGCTTTATGGTGTCTTCTGCAACACAGTGAAAAGCCTTAGGAGAAAAGGATGCTTGAAGTAAACAGAAATAAAAATACTTCATACCAAAGACAGCAGATGTTCTCTGAGTAGGCAGCATCTTTTGCAGAAGTCCCAACTGTATGTGTATCCTGGCAGTGCTGGGGACCTTACTCAATAAGCTGGTGGAAGACAAGCCCATTGTAAATGACCAGCTTAGACTGGAGATTTTGTTGTGCCATTGTAGAAAAAAAATACACGCACAATGATTTTCTTTTGAAGCTTGAACATTCAGTCACCAGCCGTGTCAGCAATCCCTTTTCAAAAGTCATCGTAGAAGTCTCTATACTGCAGACTTTGTGAGTTTGGGGGTATTTTTTTTTATTGCTCAACTTCCAAGCAATTTAAATATCTTTTTTTTCTTTATCTAACCTGTCAAATTACCTCTCTCTGTAAGGGTGAGTGTACCTCATTTAGTCAAATGTTACTTAGTTGATGATATGACTGCAAGCACATGTGGAAGAGAGTGGGGAGCATGTTTTTTGCTTGATCTGAATGCCTCTTTGTCTTCTGTTTTCTCTTTAGTACAGTTACTGTTGGTCTGCCAGGTGTGCCTTTTTGAATGAAAATTAGAAACTTCTTTAGTGTATAACTCTTACAGTGTGGTTGGGATGAGACTCGTTTGAAAAGCTTTGAAATTAGATGTTAATTACCTTTCTCTTCTACTGGATAATCTTCTGTACTTTTAACCAAATAAGGATAATCTTCCATACTTTAATCAAATAAATATTCAAATACTTTGAATTTACCATATTTCAGCTTTGTGACAGTTTTCTTACGTGACAGATTGTAGCAGAGCAATGGCTCATGAAAAGAGAGAACTGAAACAGAAAAATCATAGTAGTTCAGGTGGATAGGACATCTGACGTGTTATAGACATATAGTTAAATGTATTTGATCTGAATAACCATATGGTGATGGGCTAATAGATGAACTGTCCAGATTCACTTCAGCCTTTTCCTTTTGCTTGTTTTCTTGTTTTGCTTTTAAGATTGTAGCCGCCAGTATCATAAGATATCATCAGTTTGAGAAAGATGTAATCAAGTCCATTCTAGATAATATTTTAGAGTAATTTTTTGTCTTCCTATAAATGCTTATGTGTAGACATGATCAAAATAAATGTGTACTTCAATAAACGTAAAGGACTTAGTATAACCTGTTAGAAAAGACCATGATGTATAAAAGAGAACATGTCTCTTATCAGCCATATTGCACGCATGTTTCCTGGGAAAATCTTTTTAAAGGTATTGTTTTTCAGATAATCAGACACACTAAAATTAGTGTTATCTATGTCAAAAAGCAGCAATATCTCTTCAGTGTCCTGGATGTTGGTGGGCAGATGGTGGTTTGTTTTTTTTTTTAACGAGCAGATTTTACTTATTAAAGAATACAATAAAATTTCAGTATTCTTGAGTTTTTTATGGGTACTTGATATTCTTCTACTCTCTGTGGACTTTTTTCATTATGTTTGTCTCATTTTAATGGTAAAACTGATAAATATTTTTTGTATTTATAAACACAGGGAGCTCTATTTAAACATCATGAAATGCTGTTTTACTGTGAGGGTGACTGAGCCCTGGCACAGGTTGTCCAGAGAGGTTGTGGAGTCTCCATCTTTGGAAGTACTCAAAGGTGCTGGGATATGGTGGTCAGCTCTAGGTGATCCTGCTTGAGCTGGGGTGTTGGAATAGATGACCTCGAGAGGTCCCTTTAAACCTCAATCAGCTCTGATTCTGTGATTTTTGGTGTGGGGTGGTTTTTTTTTTGTTTGTTTTGTTTTTTTATTTTTATTCAAGCCAAGTCTCAGAATACCAGAAAACTCCTACAGGGATTGCTGTTCTTATAGCATATCTCTATCTTTCCTTCTGTTTTGATGTTTGGTTGGTTGGTTTGTTTTGTGCACCAGTAGTAATCTAAAGGCATTATAAAGCAGTGTAGCAACATTTGAATCTGTAATAGCAGTGGATAAAATCAAGCCACTGTCGACCTGTGCTTGTGGTTGGATTATTATGTTGGCACTACAGCTCCTCTCAGGGCCCTGCAGGTCTCATTTTAGATATAATTCTAATGAGGATATTGAATGACTGGTGTGACAATAATGTAAATTAGTGCCGGTGCCTTCTATTTAAACTGAAAAGTAAGAGCATGAGAGAGCTTTGAAAGAAGGCTTCCTTGGCATATGAGTGAAAGCTGAGATTTTTATTAATGATTCAAACTCCTGTAATAAGAAGTAGGAAAGCTTGTTAGCTATGTTTTTAGATTAAACAAAACCTTTAGGTTGGGATGTTCTTTCTTTAACTGAATTTGTGGATAAAGAATTTAAATGAAAATTTCTAAAGTCAAAGATTGATTGAGTTAAAGTATGTAGCACAAAATCAATCCTGTCAAATTGTAAGGAAATAAGTGAGAGATTTATAAACATTGTTAATGTTTTAGAAGTCTAGTTTTGTGCAAATGTGTTTAGAATTCTTTACAAATGAGATAACAGTAGGTGTAAATGACAAATTAAGGATTTAAAAAATAATCAGCATGCCTCTCTTGCAGTAATGGATTTATGGAGGTAGCATGCTTTAGTTGCATTTATAATTAAGGTTTTTCCATCATTAGAATAGAAATGTATTCCTGTTGAGCAATATCATTTTAGGTGAATTATGTGGATTGAATGAGTGGCAAACTCCACTACTTTAATCTGATATGTGGCTAAAAGTCAGTATTTGGATTGGATTCCTAGAGGGTCACATTGAAAGGTTAAATACATTTGTTTGTTCTTCTAGTCTTCATATTCCCATGTTCTTTATAATTAACAAACAAATCCATATCCTGTGGTATTATACAATGACAGCTTAACAACTTGGCTTCATTAGTAATGAAGCTGTACTGCTATTAATTTCAGAACTCTAAATACTGAAATGGATGGGTTGTACATGGTGTGCTTAACAACAGCCTAATGCATGAAAGTAACTTCTTAAACTGACATTTATTTCCAGGAGTTCATAGTCCTGTAAATATTAAATTGAATGCTTTGATAAGCCTCTAACTTTGATCTGTTTTTAAAAACTGTGCAAGTGTTCTCAGTTGTGAGACTACAAATGGTACTAAAAATGCCATAAACTGCCATTTAAGGTAATTGACCAATTGACCATTAATTGCTGAAGTCTTAAAGGCTGATAATAAGGTGATCCATTTCCACACTTGGCTTTTGCATGAAGCTTAGCTCTTTTCAACTGGAGTGCTTACAAAATTTGTCATGGACTATATTTCTGTTTCTGTGGGAGCTACGTGACATCAGATACGGTTTGTTCCTTAGCTTCTTTAATTGTTTATTATATGTATGTTATTGTGGATATCTGTGCATAGGCAATAGTTTCTATTGACATGGGCTCTTTTTTCCTATTTGTCCTTATAGGAGAAGTTTGGCAGATGAAGTTGCCCCAACTCACCCTAGAGTTCCCATTCCTTGGAAGCCCTATTTAACAAGATATTTAGGATTGTTGCTAGTAGTTTTCTTTTGTAGTTAGTTTAAAAATAGCTAAAAAACTTAAATGAGCTTTTAAAGAACAGATTTATTTTTATTTCTACCTTGAGATCTAAGTGTATGGCAGAAATTAGCCATACATCTTATAATCAGCTGGTAGTTCAGTAGACTTTTTTTCTGGTGTGCTTTGTACATGCTTGCTTTGGGTTTTGGCAGTCTTATGTTCTGAGGAGCTTTTGTCAGATATATGTAGAGAATTCAGAAAGCTCATTTTGAAGAGATAATCTGAAAGGACTGCATCTGAGTGACAGACTCTCAGGATCTCTTTCCATCTGTACCCGAGCGAGCTTCATCGAGTGCTGTACAGAGGTCACACTGAACAAATAGGAAATCTGACTGAGACTTCATGCTATTAACCATGCATGTTCTTCATTGTCTTTTCACATCTTTGGAGCAATTGCTAGGTCCTGCACGAGGCAGGAAAGGTTAAGTGTCCCATGTAGAGTTGAAACTGTTTTCTTTCCCTGATACCACCTAAGGAGACAGTTAAGAGCTGCCAGAGAGGCCAGTCTGAAGAGACCGCGTAGGAGCCACAGCAGTAGTGGTTTGTGTTTGGACATATTTGAGATGGTACTGGCCCCACTTCTACTTTTTTCCCTACTTTGATCAGTACCAAATGTGGTTTTGAATTTCTAAGTCTTGAACACTGATATTTAGTCCTGCGTAGGCACCTTGGTAAAAATCCTACAAGTGCTCATTCCATTCAAGTTTCATCATTCTTTGGAATAGGGATAATATTTGTTGAATTTCTTTCAGTTACCTGTTGTAACCAGGAAAGGTGGCGTAAAACATCAAAGGCTGAGGTTTCTCTGCTTGCAGCAACAGTTTTCCTGGTTTCCAGCACTATGTATATACACTTCTGCATGATGAAAGACTTATTTTGCATTTGAGCAGCTTGGTAGAAACTTGAGCATACCAGTATAATTAGGAAGCTGAATGTACAGTAACTTCAGTGAGCAATAGCTTCTTCCTTAGAGACAATATATCTGATCTGGAGCAGATTATTTGGAGGCTTTTGGAATGATCCTTTTCTTCAGAGGAGGGAGATGGACTAACTTAAAGATAACGCTGAATCACTTAGGATGTCTGTCTGTCAGGAGATCATGTTTTCTGTCAGGCTTGGCTTTATGAGAACTACGTTCCCTTAAGTTGAAGGGTGAGCATACTTTTACATGACTTGATTTTTAAAATGGTACCCGTAGAACACAATCTAAGCTATTTACTCTCAACTGCACAGTATATGTAAGGATAGATCTTTGAGGATCATGGGCTCATAGAGGAGCTGAGATTGGAGGGCATTTCTCAAGATTTAGTTCAGCTTTCTCAGTTCAACTAGGGAAGGTTGATTGGGACCATATCCAGTTGGCATTTTAGTATCTTCAAGCATGGAGACTCAGCAGCCAATCTGGGCAACCTACAGTCCTTACTACTGTAAGCTTTTACTTGTATGTAAACAATCAGAAATTTGTATTTCAAGGGATTTTTTCTTTTTCCATTTATGTTCATTGTTTTTTGTCTTTTCACTGGGCACTAGTGAGGAGAGTCTGCCATCTTCATCTTTATTCCCATCCATCAGACATATATAGACAATGATAAGATGCTGCACCAAGACTTCTCTTATCCAGATCTCTCAGCTTATCCTCACATGACACATGCTCTAGGCCCTGTAATTATGTTTGTGGTCCTTTACTGCACTTGCTCCAGTATATGCATGTCTTTCTCATACCAGGGAGCTCAAATGAATACAGGGCTCCACGTAGGTCTCACCAGGGCTACATAAAGGGGAAAGGACAACTTCTCTGAGATCTGCTGTGAGTGCTTTGGCTCATGCAGCCCAGAGTGTTTGTGGCTGTGTTTGCCACAAGGGGAAGCTGTAAGCTCATGGGCATCTTAGTGCCTACCAGGATGAACAGGTCTTTTTCTGCAAATCTGCTTTACAGCTGGTCAGTCCCAGAGTCCATACAGTTATTCTTTCACTGATGCATTTCCCTTTCTTGAACTTGATGTGATTGCTGTAGGTCATGTGGTATCTCCAGCCTGTCAGGGTCCCTCTGAAGAGCAGCACACACATCTGCTGTATCACCCACTCCTACTTGTTTTGTGTTGTCTCCGTACTTGCTGATGATATGCTCTGTACCGTCATCCAAGTCATTAACACAGCCACTAAGCAGGATTGGACCCAGTATCGATCCCTGAGGTATGCCTCCAGGGACTGGCTTCCACCTGGACTTTGTGCCACTGATCACAACCCTTGGAGCCAGCAGTGCAGCCAGTTTTCAGTCCATCTTGCTTTCCACTTAACTAGCCCAACTTCATCAGTTTGTTCTTGAGGATGCTATCACAGAGTTGAAAACCTTATTAAAGTCAAGGTAAACAACAGCTGCTGTATTTCCTTTGACCACTAAACCAGTCATCTCTTCATAGAAGGCTAACAGCTTGGCAAAGCACAATTTCCCCTTTGTAAATCTACACTGAACTTTCCTGTGCTTTGTGTCTGGAAAACAGTTGTTTCCACAATTGATTGCTCCACCACCTTTTCCAGGGCTTGAGGTGAGGCCGACCAGCCTCTAGTTTCCTCTTCCTTGCCTGTCTTGGGGATAGCAGTGACATTTGCTTTCTTCCAGTCCTCGAGAACTTGCTATGATCATCATGTTTTCCATGATCCCAGGGAAGTCATAACCCTGTAACTGCATGCAGACTACTAGTTCCTACTCTTTGTTCCCTGTTTCATGTGTATTAGTGTACATGCCCTTCAGAGAGGCACCCAGTCCTGATGCCTTGGAAAAGTCTGAGAGCTTTCTCCCTAATGTCATCCTTTTGGCACTCCTTTATTTACACATGTATGCTTGAAGGGGACTCTTTCAGTCCTATGTTGTTGATTCCAAAGTCCTTCTGTTCACATCATGCCCCACCCTTTGCTTCTCATTGTGGCTTGCAACTTCCTCATGGACATGCACTCCTGCCCCTATCAGTCTTGGTTTAAATATCTCCTTGCTAGGCCAGCCTCATGGAAAGGATCATTTTGCCCCACGTAGCTGGATGGATCCTGCCTGTTAAAAACTGAAATTCTGCTGTTGACACGAGATGTGCAACCATGGAGGATAAATGAGTATTGTTTAACTTCATAAAAACAACTGTCATGTTGTCTAAATATATCTAATTTGATGAAACTAAATTATACGCTTTGTGAAAATCTAGCATGACATTTAAGAAATTAGGTAAGAGATCTTTCTGTGGAGGGTAATTAGAGGCTAAAATACTTTTCTGAATTTGAGTAGATGCTGCTTTGATCGACAACCACTTAGTCATAATGAAAGAACAGATTAGTTTTAAAGCAGTTCAAACCACTTAAAAAGATTTTTTTGATGGACATAACGTTCACACACAATCTATTCATTGCCAAGCCTAGCATGTCCTCTCAACTCCCATAAAATTTCAGGATCGTTTTCACTGACTATACCTATATCTAGGCAGAGGTTGCCTTGCTCTGTTCAGTATACCTGAACATTGCAAAATGCCTCAAGTTCTTCAAGAAAAAAAATACATTTTTCAGTAGAAGTCTTTTTAAGAATACTTATCAGGTAGCAAGCATTTTTTGCGTATCTTTTTCATTTTAGCACTTGGCTTGTCTTCCCCCAGCCCTTCCCTTTTCTCCAAGCATACGAATTGTGGTAATGACTTAAAAGATGCTGACCAGGAGAATGTTAAAAAAAGTAATGCAGATTTTTGACATGTCCATACTCCCTTATTGCCTTTATGGGTCTTTTTTACAACACACCTTTCTTTTTGTAATGAAATTTTCTGTTACAGTTAAAAGATGAGGGAGGGGAAGGGTTTGCAGAGTCCTAAGTTCTGTTGTCTGCTTTTTACCCCGGGAGGCAAAAAAAAAAGGAGGGGGACATGATTCTCAAGGAATTTGTCATCATCTTGGGTAGTGCACTGAGTTTATCCACTGCTTAAATAAATTTCAGTCTTTAGAGTTTTACTTTTATTTCTCTTTCTGGTTTACTGAAATACTTGATCTTTTTGAAAAACTGTCTTCACTATTGATTGAAACCTATTCCCTGATTTCTCTAGGACTTGCGATTCTGTGGCTATGAGAGTAATTTATCAGGAATGTGAGATGGTAGTTACATTTCTATCGCCTCAAGACTGAGACGTATGCTTATATATTTGAAAGATAATTCCAAAAACTATGGTTCAACTTGACCTGACGTGCAGGATAGTATGTTTATTCTTCTGTACTCTGGAATAGATTTTGCTCTTATCAGGAGGAAAGTATCTGTGCCCTTGTTTAAACCTTGACTGGATTGTAACTTGCCTCACCAAACAGGAAATTTTATAAGTAATTAATTTTAATTATTTACTGTTCTTGTAATTTTATTTTTTCTAGTGACAGACTGATTCTCTATTGCTGAATGTGTTAAACCAGTTCAGTTTGGGAAACAAAGCGCAGTAAAGCTTTCCTGTCTAAATGTTTGTTCATGTCACTGAAACAAATGCTGCTGTTTTCTCTAAGGAGGATATACTTGTCTGTATGCATTTAAATATTGAATAACTTAACGCATGTTTTGTTTATATTAGGAAATAGTAAATGATGCCTGTCATATTTTTGCTTATTAGAAGTGTTTTTACTTGTGATTTGTAATAGTTATGTTTTGATGTAGTTGCAGTATACTTGAAATGTACAAAAGATTTTCTTATTAAGCAAAGCTACCTTTATGCCATATAGTTAAGTACAAAATGTTCATCAAGCATAGATTTATTTAACGGATTTAAATTTAAAAAAAATAAAAACTTCATACGAGTTAATGAGCTGAAATTGCTTGCAGTACCATGTACTTCGAGAGAGTTTAGGTGGTACGGATCTTGTTTTTTCACTGAACTAGGGAAATAATTTCCCTGCTACTTCATTCATTTTAGCTTTTCAGTTTTGAATAAGCTGGTCAGAAAGGAAATATTTCTGTGTGTGAGCTGTGAGCCTTGGTGCTTCTCTAGGAACTGCTGCTGGTTCTGATGTTTGGTTTCCCTGGAAGGAGCATTTCTGACTCTGGATGGGTTAAGACATACCCATGCCATACAGATGTCTTTCACAGCTAGTTATCCACCCAGACATTGTATTTTTATTTCTTCTGGGAACACAAAGTGGGGTCAAAACTGGATCAGTTACCTTCTATGCACTCAAGTGTTCAACTTTGTTGTTGAGCACTCACTGTTTCCCTTGGCAAGATTTTAAATGACTATTTTTTTTTTTTCAACTTTAGTCCAAAGCTGTAGGGATATGTTTCATTGCTTTTTGTCTTTCATCCTGATACCAAAATAATCCCTTTCAAATTATGCAAAATTTGCTTTATTATAGCAAGATTCACAATAAAGATTGCAGAATAACCAATAATTGTACACCTTAGTAAAGAATTAATTCTGTTTTTCCCTTCTCTTCAGTGAAACTTAGCACAAATACTTGAACTAGAGGTAGTGTGGAATATTAAAGATATAAGGGAACATTGCCTTCAAGTTGTAATTTGATTCACATCATCATCTTCAGTGTTTTACTGTCATCTTTGCATTCCTTGTCAAAATGTGACAAAGGTACATATGATTTTTGTTGTATTCCTCATGTTTCTATTGCTGTCTCTTTCGAGCATTTTCTGTTGTTTCTGAGGCAGAAGATCCTACCTTTTGGTCTGCAAACATATCACTGGATCAGTCCTTGGAACTACTCTCCCTTTGGTTTTGGTTAGCCATCCAGTAATGGTTTTATATACCACAACTATCAAATTTGTATTTGTATCTCTCAACTTTGTTGGGTGAAGTATGGACAGCTAATTCCAGTGTCTCTGAAAAAAAAACCCAAACCCTGGAAGGGTAGATTTTGGCAGCACGGGGTGTATTTCCAAGGCTGTTAATACTGCCTAAAATTGTATGGTTTTTGAGTGCATTGTCTAAGTACAGCAAATACTTAGTAAAAAGCTCTTTGAAACAAACTTACTTATGAAACAAACTGCTTGAATCTGTTCACTCAAACTTTCCCAAATCAAATCCATTGTCTAATGAAAAGGTTATATTGTGATGCTTCATTTCTTGTGTCAAGTCTCCTATATTTCTTTCACTTCTGCTTATGGCATATGTGCCTTTTTTTTTTGCCATAGAAACCTTTCTGGAAAACTTCCTTAAAATTCTTTTTGCAGCATCCTGTGGCCATGGTTTATCACTGCTAGAAGCTCCTTACCACAAAAGCTAATGAATAGATTGCAAAAACACAGAGGTTCAGGAATATTTCTTATGTAGAAGAATGAGTGGTGTTAGGACAATTCTCCATGCCCGTTTGTTCCTTTGTATCATGGGAAGGTCTAGCTAATATGAATTACTGAAGCTGATGACAGAATTATTTTCTTACAATATAATTGCACAAGTAGACAACTGAGGTGGAAAAAATAGCAGGCTTACAGTAGATAATTACAAGTAGTTTTCAAAAAATACAGTTTTTTTGCCAGGGTCCTGTTAGTTTTTCTCCTTGAGCAAAGTGAATGCATAAGTAAGTTATTTATTTATCTATCTATTTATTTATTTATAATGCCTCTTTGGGGCAATACTTTTGTAGTCATTCTGGTCAGTCTTTTCAGTCTAGTCTTAAGTCACCTTTTCTGTTCTTTCATGGCTGTGGCCCCAGAAATCTACAGGTAATTTGTATGTCTTCAGGAGAAATCTTTGCATCATCATGTTAGTTTTGTGCCCTATGCCATTATTTCTTAACTCAGTATCTTTGCTTGTTTTCACATAAGCATCCTCTTGTCAGAAGGTACTCCTCGGTGTTTTTTAAATTAGGAATCTTTAAAAATGCTTGATGTAATGGATAATAGTAAAGCTGTTCTTTGTGTATTTGTTTATTTATTTTAAATCATTCTCATTTTTAAATCACGTTCTCAATTACATAATCAATGGGTTGGAGTAGAATTAGGACAGGCAATTTTGCAGCTTGCCTGTCTTCAGTTACAGTCTTTCAGTTTATATTGACTTACAGTTCGTAGGTGAGAGAACGTGTGCTGCTAGTCTTGCTTTTACAAGAACAAAAGTTGAAACAATTTCACAGATGTTCACTGTACTGAGAAGTTCACAGGTTTTTAGAAGTATGTGTTTGCTGGGGGGGAGGGAGCACAGGCACGGCTGTACAGATGGGTTGCCAGGCAATTAATTCTTCCTACTTGGATTGCCTGCAATAGAAGACAATCCAGCTCTCATGAACAGCACAATATTATTTGCAAAAGGAAACTACCAAGTAACAATTTTCCCATTCTCTTCCTTCTTTCTTCTGTCTTCCCAGCCACACTATAAACCTCCCTTCCTTTGCTGTGCATTTCTGAGAAACTGCTAATGATTGATATGATAGCAGTGCTGTCATTCTTTTTAACAAAAAAAAAAAAAAGGTAATTTTTATTCTAGGTATTTTAATAGAGTCCCATTAAGGATGTATTGCTGACTGAAATATTGGCATGAAGGGCTCTCACTGAGCTGAGCCCAGGAATTAAGAAGTCAGGAAATCGGCTGCTGCATTGCAAAAGAACCTTGTGTGACACAGTATCTCCTGATTGGGGGGATCATTACTGCTATTATGACTCGACTTGCGTAGGAATTTTAAATTTCATCTGAATGTCAGTAATAACCCTCTTAGCAAATTATCCTGAATAAAATCACGAAGGCATTTTATATAATAGGTGTTGAATTACTGGATAGATTTGCTAATTAAATACTCTTTGTTCTGCTGCAGTTGACATTACAGGGTAAGATCTTGAACAATTATTCTCAACAGCTGTACTTTGTTAAGGGAAAAATTAACTACAAAGTTTATTTTTTTCTACACTTGAAGTTGGCAGATTTTTGAAATGTGCTTGAAAAAAATTCCATCATCCAATTGGTAATGAGAAGATAAATATGCAGGTGTTGCTGTGAAATCAGATAACTACCGACTGCCTTATTAATGAATTTAGCAAGCTTTATAACCTTCTGTTTTGTAGCTGTTGCCACTTACAAATGATCTCTTGTCAGACTGGGTAGGTCTAGCATATGCCAGTCACTTGATGAAGCTAACTTGTCTGTGACCCTCTTGCTATTACTTATGTCCACTCCTGTCCTCTTAGACAATTGAGAAATGCTCTTTGCACAGAGCGGTTTTTTTTTAGTAGGAGATAATCCTTTTTTTTTTTTTTTTTTTTTTTTTTAAATAATGTTATCTTTATAACTATCGGTAGATAGCTTCATTTCAGAGAAATGAAGTAGAAAATGCCAAAGATTATAAAGGCGAAAAAATGGTAGGCCTTCTTTTCTTTTACATGTAAGGTCTTCATTTCTCTGTCCCATTCTTAAATATTGTCCAAGGGACTCCGGTTTGCTTTTGGAATGCTAAGGGAAAAGTATAACCTTTCTCTGTAGGAGTCATTGAATAAGTGAGAGAGAAGGAGAGCAGTGGGGGTGAATAAACTGGAATTCTGAATATTGTATGTGAAATTTGACATCAGGTACCAGTGATGTGTATTTAGAACAATTTAAAAACTCCATGGAAAGGTGGTGAGGTGGTGCCATCTGAATCACTCACTAGGGGATGAATAGGCGTGAAATATCTTTTTTTAAGCTTCTGATTAAAAGGGAATTGGGTATATCTAAGCACATACAGCCAATCTGCAGTTAAGACTCAGCATTTTCCTGTTCTTCTGTGTGTCTGCAGAACATTGCGGCCAGATGAGCTTTTTGCAGTTGAGGACTTTAGCAGAGTTCAAGCATTGTCTGAGTATCTATCAGTGGATAGTCTTTAAACCGACTGGATGTTTTGAACTCACCCAGAGACTGAAATCCATAGGTATCTGTATGTGTTTGGCGAATGCCTGGATGGGCATGATATGTTATGTTTCCTTAGTTCACATCTCTCTGCTTTGGGAGAGTGAGTCCATCATTAGGTGTAGTGGTTTCTCTTTGAAGATTAAAGTGTCTAGAAGGTGTGTCTGAACAGAAATAATGTTGAAATGGAATATTAAGTTTGAAAAGTTAAGCATTGCAAGACAGAATTCTAGGGCAATATAGCTGCTGGTGCACAATTCTGTGGTGCATAATTTAAAATAAACGAGGTGAACCTGCTTCTGCAGGGAGGTTGGACTAGATGATCTCTAAAGGTCCCTTCCAACCCTACAATTTTACGATTCTTTTTTTTTCTACATGTGTAAAAATACACCATACAGTTGCATACTGTTTAAAATCTTCTTTAAGAAAATTAAAAGTATAAACATATAGGAGTAGCAGGATTAGCTGAAAAAGAAATGAGGTTTATGATGAGTGGGGATGGAAAGGACTGATACCAGTGAAGTGGGACAAACCAGGTGGAATTTGAAGCTGTGTACCAGAGCACCAGGATACTGACAAGAGAGGACATGGGGATTGCAGTGGAAACATGACCAGTTCAGTGAAGGGATAGACCAGATGCTGGTTCTCTTGCAGCTGTGCAAACTTCAAGTCCTTCCTGCTGCAGCAGATAAAAAATTTTGTTCATCAGGCTGGTTGTGTCATTTCCTAGCTACAGCTTTATCTATGGCTTCAGATGGTGTACTCTTCCACCTCTCTTCACTATGCTGACCATTAAAGATGGAAGCAGTAGCCTACTCCTGTGAGGTATCTATGGCTATTTTTAAGGCTCAGAGAATTGGGATGCACTCTTGGCAGAGGAACAAGCCTGTTTACACAGAGATTTGCCCTTTGAGTCAACATCCATATCCTCTGTCCCAGCTGCTTGTCCCAGTTCTGCTTTCCTTAAAAAGTTTCCTTTTTGATGATCCATTTTGAGATCATTATGGGGGTAGCCAAGCTTTTTACTAGTTTCTTGTGAAGTTAGCAGCATCCAGGCTGTACTAAAAAGGACAGAACATTTTGGGGAAAAACTTGGTAACATCAAGAGCTAAGCTGATGGATATGAAGGAGATGACTAACCTAAATTGCTGAAAGAGGCTTACTTCTGGCACTTCCTGATTATGTTTTACTTGAGCATTTGATTCAGTGTTCCTTTTTTTTCCTAAGGTAGAATGTGTGTGCGTGTACATGTAATTTTGAGATTTGTTTTAATCTTGTTTTAGGGGAGTTAATAATAGCATTAATACAAGGTCAGATGAGAATTTACTCACGTAATAGAAGTATTGAGGCGACTGTGTGTTGCCAGGAGAGAGGTGGTTTGCTTTGTTTTGAAAGGTGAGAGCATTTGGAGTTAGCAACCTAATGGATATGTTTGCATGTGTTAGCTTGTAATTATATCATACTCCTAATCTTTGATTTTTTTTTTTTTTTATTTCAGATTTTGATGCACACCAAGGAGATGGTGCAAAAGGTAATGCTGAGCATTTTCATTAAACAACAATCCTTAAAGAGCACACCTGGTGAAATTTTTTTATTCTAGGAAAACTAACCCAAACAGACCTGAAATCATTTCTTAGGATGCCTGGTTTACAAATGTAATCCTTCCTAATGGATTATAGCTTTTTTATTTCCCTACCACAGATATGATCTGGCCCCTGCTTGAAGCCTATGTGTGACTGTTTCAAACAAATTAGCAGCAGTGTTAATTAGAGTTTACTCATAGACCTGCTACACCATGTGTTCTAGTGTTTTATTATGGTTTATTTTTTGGCATCGTTCAAACTCTGTCACAGAGTGTTTTTTTTAACTATATGGAGTTTAACATGGACACAACGATGTTGTTGTTTTTACAGCTGCATTCATTTTCCACCACTGAATATGTCAGGTTTTCATTTTTCAAGATAATATTCTGTAATTGGATGCATTTGCTCGTTTTCTTGGTAACATTTATTGGTGTTGGAGATCTTTCTTTTTACCTTTTTCCTTGCTATGCCTTTCATATACACCTCTAGGCTTTTTTATGTGCCTCAATTTGTCTAGATTTGCTCCATTATTCCAGACTATTATGGCACTCTGTCTGGTGTTTGAACACAATCTTTTCCAAGTAGAGCATGTGAAATATTATAAGAGTCAGAATGAGAGATGATATGAAGGGCAGAATGTCAATCAAAGAGAAGGAGTCAAGTAAGTGTGCTGATCTCCATGTGTAATTGTTCAGTAGTTCAGCCTGGGACTACAAAACTTGTGGGTCATAGAAGCTAGCTGCTTATCAAAAAAAAAGTGCCTCATTCTCTGAAAAGTCTGCTACTCAATGGGAAGATTACCACAGGTAATTAAATCACAGCAAAAGAAAAAGATGAGAGTGGGAAGATAGACATTTTCAGATTATGTATATGGCTTTGTATTTCTAAGATCATCAGCCTCATCTGGATGTTACTGTGCTGTTCCAAATTACTGCATCCACTAGCTAATACTTTCACTAGACGTCTTTGAAATAAAGTATCTAAGAATTCTTTTTCCCTTTTTTTTTGTTTTTTAATTTGAATTACTTCTTGGCAATAGTATTATGATGCCTACAAATGGGATAGCATCTCTTCCTGTGGTATTATCTCTCAAGCACGTTGACTAAATGCCTTATCTGAATAGTCTGAAATTTTCCATAAGTCTTTGAATCTAAGCAGTCCAAAATCGGATTAGAATTCTGCTCAAGATTACACTCATTCACTGACTTATTTTTCTAGCATTCATTTACCAACATTTTAACTAATTATATTATGAACACAACTGAAGTGTTTTTTTTCTTTTTTTTAACATATCAGCAGTTTAATTTTCATTTTTCTCTTGAAATTCAAATATCTCTTCATGGAACGTACAGATTTCTCAGTAAACAGTTTACATTTTTGTGCTTTTTAGTATTTAAGAGATAATACACAGATATTTTTGAATCTTGAAAGTGAGATGGGATTTTAAAAAGATGAAGGAGTTCTGTTTTGTTTTTTCAAAGCGATTTGTTTTATTTAGATGAACCTTGAAGTGATTTATGGAGACACTGATTCCATTATGATAAACACTAATAGCACCAATCTGGATGAAGTCTTCAAGCTAGGGAACAAGGTATGGAGTTTTTTTCTTTCCTACATGTCTGTATTGTACTGAGTGGAGCAGATGGTATTAGAGAGGACTTCGTGGCATAAGCAGAGAGTAGACCTCGAGGAAGAAGAACTTGACAATGCATGAAAGCTATGGAGTAATAAAAGCTCAAAGAGCTCTGTCTTCAAATGTAGGTACTTTGTGCCTTTCTTAAAAGGATTAAATCAAATTCCATTTTATTATATAATGAACTTTTTTTACTAATCTTGGGTTACCAGAGTAACTGAATATTTGTGAAGCCAAAATGTAAGAGATCATTCCACCACATTCATTCCAATTACAATGTGAACACAGTTCTGATTTTAATGTTTTAGATGTCAGTTTACTTCTGTTAGTGTTCCAGTACATATTACATTCTATGTGCCGTCGTATTTCTAGTGGTAATCTCAAATATTCATTTCCAAGGTATACTATATACAGAAGGGATGTGTTTGGTTAGCAGTTGGCAATTAACGATGTGGAAGTTTTGTGGCTCTGAAATTGCAGAAGAGAAGTGAGAAATGTTCCAGAACATTTTAAAGGAAAGATGTAAGAGAATTTAGTTTTGAAAGATGGAAGAAGTTGTGATGAAAATGACAGCTATGGAAGCTCTAAAATAACAAAGAAAATGTAGAGGTTTTTTTCAGTATAGTCTTTTTTAAAAGTAATGCAATTTTAAGGCGAGAATGATTCTGGGTATCTTTGTAGAATACTTCTACCTTCAGGCTAAGTTGGTACGTTGAGGAGTAGACGCGTCTCAGGAGCATGGAAAAAGGAAGAGTGTCTTGTTGTCATAACCAAGTAGGAGGAGGGCTGATAGCATGGAAAAAAGTATTCTATCTTGTGTGCCATGTACAAGACGAACTATAATTTCAAATGTATATCAGTAGTGTATAAGAAAGATTCACTTTAGCTTTGTGTGTGTGGTTTCATTCTGGTTTGGATTTTGTCCCTGTGCTCCCATTTGTTGGCTATGTGTTATAGAGGAATAGTTAAATAATAATTTTTATAAGATACGACAGGATCATCAGCATGAGTTAAATACTTTTGACTTTGATTCAGGTTTACTGAGAGAATAGGTAGGGTTTTTAACTTGTCACCTGCTTAATGATTCTTTTTTAAGAGTCAAATCTTGGATTTTTTTCACCTATGTAGTTCTGTGTCCTGTATCAGTTGTGGGATCTTTTTCAAATAAAATAACATCTTCTACCCTCCACAAAAAAAAATAAACCAACCAAAAAACCCACAAAACAAAACAAAAAAAAACCCCAGACAAGTTTTGATTAAAATTTTCACATTGTGTACTTTATTTTAAAGGTCAATAAACTTATTTCTGTAAATAAGCACACACTAGCATCACAATTGTGAAAGTTATGTAGCATAAAAAAAGTGGTTCTTGTTTGTTTTTCTTGTTTCATACATTTCTTGCTTGTTTGTTTATTCCTCAAGAAGTGTACAGTGATTTTTCTTTTTTTTTTTTCACCAAACACTTCTATCATTTAACTTTTCTCATTTTGCATAATTAGTATTAAAAACCATCCGGGTAGAAAATTGTATCAGTTGATGAGGAACACTTTAATGTCATTGTTCTATTGCATAATAATTTCTTTCCCGAATTCTAATGTTCAGAAGTGAGGGATACAATACCTACATAGCATTCATTATACTTTTGCTTTAATGTAGAATGTGTGGAAGGCACACAGGTTTAATACAAACAATTCTTGTAATTTGTAAGGAAAGTTTTGATTAAAACTGGTAACGTCAGCCCAGAGCTAGATAGAAAACTAATGAGATGTTATGCTGAAAGTACTGTTACTGTCTTAATAAGAATATGCATTCGATAGCAAAAGATCTTGAATTTATATAAAACTTCAGTGAGACAGGAGAAAATGAGAGGTCACAGATGATGGTCTCTGACAAGAGAACTGGAAATAATGGAGGAGTAAGAGTGGGTAGGGAGATAGTGAAAATCGAGAGGGGAAAGAAAATTGTAAAGGCAAGAAAATGAAGAGTAGAACATAGGAAGACAGAACAGGATATCTAACGAGTCATATGTTGTTGAAAAAAAAAAAAAGTAAAAATGTATGAAGAAAGAGAAATGCAAGTGGGAAACTTGTTAGCCAAGCCAGTAGGTGGGTTACTGTTTACTGGAGCTGAAATTTGTTGTTGAAAGTACGTGCTGTTTTGAGCTGTTACTCTTCTGTCCTCTTAGAATGGAGGTAAGAAACATCCTGTCCGTGATTAGGTGTGTGGTGGTGTATATGTGTTTTCCAAAGAAGCACCTTTGCAATGCACATTTTTTGTAAAGCAGTTTCCATATTCTTAGTGACTCTTATTTTCCTATTAAGTGGATCCTTACTCTGAAATCCCTTGTTTTCTTAACATATGTGAGGGGGTGAGTGGACTAGCTGCCCTAGTAAAATGAGCTGGAGTAAGTTATCTTCAAGGTCATGTTTAGTACTATGCTTCTCTGCTCTGCTTAATTTTGTTAGGGAGTTAGATATACCGAGCTGCACATACTGAAGGAGCCAATGGGTGAACCTTTTTTTAATAGTAGCCCACAGTTACTACTGTGCACTTAATTTCACAACTAATGCTATCTGATAAGTGTTCAAAATGTGTATGTAAGCACAAAGTATATATTGTTACTTACTGAAAACTTCACTTGTAGATGGAAGTTAAAATTGTCTTTAGTTATTAAGGTGTTGCATTTGGTTTTTGTGCTTGTGCATTTGCAGATCAAAAGTGAAGTCAACAAGCTCTATAAATTGCTGGAAATCGATATTGATGGAATCTTTAAGTCCTTGCTACTGTTAAAGAAGAAGAAATATGCCGCTTTAACTGTGGAACCAACAGGAGATGGGAAATATGTAACTAAACAAGAACTGAAAGGATTGGATATAGTCCGAAGAGACTGGTGTGATCTTGCAAAAGAGACTGGAAAGTGAGTGTCTCTGTGGCATTGTCCTCTGTGCTTGGTTTTAAACAGTAAATGCTTCATAAATGTTTGATATTGAATGTTTCCTGAATGATGCAAATTGGTAACTAACATCACTGTTAAAGCATCTTAACTCAGTTTTGTAAGAGATTATAAATGTTACATGTTGGCCTTGTTAACAGATTAAACTTGTGCCAGGTCCAAATGTATCTAATTGCGCTGTTTGTGCATCTTCTGTGGAAGCTGTGCCTTTGAGTTGTTGCAATTTTGTATATGCAGTTTAATGAACCACAGCTGATACCTTGTGAAAATGGTAGGGTTTTGGCTTTTTTTTTTCCCCCCAAAAAGATGGTTAAAGAACTTTGTGGTCAGCTCTTTCAGTGTCCTCTAATAAAGCTGGAAGTGCACTGCTTGCAGCAAGAGGAGATGAGCCCTTCCCCCAGGACTGTTTCTCTTCAATTTTTCAAATGAGACTCTTCTGATACTTCATTATGATGGATGCTGGATTGAAGATTTGTTAATTATCCAGGACATTTGCAATAGAAATAATACATTTAACACTGCAGAATGAAAACTGAAGTGAGTGGAGAGGTGGTCATCTGGGGGCTGACTCACCTTACATTGCGTACTGCCTCTTGAAAACTGAACTTAAATAAATTGTGGTCCAAATGTATCCAAAAAATGATTTTTTTTTTCACATCTGTAAAAATACACCACACAGTTGCTTACTGTTCTTAAGACTTGCATTTTCTAAGAAAAGATGCATCATAATAGAAGCAAATTTTTCCAAGTTAGGAATGTATTAGTAATTAAAGCTATACAAATGTTTGAGAGTGTTCTTTAGTGACTAACTCTTGTGCAGCTGGCAGATCTTCTAACCATGTTTTACAGAAATAGGCAAGACTTTGCTTACTTGGTATGTTCTTTACTGCCCCATCTGAAGATACCTGCTATGGAAAAATAAATAGCAAAATTAAATGGGAGCAGAAAATAGAAACCAGTTGTACTCAACAGTTCCAAATCACTGTTTAACATTAGAACTATTTACAATAATTTGCTTTTAGTAAAATAAGTAAATAAATAAAACACAGCATTAAATATCCTGGCGAATTTCTGTAAATTTTGCATCAGGCATCATCCATGGGCTCTTTAATTTTTAGAGGTAACTGGGGGAAGTGCAATTTGTGTTAATTATAGTGGTTTTGCTTTGCGTATCTTAAGCTTTTCTTCATTTCTGGACTGTTTTTGCAGCTATGTAATTGGTCAGATTCTTTCTGATCAGTCCCGAGACGTAATTGTGGAAAACATTCAAAGGCGGCTTATAGAAATTGGAGAAAACGTGATGAATGGCCAGATACCAGTAAATCAGTTTGAAATAAACAAGGTAAATGATATCTTAATTCTTTTCTGTCTCAGAAAAGAAGCTTTGCTGTTCCTGAAATTATTGACCATTGATAAAAATCTTTCTAATGCTTACAATGCTGTGAAATGTCAGGAGTTACACTAAATACTGAATAATATGGAACATACTGCAAAGAATCCTACAGCATGAGAAAAAATGTCTTGTGGACCTGGAGGCTAATATTGCTTCCTCAGAATAACAGCTTTGTGTCTTGTCTTATCCTGCTGTCTTCCCTGCTGACTCTGTGCTTTGAGAATGACACGATAGCTCATTCCTTCTTGAAGTTTTCTCCTAAATTGTTGTTTTATATTTCAGATTTAAAACGCAGAAACTGAAGAATGCAATGAAAAATAATCAAATGTTCTCTTTTCTAGAAAACCTGTACAAAAGCATACTACTGTTAGTTTATCTCTCTTCAAAGCTGTAAAGAAGAAACCTATTAGTAATTTTGCGATCTCATGCAAGACTTTCTTGCACCAAGAAGTAAAATACTCTACCTACAGGACTTTTAGCAAACAGCATTATGGCTTTTGTTTTATGAATCCTCAATGAAATCTGTATTTTTCACTTTAAAGACCTTCCCTGCCTGCTAGGGAAGTGTTTTGGTAATGAATTGGATATTATATGCATCTCTCATTTCTAACAGATTTCTCAAATTTGCTGCATCCAAAGTCTCGTTCTTTTGCCAGCCATATGTCTATCTGCTCTGTAAGACTGTGTTAATCAATCAGTGAAGAAATGTGTTCAGGTGTCACATGAGTGGTAAAGAAATCAGTGATTTTTATGGTAGACTTGAAAAAAAAAAAAGACTGTTCTGATGCAACTATTGTAAGAGTATGCTATGCCAGTAAAAGATACACGTAGAATAGTTTTCACTTTAAATGCTGAATGTTCCTCTGTTTTACTACTTGGGGGGGGAAAAAAGTACTGTCTTTCACTGTGAAATGTGTAAGTTGTTTCTAATAATTGAGATGATGGTAAATATTTAAATGTAGCATTTTGTTTTATGTAAAGGGAAAACTCCTTGTTCTCAATAGTATGAGATACATGGGAATATTTAAATCCAGTATCCTCTTGCTAAAAAGCTTGTTAAATATGCTTTACTACGTGATACTCAGATTTGCTTCATGACCTGAGCTGGTGCAGGGGTAAGAGTGTACTCTCTGGCTTTATTTTTGTATTTTGCGTAATGTTTTAATCTTTAATTTTAAAACAAATACATTATATCTGTAACTGGTTTGAACCAGTTTGCTTTTATTGTAATGCTTTATTTCTTTAATCTCTTAGGCACTGACAAAAGATCCACAAGATTATCCTGACAAAAAAAACTTGCCACATGTGCATGTTGCCATGTGGATAAACTCTCACGGTGGCCGAAAGGTGAAGGCAGGTGACACAGTGTCATATATCATTTGTCAGGTAAAAATGTCTTTATTTATAGCTAAATACCAGGTATTGTTTTGAGAGACAGCAAAGAAACCAACTCAACTCGTAGAAAACATGCTTTGGCATTTCTTTATGGTGAGATTATGTTATAGTTTAATTAGATTTCTGTAGTAAATTTAAGTTTTATAGAGCCAGAGAAAACTATCATGATCAGATCAGCCTATCAGACTATTTCTGTACAGTGGTCAGTGAAATTTCCCTGAATTAATTTCTGTTTGGAGCTAGAACTTATTTTAAGGAAAATACCCAGTGTTTGCTTTTAAGGAGAAGAAAATTCTGGTGATGATGAACCCATCATTCTTGGAAAGCTAATTGGTAATGGTAATTAAATACTATTTCCAGTTATTTCCAGTCTCAGCCTGTATCTGTTAAATTCACAGTCATTGGGTCTGGCAATATCTCTATTGGACAGACTGGAGAATTTGAGAAACTTTCTGTTTTCAGGTGTTTATCCTATAAGTGCTTATTTTAATCTTAAAAATATATCTTCCGCTTTGGATTTGCTATTTAAAAAAGTGTAGGGCCAAACTGACACATTTGGCAGTGTGATTTCTCCAGTGTTACACTATTTCAGCTCCTTCATTGTTAAAAAACTGGAAGATATTGGGTTTTATTTAATCGAGAGTCCTTAGCCTTGCATGACAAAGCTGCCAAGACTTATGAGAGCTGGGCTATGGATACGGCTGAGCAATGGCACAATGCGAAAGAAGAATGTACTTGTTGAAAGAAGGGAGCTGAAGGAATTGCATTGTAATTATTTTTGCAAAGCAGCTGGATGAGCTGAATAGTTCCAAATTAATTTTGTTCTGAATACTAAGTTGTCTGAAAGGAGTAGGAGGGACCAATGGGTTGCAGTCTGTCTTTATTAGTGATGGGTTTTCAGTCCGTAGTTGTTGACCCTATTGAAGCCAGTAGCTTGCCTTAACTGAAAAATGAAGGTGTCATATGTTAATACATTAGTTTTATTTTGCTAGAAAAGAGGCTGTACTTAGCAAAAAATAAGCTGTGCTACTCCTTCCCTCTCCCCGCCCCCCCCCCATCTCCATTAAGTTTGACTCTCTTATTGCTTGCTAAAATACTACTTTAAATTCTGCTTTAAGATTTTTGACAGAAGTTAAAAATAAACTTTCCTAATGTAGTTGTGGACTGGGAATACGATTCTACAGACTGAAAAAATTAACGCTTTCCAGAAGAGTACCATCTTAGAGTTGATACTCAATTCCTCCATGAATACTGTTTTCAATTTCATTACTGCCTTCCCAAATCTGATTATTTTGTCCTTAATCTTTCTCATTCAAGTTGGAGACGAACGTAATGTATACTCTGACCATTGAGTGGTGTTTCTCTCTTGGCTTGAGATGTCATCCTGTGTTTCTTTTCAGTATTTACCAATCTTTCAGAATTTGCTCTTTCAAATCGATACTGTTGTTTCTGTCATTAATTCGAATGCCAATGAATGATGGTCCATTTTCTGACCATTCATTCTATTTATTTCTTTACAGAACCGAAGAATGTGAATTTTCTAGCAAAACAGATACCGCTTTGATATCCACAACTTAGAATTTGCTTGTTGTGCAAAATGATAATGCTGGTTTAGTACAAAGTGAATCCAAAATGCATGCCCTCTGTGTATTTTTAACTAGGCTGATGGTTACAATGTGTTTTCATTGTGCATTTCAGAATTGACAGATGGGACTGTTTACTCTGTCTACTCTTACTGATTTGCACGTGTAGGCTCCAATAATACAAGCTGGATTTACATTCTTGAACTTGTTAGTTGATGCCAGCATCAGCAATGCAGTTTTTTTTTTTTTTTACTACTGCTGGATTTGTATTGGATGCATAATAAATCAACCAAAAGAAAAGTGATTGTGTAACAATTTTGCGTTAAAATAATGCAGAGTATTTGAATCGTGATCCTCTGTATAGACTGAATGTGAATTTTACTTTTCTCACACTTTTGTTTCCTATGTGTCTCCTGTCTTAGGATGGATCAGATCTCAGTGCCAGCCAGCGAGCATACGCTCCAGAACAGTTGCAAAAGCAAGACAATCTTACTGTTGATACTCAGTACTACCTTTCACAGCAAATACATCCAGTAGTTGCTAGAATATGTGAGCCCATAGAGGGAATTGATTCAGTTCTTATTGCAACGTGGTTAGGTAAGTATTATAAATTCAGTTTATTTAAAGAATTACAAGAGCTGAAGTGAGAAGTATTTATTCTATGTTTCTTAACAGAAATGCTTACTGAAATAAATCTTTTTACAGTGAACAATAACTTGTGTTACACAGTCTATAGAAAGCACCTTGGATTGTAAGTGTAGTTCTGTGACTTGTAGAATACCCTTTTTCAGAAGGTACTCATTAACATGAGCTTAGTCTTACAATCCCTTTTCAGAGTTGCAAAATTTTACCGTTCATAAATTACAGTACTATTGCATGTCTTTGAGATATTCAAGTTGCTAAAGTAGTTCTGGAAGCATGTTCCAGAACTAGCATTTTTCCAGAAAGAAATCCTAGCATCTTCCCCTGGGGAAAGTGGACCTAGTTATAATGAAAGCATATGAATTTTTAGTTGAGTGTAAGCTGAAGAGTTTTGTTTGCTGGAACTGACCTAGTGGGTAATAGAAACATAAAACCTTAGTAAGTCTTGCCTTCTCCATATAGAGAAATGAAGCGGGCATTAAAAAAAATGCTATTAAAAATGTGATGAATGCTTTTCACCCACAGAATCTTAACAGATTTTATTAATATGAACAAC
The DNA here is from genome assembly GCA_013401255.1 of Urocolius indicus. NCBI lineage: Eukaryota > Metazoa > Chordata > Aves > Coliiformes > Coliidae > Urocolius > Urocolius indicus. The sequence continues at coordinate 147,339 of WBNH01010729.1, forward strand.
AAGGAATTGCTCATTAGGCTTGTTTTCCCTCTTTTAAGAGGATATCAAAGGAATTGGAGATTTTTGTGCCCAGCTCTGTCTGTTTTCTCCATTCCCTGGGCTTCTTACCTAGAAAGAAATACAAGTATTGAAAAACTTAAGTTATATCAGGTCTCTCTCCATGAAAATACAACACTGTGCCTGTAATCCTTTTAGTATTGTTTCCTCCCTAAAAGTGATTCACCAACTGGTGGGATTGTGCCCCTTGATAAATAGAAACTTTGTGATTTGTATCCCACATCTAGTTCATTATTTTTTAAAACTGTTTTTCAAGGATACAGAAAAAGTTGTTAAATCTTCCTGGCTGCTGAGTTCCTGGCAAGACTGTCCTTTCCCATAAGAGAACTTTTTAGACAGTTTTAGACCATGTTAGTTTAATAATCTCCTGTTTGATCCTATGCCCATGTTTACAGGAAGTTCAGACCTGAAGAAATGATTTTGTTCAGAACTTTGGAATGGTCAAAGGAGGAGTTAGTCCTCAGCATTTTGAGTTTAGGCAATGGCCATGATAGAGGATATGGTCACTTAAAACCAACTGGTAGTGTATTGTCTTAAGGACTGTTCACCTGGGACATGGGTTCTCTGTAGCTTCCTTACTGCCAATGGGTTCTGCTCATGGTGAGCTTGCAGTTTGCATTTAAAACGTGTGCAGGTAATTTCCTGTCATGTTGCTTCTCAAGAAGGGTGGCTAGTTATGAAGGATCTTCATTTGCTAAGATAGTCTGCATAATGTGCAGCTTTATCTCCATTTCTGAGTTGTCCATCAAAAATTTAAAAAAAAAAAAAAAAAGAAAGAAAGAAGATGGTAACTTTGCTTTTTCTGAGAGGTGTGAGGGTGTTTCTTGGAGGCATTCAGTGTTGCATTATGTCCTCAACAGCTCTAGTGCTTTGAGAACGTGTCAGCCAGCCCTTCTTCACACATGCAGGCTGTCCATATAAATCATTATGTTTATGTGGCAGGGCCTTGATATACAACATATCGTTGATGCCAGAATGGAATATGTGGTATGCCTGACTGAAAAGGTCAAGCACTCTTGGTTAGGTTGAAGCAGTTTAAAATAGGTGGTAAACTTGTACTTAATGTAGGTAAAAGACAGGAGAGATTTGTGAGGCTAATTTATATTCTTTCGCAAAGATTAAGTCTTGCAGAGTTAAGCTCAAATTCAGAAGTTGTTCCTTATTCACAACAGGTCAGATTTTCAGAAAAGACTGGTTCCTTTCCGGCACCTAAATTCAGTGCCCAGATCTTAAGAACTGTATGCCACTTGATAGCATCTAGTGTTTGCAAATGCCTGTGCTACTTTTTGGGCTATAGTATGTTCCAGATGAAAATTTCTTTTATGGACTATAATAGCATCATGCAGCTGAGAGTTTATTAATAGTTCACAATTGTCTGTCTGAAAACCTGCATGTATCTGTTACAATCTTAGATCTCAAATATGTGTTCAGTTTGGCCTTTTCTGGGCTGTAAAAGTGTCACCTCCTTCTCCAGCTTTGTTTCCTTGGGAATGCCAAAATTGATCTTGGGGTTAAAGTCAAATATTTTTCAAAATTTTTTGCTCTACTTAGGTCTTCGTGTTAGCACTTATTTGGAGTTGAACGTAAATCATTGCTAACTGAAAGTTATCTTACAGCTTTTTTTTTAACAGTACTGGTGGCATAGTCAATTGACTTTTGTTTCAAAGAAATTGAAAGTAGTTTACAAGATACAAAAATGTACAGGACACTTGAGGCCAGCTTGCTAAAACAAGCAAACGTGAAAACTGTTTCCTTTTCGGTGTTGTGAATTCAGGCTTTTTTGGTTAGTATTTTCATGATGTTACACATCCACATTACTTGTTTTTTTTCCTATCTTGTGCAAAAGAGTCTATTTTTTCTGTTCTGAAGAAGAAAACTGGTGTTCTGTGTCATCTCTGTGGACCAAAACTTGTTTGCATTTTCATTGTTTGTGTGTTCCTCCACCTGATCTTACTTGTTGTGTTACATTGGGTATGTTTCTGCACAGGGAGTAGAAATAGAATTCTGCAACTATAAAGTTGTAGAAAAAAATACCTCCATTCATAAGGTGAATGTTTCATTGACATGTCATTATGTTAGTCCAAGTAGATAAAATTGAGCTCTGCTTAGGCAAGCTCAGCTCATATCAAAATGATGAAAAGTTCTTTGTTCTGTCTGTGGTCAAAGCAAGTTACTTAAAGCTATTTTAGATGCTAGACAACAAAAGCAACCACACCTAAAAAGTCCAGAGAACTTAAATATCATCTTTATTCACTGTGGAATAAAGCTGAAAATTGCATTTGTTTTCAGACATTGTAGTGGATCTCCCTATCTGCCTAGCCTTTGGGAGAGAAAAGTTCATTGTTCCTAAAAACGAGAACCTCATGGGCATACTCCTGCATTCACTATTTTTCTTGAAGTTCTAGAGGACAAGCAGTGTGATGAAGATTGTCAAGGTTTCTGAAATTAAGTGTGCAATCAGATCAGTAACATCATTCAATAAATCTGATCCATCTTAAAATGCTTGGAGATCTTACTTAACTTCATCCTGAAGATACCTATAGCTTTTAAACAAAAACAAATGTATTGACAGAACAATTCTCTTAATGTATTGAAAGTAAGGGTTTTTTTTTTTTTGTTGATGCATCAATACTGCTCCTTGTCTCAAAGAAAAATCACATCTTATTTCTGTGTTATCAAAACATTATGGAAGCAGAGTCATTTAGCCATGGGATTTTTTTGTAGCTGTTACTGCATAACATAATTTTCTCTCAGTTAAGAAAGTTGCTGAGTGCTGTCCTAGATTGTCACGGTCTTCTGAAAAAGATGCATGCTGGTGCCTTACATGATGTCCACATCGGTACTGTGCAGATGGCTTGTCAATTGGGCATTTCTTAGGAAGGCTATTTAATTTTAGGGAGTTGTTATTGGGTCCCAAGGAGGTTTTTCATTAAGAGTACCTGTTGTTCCTCCTTCTAGCATGGTAGCAGCTCATTCAAGGGAACTCACCACCTTAAATACATTGGCAGGGTTTTTTTCCCTCTTTAGGAAGAGTCATTTCATAGATGCCTTTAATGTAGTATTTAGGCAGGTGTTCAGACTGACTGTCCTGACAGACCAGACCAGTTGTGTTCTCCTCGTGGCACACAGAAGTTGCATCAGATTTTGTCTGTTTAGTCCGTTTTCTCCTATCAGGGAGTGAAAGGAGAGGAGAATGATGGAAATTCAGATGAAAACAATGATGGAACTTCATGACAATACTTACAGTTTATTACTTAAATCCCAAAGTGTGTATGAATTTTCCTGTTTGTGGTCTAGCTGGGGTTTTTTTTTGGGGGGTGCTGCAGAATGGCTGGAAATTCAGATGAAAACAATGATGGAACTTCATGACAATACTTATAGTTTATTACTTAAATCCCAAAGTGTGTATGAATTTTCCTGTTTGTGGTCTAGATGGGGTTTTTTTTTTGGGGGGTGCTGCAGAATGGCTGAAGTGCGTGGCATGTTCTGACAGTGCAACAGGACGTTTTGCGGACCTCGGGCAGGAGGACCTCTCGAAAAATCGAGAAGCGTATGTTTCCCAAGGGCAGAAGCCTTGGCTTGGCCAGCGTTGGATTCGGCGGGCGGGCGGGCAGGCAGGCAGGGGCCGCCGGCTCCAGCCCCAGCCCCTGCCTCGGTCACGCCGCGCCGCCCTGACTGACTGAAATGCGCGGGCGCAGCCTCGCGGTGGCAGCACCGGCTGCCGTTTCCCTGCCTCTCTCACACAAAATGTCTTAACGGGAGGAGAAGGTGCAGGCGTGGAAACTTTCCGACGTTACAACCCGCAGTTGAGATAGGGAATCCAGGGAAAAGCCCTCGGCGGGGCTTTGTTCAGCGACCGGCGGGGAAACCGGCCAGCGTGCTGCCAAGCGTGTGGCCGGCGGCTGAGGCTCGGGGACGTGCTTCCCTTGCTGCCTTCGTGGCTCTCAGGGGATCCTGAGGCACGGCGAGAGGCGTCAGCCTGGAAAGGCGTGTGAAAGCGATCTGCAGCAATGTTCATTTTGAAGTACTGCGACTAGTAAAAAAATGTTTGACCCTTTTAGAGTTTCTCGAGTGACCTTGTCTTGTTTCCTTGGTAGTAAATATTTTATTAATTCTATTAAATGATTCAGGAACTGGTCCTTTTACTGCTTGCTTTTGTCACACTATCATCGGTGTATTTTTAATATTACATTTTTTTGGTCAAGCATGCCACTTTGCCATTTTGATGAGGCTGGAAAACTTTAACCTGCGGTGAAGGTAGTTTAGTGAGAGCCCTGAAGATTTTCATGTCAGAGTTTGACAAGTCAAAGTCCTTTTGATTTCTCTTGAGAAAAAGAGTTCAAAGAAGTTCACTGGTTAGTCTCATCCTGGTCATGTAAAAATTACCCAAACTAGGATATTTTTTCCCCACACAGATCAGATAGTTCCTGGTTTAGTTTTTTCCTACCAAGTAATATGAACAGAGTGACCTGTTCCAAGAGGATACCAGTTACTGTGCTGAAATGGATTAATTGAACCAAATAAGTATTCCTGAAAGGAGATAATAGATAAATTAGGTCCCGGTTCCCCTGATAATTAAATTAGGCACGTTTTTTAAAAGCTTGATTTGTAGTCCCTTTGATTTCACTGGAGGTGTTTGCACACCGAAAGTTAGATATGCAGTTGTATTTTTCCTGTTGTTTTCTCCAGCCAAAACAACTAAGAAAGTTCAGACATGTTTTTTTAAATTCTTCCTAAGAATAACTTTTTTTTTCCCCTTGTTAAATTATCACCAAATGGCCATATGCTTATTTACTGTCACTGATTTTGATGGAATATTGGAAAACTACAGTTGTTCAAAGACCAGAATTTACTTCCTTTTATTTAGTGAACTCTAGGTTGCACTGTATTTGCCTTCTGGTAAACAACCAAAGATAGGTTTCTATCTGAACTTTAATGGCACCTGTATTGGAAAGTTGCAACAATGATTTTTCATTCACTTTTGAACTCAGAATAAAATGAGAATTTTTGAGTTTATTCAACATAACTATATTTTACCCAGCTTACTGCATACTTAGTTGATATTAGAGTGTAAATAAGGTATTAGCAATGCTTTTCCTTTTGTTTACTATTCCTTTTAATGAATAGAGGAGAACTGTATTAAAAACTTAAAAACCTCTTGGAGCTGAATTGTTACCCTTTGTGTATTCACATTTGCTTCTTCTGATAAAATCAAAATTGGGAAGATGGATTAAATTTTAGTGAAACCCCTATTCAAGAGTGAAAGAAACTTATTTAACAATGGATTTTTTCCTTGTCCTTGATTTTGTTTTATGTTTGCAAAGTAATAATTCAAATTAGTGATAGTGAAGTCACACATTTCAAGTATTTTATTTGAAGTCGGTGTATATCATTCTGGAGAACACAACTGGTTTCTACATGCAGTAGTATTTATCAAGTTTAAGTGAATTGTTTCCAAGTATTGTCTGTTAAGTGTCCTGGTACTGTATAGTAAGGTTAAGAAGAACTGTAAAATCTGGCTTCACTTTCTATTTGTAATCTTCATTGTTCCTTCTATAATACTTGTTATATTTGTTACTGAAATTTACATGAGATATGTATTAATACAAGGTTATTGTTACTTGGTTTAGTTAGTCTTTCTTTACAGTATTTTTTAAAGTGCTTCTCTTTGATCTTCTTGAAGTAAGCCGTAAGTTTTCTTGAATGTTTTCTCCAACATGCTCATTCAATTAATTTTTTTTTTTTCTAGCATGTACTATTTGCTAGAGTTAACAAATAAAACCTGTAAATGCAATACATGGAGTGTTAAAAGGTTGCACATGACAAAGGATGAAAAAACAACGTGGAATTTTATTAAGTTTACTTTGGTAGTCTTACTCCTAGGGCAGTGAACTTTGTGCTTGCTTGCTTATTTACTTATTTGTGGTTGAATCGGTATTTTTAGAGTCTCTTTTGTGTATTTATTTGTTGAAAATCTTGAGTTCTGGCAATCAAAAATACAGCATTTTGTCTCCAGCGCTGCCGTTTTAAATGCTGCTGCTGAATTTTAACCAGTGCATTAGATTGAAACCTACATGCTGTTAACCACTGAGCCAAAATGAAATCGACCACTGCATTGAAATCAGAGTTGGCAGTTGTATACGGACTTGAAGGAGTTGGTAATAGCAGTGCACCCGTGTTTCTTTAATGGGGTTTTTATTCTCTGTTTTCAGTTTTAATGGTGCCATTTTGATTTAAAGACTGTTTCTTAATAATGATGCACATTTTTATTGAAATATTTTCAATGTAACTTAAGAAGAAAATAACAATAAAGCCATCCTTTAGGAGCAGTTTCCTCAGAAACAAAATGTTCTGCTGCATACTCCCATGATAATGCAGCGTGCTTGTTTTATTTATAAAGCAATCTTGCGTAAGAAGATAAAAAAGAAGGTTTCTTCATGTTTTGTGAATCTTTCTTTGTGGTTAAAAATTGTAAAATGTATTTATGCCTGATAGAGGAAGTTTTACTAAGGAGAGATTTTTCAGCTTCTGAATTTACATTTTGTAACTTTCTTTTGAATCTGCTTCACCAAGCATATGAAAAATGAGCCTACTTGCATGGTTGACCTCTTAGTCTTTTGAAATTTTTGTTTCTTATTAATAGGACTGGATCCCTCTCAATTCAGAGTCCATCACCATTACCATAAAGATGAGGAGAATGATGCCTTGGTTGGTGGCCCAGCTCAGCTCACTGATGAGGAGAAATATAGGGATTGTGAAAGATTCAAGTTTTGCTGCCTCAAATGCGGAACTGAAAATATTTATGACAATGTCTTTGATGGTTCGGTTAGTTGTTTTTTTTCTGTTTCATTTCTGCTTATCGGTGAGGAGGGAGAAAAATGCTTCTAGAAGAGAACAGCTTTTCAGATAGGATTCATGTGATGTGGGTGAAGATACCATATTGAGTCCTGCTATTTATAGCTTTGGAACAGAAATTTGCTAAAAGGATACTGTTGAAATATTTTTCCCATTTTTGCATTTCAGCTGTGTTGTCTAGCAGAACATGTGAGATAATCTGGCTTCATTAATCTGTTTGCCCACAATCGTGAATGATTGTTGCAGTAACTTTTTAAGGAATCCTTATCTTAACACCTTAGTAACTTCCAGTTCTCTATTTAATGAAGCTTTCTTCTAGCAATGGTAATTTCTTATTCTAAATCATATTAATTGGAAAAAAGTGGTTTTGAAACTTGGAGTTTATCTTGCTACATACTACCTCCCTTCTTGACAGTAAAGTTTTTCTGCGTTATCTTTCCCTCTGTCTTTGTGTACTGAATGTAAGAGTCATAGGGGTACATTCTTGTTGAGAAGTTCTGCCAAAAAATGTATCTCTGACCTTGGATGACAACTTGAAATAGGGCCAAGTATTTAACTCTACAGCGATGTTATGTATGTATTAGTCATTGGCAAATTAGCAAGCTTCAGAGTAGTGAAAACCTTGAAAATGAAAGCAAATAAATCTTTTATCTAAATTAAAAGTAATTATTTTAAGTTAATTTGGACAAACAGCAGATGTTTTGCATTTTTTTGAATCAAAATAAAGCAGTCTTTGGAAGCAAGTAAGAGGAAAAGACACAGATTGAATGATATTTTGTGTATCCTTGACTTTTGTTCATTACAGCTGTAAGATAGTTAATTGCATGTAGGCTTGACAACTTGCAGATGGGCTAGCTGGAGAGAAGTGGATGTCAAACTCCTTTAAAAAAAACCAAAACCCAAACAAAAAAACCAACTCAAAAAACCCCACCAGGCAACCCAAGAAACCCGTAAACTGAACAAAAATACCTTGTCCTCTATTCCACCTGAAATTATTTTGTGTTGTGAGGGAGGGTATAGCCAAGACGACTCACAAAAGAAAGAGAGTTTTCTAAAAGTTGTATAACTGTCCAACCTACTAAGTTGTTCTTATTTTAATGAGAATTGTAATAACTTTATTTCAACTGTCTATGCATCACTTCCGGGCTTTGAAATTTTAATAATCAGGCATTCAGAAATTTTTGAAAGTGGCAGGAATGAGATGGTATAAAACTGTTAGAGGTGTTCTTTGCACTTGGAGAAAATAGAAGTTGATTGTGTCATTCTTGTTTAATGACATTTGTCTCTACAGCCCTTTCAGTAATTTCATAATTGGTGTCCATAAGGTTGATGCCAGTGTTCTGATCGAGGAGCTTGGACAGAAGTCTGATATCCCTGATAAAACAACAAACCAATGTTCTTTGAGTGGAGACAAGAGAGCGTGATTTGTCTGTAGATTAGTTTTAGGGGTTTTTTTTATTCAACATCACTTCTTGAGTTACTGACTTTGCAGCAGCTGAAGCAGCACGTTCTCCAAAAGGCCTTTCATTAAAAGAATGGGGAAACTGCAGGTCAGAGAAGTACTTATGTGAGTGTGGTCAACTACGATGTGAGAAAAGAAGGCCTAGATATTAGAGGCCATTTGAGACTATTATTGTTTTTTTTAAAAAAATATGTATTGTGTCTAAACTCCTGTGATAACATCTGCTGCCATTATCTGTTGTAGTGATGTGTATGGTCTTTACACTTCTGTTTTCAGGGGCGATTTATTGAACCCAGCTTGCAAAGGTGCAGTAAGACTGAATGTGACGAGTCTCCTTTAAACTATGTGGTTCAAATGAGCAACAAGTTATTGTTGGATATTAGACGCTACATAAGAAAATACTATAATGTAAGTATTCAGTGGAAATGTTGTCACGTGAAATGAGGTGCTGAGTTTTTAATGACTACCATGTTACATTCTTTTAATCTCCAAGATGAGAGCATGCAAAACCCAACTATGAAAATAAAGCAGTCAATTAATGATTTCAAATACCAACTCAGAACACTTGTTTTCTCAAACAGTCAGATGTATTTAATTCTTTGTATCTATGTGTCAGCATGGTTACAGATGTAGTAGTTCTCATTTTTCAGGTTTTTAGACAAAAAAGTGCAGTTGATTATCTCAATGCTTTTGAGAAGAATCTTTGAGACCTATCAAATATGCAGATATCAATTGCTTATGTAATTGAAATCTGGCTCTCTTTCTCCAACCCAAACTGATGTATATTGTGTTAATTGCAAAAAAGAAAACTGAATGTATCTTGGTAAAACTTCTGTGAAGGGCAGTAGGAACAGAAGTCAGTGAATCTTTCTTCATAATGATTGGGAGAGGGGGAAAAAGAGGAGAAGGATTAGTAGTTAATTAATTCTCTTTAGGGGGACAGTGCAAGAAATCCAAAGTGGAAATGGTAGTAGTCAGCTTTGTGTGGCATTGGGGGGAGTAGGAAATTGTGTAGTATTTGAAACTCCCATCTTTGCAGCATCCAAATGTGGTGACTGGTTAGGAAAAAAAAAAAACAACCCTACCATAATTTTAAAATTAATTCAGTGTGTTTTGCGTCTCTAATGTGCTGAAAACATATTTTGTGAAATAGCAACTAACCATTTTGTTCAGATTTTCATAGATCTTCTCACCCTATTGCCTACTTGCCTTTTTTATTGTCTTATATTTCCTTTTTTCACAGCTGAAGGATGGACATTGATTTTTTGAAGGCACTCATAGCCTTTGGGTGCTCGCAACCTTTAATATACTCAAATACATAGTTGTTTTTGAAAATTTGGCCAATATATGAATGACTTACCTAGGGTGTGGTGTGTTTTCTTATGTATTACAAAATACTCTTGCAGACAGCAGCTACAATACTAAGAATTCTCATTATAGTTTAAAAGTAAATGTGCATTTTGTGTCATCTTCTATATTAGTTCTTGCTGCAATTGTAGGTAAGCATTTTCTAAGCTCTTTTTTGGAAAAGTAATAATTTCTGATTGTATAAATACTTGTCTTGAAGTCTTTGCATCAGAAGGAGCACAAATCTTAGCCTATATAAATTCAGGCAGTGTTTCACAAGGTAGAGATAGATTGTTCCTTTCTGTTGAAATTAAAGGTAAATGATTCGGACAGGTAAAGTTACCGACGTGTGACATCTTGTGTTACTTTATTGCAAAGTCCAACTGGTTGCAAAATGATCATTACGTTAATATAAATATTAACTGATAGTACGTATTATTAGACACTATGTCAAAGTAATATGATTACACAGGCTGCTTTTGTGTAAAAGTTGCTTCTGATTAACTTCTTTAGATTTAAGGTATGTATGTTATGATAATATGCAGTGCCATGTGCTAAGTAATTTCTGGCATATAAAGTGTTAGATAACATGTGCATAAGATGTGCAATAGTAAACTTGATGAACAAAGGAAGATAAATTTAAGAGCAGGGAAAAAAGTCTTATAAGAAACAAAAAATGGTGGGAATCAAGCTGTGAAATGTTTGAATATTGAACATTACAGTTTGCTTACATTGTATCAAAATCCATGAAATATTTTACTACTTGGTATATAGGTTAATGAAATGTCCTTCAAAATATTTGTCCTTATAAGTAAAAGCTTTATCATCTTGGCTGTATTTTTAGTACTGAGAATTTATACTTAACTAGGTTAAAAGTAAGATTTAAAACAACTTTCTGACTGTGGAAGACATTCAGACATTGGAAATGTGATGTTATTCCATTGTAAAAAATAATTTCCAAATTGCACGACAATTTTCCTTTCAAAAAAAGGACTTTCCACAGAGTTAGGCAAGTAAACTTTCTGTCCTATTTGCTCTTAAATAATGAGATGCCTTTAGTTTTCACTTACTCCTTTCATCAAGTACTTGTAATGACTATAACAGCTGGAGTTGAACTTCATCAAATAGATGTTTGCACTAATATATATAATCCTATAATCCAGAAGTAGTATGGCAAAGAACTGTCTGAACGAGATATTTGATGAAACTTTGAGAGACCTATTAAACAGTTTCTTATTGTAGTGGTTGCTTCTGAAAGACTCGGAAGTACTGATTGAAACTAGACAAATGTGTTGTTTAACACTATCAGTTAATTTTATTAGTGTTTTTTTAGATACTACTGTTGTGTGAATGTTGTTTAAATACCACATCATACAAAAACATAAAATGCAAAAATGAATTTTTTTACCTTTTATGAAGACAGCCCTATCACGAGCCTTTCAGCTTGATCTACAGCTCACTGAAATGAGTAAACTTACTTTTTTTTCAGTGAGATTTGAATCAGATTTTTTTTTTTAAGTGTTTTAAGATCATTGCATGTTGAAATGCTGTTTTATGTGGCTTTATAAATTTAGGGGCGGGGGGAGGAGTGTCATAAAGTCTAAAAGTAGGAAACCTATTTGTCCTTTTTGGCACATTAAACTGATAAATAAAGATGATGGTGCTCTACTTATTTTCTTTAAATGTTTAAGTATGTAAATAGAATTTAGTAAACCTCCTCCAATCCCATAATTTCTGTAAATTTGCTCGCCTTTATATTGAATTTTGTGTTTCCACAGTCAATTTTTACTTTAAAACATTGAAATGTTTTATATCTATATGTCTTCCAAAACACATCTGCCGTTGCTTCAGTAGGTACAGGTTTCTTAATGATATTAACAGTATTCGTTTTTGTAATCTTACTCCTAACTGTAAAAATATCGTAAAAATGACATGCAAAGATTTTATTTCTTTTCAGAAATGCATTATTCTATGAGAGATTGATCCTGTTGTGTGCTTTCCTTTTTTTTTTTTTTTTAATTCTGCTTCAGAAGAGCAAATAGATGAAAAGAGAGAGAAACGCTAGCTAATCTAAATTGGGAAATGAAGAGGGCTTTTTTAAGCATGAAAATTTCATCATCTTGTCAGCTGGCAGAATGCCTGCTGTGTGGATTCACAAAGGCTAAGAATTACACTTTCATGAAATTTTCCTCACTAACTGCCCTGGTTAATTTGAAAGATAACCCACTGTTCTAATTCATTCCTCAATTGGGCGGTGCAGGTTTTATCTTTGATCTGACAAAGCATTTGTGTTAATCGTTTTGGCCCTCTACTAGACACTCTTGGGATTGTGCTTTTACAATAAATGTGTCTGTGATAGCTCTTTAGTCTATTATACTTACAATAGATCCATAGAACTGGTAATTAATTCTGTACTGCTTTGGAAATGGGGAAGAATAGGTGTAGCTCTGTCAAGTGCTGCTGGGAAGTTTGTTTAGCTAGCTCATTTTTGAAGTGTTACTCTCAGCCATCAATGAAACATCCATACTAGGGAATGGGTGAAAGCTGAAATATGCAAGCATAAATGGTAAAACTGACCAACTTGTGTGCATAAGGGGAGTGTAATTTCATTTATAGTAAGTGGAGCTAATTATTATAATGGAAACTGCTTTGTGTTTCCCACTAGAATATTCAAATGCGAATTTTTGAGCACTTGGTTAAATAAATGCCAACTCTTAGATCCCCTTTTAAAAAGCCCTGTAAACATCGTTATTCACATGCATAAAATGAATCCTGTATCTTACTCAGCTGCTGAGGTATTGGTTTTGTCAACTAAAAAGGGATGAATAAAAAAGACCCAACATGCTGTATGTGCCATTGGAGCAGTCGCAAAATTCCTACTGGACTGCTTGGACTGGGAAACTGTTGTCCCTGAAGCAGCAGTTTTTTCAATTTCATTTTTAAATACACACTTTGGGTGGTATTGGAAGTATATTTATGGGCTAAAACATGTTTTTCCATAGATGCTCTGTATATGCTGTCTGTTTAATAGCACTTGGCATCTTATGGTTTTTTTTTTTAAATGCATCAAATGATGTAAACTTTAAAAGTGTTTTTAAAAATATTGAAAAAGACTTGGCCGAACCTGTATTGCACTGGTTTTGATTTACAGGGTTTTTTGTTCTACTGGACTACTGTAACCCACAGGCAGGAGTGAGTTTGAAGCCTATTGAACGCTGCTAAATAACTTTATACCGTTCAGCTGCGAAAATTCAGTGTTCAATAGCCCTCAAAATTTCTCATTTCTTACCTGTGGTGGGGTGGTCTACGGCTTGCACATTAGGTCGCAGTATAAAAGCATGTTGGTACACTTTTCAAGATCTTTGAATTATTTTTTTATATATAGATATATATATATATTGCTGTTCTGACTGTTGTATTTACGTTCTTGGGTTTTGCATTAGTATTTTGCACTTAAAAAGGTAAAAGATTTCTAAACAAGGTATCGTCAGAGGCAATAGGGTTCACACAGATTTGAGGATTACATGCCATATTCACATGAGAACAAAGATGACAGGGCTCGTTATGAACCTGGAATCTCCCACGCTTCAATCAAGTGTATTGCCAACAACCCACAGGTGTACACCACATGAACAGGTGAAAATATGATTGTAGACAATGGTGATGACTTTTGTAATGATGTTCTCGCAACAGTCATGTATTGAAAGGTTTTCTGTTTGGTGGGTGGGTAGGAAGTTGCAGTGGCATGAGGGAAAGGTGCTTAGTAGTGCCAGTAGTATAGTATTTTATTTATTGTTGTGCTAACAGTACTAGAAGTATCTGGGCATATGATGAAGAGTTAGTAGGTAGGGCCAGAAAATAGAAGGAATTGTGATACCAACTGATATGGTAGTCACAATCAGATGGCTAGACTCTGCTGTAAAATTAACTCCAGTTATTGAGTTCTGCTTGTTGATATGGCAATGGGTTTCAAAGTCTTCTCCAAGTTTGAACTTGTGTCATTGTCATTTTGGTTTATACACACAGAAATGGAGATCTTTATTTTTAGTAATGAAAGCTTCCAAGTCAAGGCAGAATGGAAAGGAATTAGAGTGAAGGAGAAAAGATACATGTAATTCCATTCACAGTTTACTGGGGGACCTGAAAGATGGAGGGAAGGCTGCCACCATCTTATCAAGTTTTCTTCTCCCTTCAACGGTAGCATTTTCTGATTCTTCCTTTGATTGAGGTTGACGGATGGGTTGTATTTGGATTCATATTCTGGTTAACAAGGAGGCAAGTAGAAATACCTTGATTACTGAACAGAGCAGTCAGTATTCTACCCTATTGAAAGCATTATACATCTGTCTTTCTGAGATAATTTGTGTTTTTTGAATAATAAAAGATAACCTGTACGTCACCATGCGTAGTGCATTTTGGGGATGAGTAAGCAGTTCTTTGTCACAGCACTCGTAACATCTAACTGGAATTGATTCACTATTACTGCAACTTCTCTGTGATCCGCCCTGTAAAGGAATTGTTTGTTTTAGACTTACAGCATCAATATGATTTTTAGTGAAGTGTTTCAAAGTAATGATCGATACGCCTTTACAAAGAGTTTAACTGTCTTCATTGGATTTTACTAGCCATGACGGACACGCATCTGTCTCACTCATGGTTGAATGAAGCTAATTGTGACTCTCTGCACTTGGAATTTNCTGTGGTGGGGTGGTCTACGGCTTGCACATTAGGTCGCAGTATAAAAGCATGTTGGTACACTTTTCAAGATCTTTGAATTATTTTTTTATATATATATATATATATATATATTGCTGTTCTGACTGTTGTATTTACGTTCTTGGGTTTTGCATTAGTATTTTGCACTTAAAAAGGTAAAAGATTTCTAAACAAGGTATCGTCAGAGGCAATAGGGTTCACACAGATTTGAGGATTACATGCCATATTCACATGAGAACAAAGATGACAGGGCTCGTTATGAACCTGGAATCTCCCACGCTTCAATCAAGTGTATTGCCAACAACCCACAGGTGTACACCACATGAACAGGTGAAAATATGATTGTAGACAATGGTGATGACTTTTGTAATGATGTTCTCGCAACAGTCATGTATTGAAAGGTTTTCTGTTTGGTGGGTGGGTAGGAAGTTGCAGTGGCATGAGGGAAAGGTGCTTAGTAGTGCCAGTAGTATAGTATTTTATTTATTGTTGTGCTAACAGTACTAGAAGTATCTGGGCATATGATGAAGAGTTAGTAGGTAGGGCCAGAAAATAGAAGGAATTGTGATACCAACTGATATGGTAGTCACAATCAGATGGCTAGACTCTGCTGTAAAATTAACTCCAGTTATTGAGTTCTGCTTGTTGATATGGCAATGGGTTTCAAAGTCTTCTCCAAGTTTGAACTTGTGTCATTGTCATTTTGGTTTATACACACAGAAATGGAGATCTTTATTTTTAGTAATGAAAGCTTCCAAGTCAAGGCAGAATGGAAAGGAATTAGAGTGAAGGAGAAAAGATACATGTAATTCCATTCACAGTTTACTGGGGGACCTGAAAGATGGAGGGAAGGCTGCCACCATCTTATCAAGTTTTCTTCTCCCTTCAACGGTAGCATTTTCTGATTCTTCCTTTGATTGAGGTTGACGGATGGGTTGTATTTGGATTCATATTCTGGTTAACAAGGAGGCAAGTAGAAATACCTTGATTACTGAACAGAGCAGTCAGTATTCTACCCTATTGAAAGCATTATACATCTGTCTTTCTGAGATAATTTGTGTTTTTTGAATAATAAAAGATAACCTGTACGTCACCATGCGTAGTGCATTTTGGGGATGAGTAAGCAGTTCTTTGTCACAGCACTCGTAACATCTAACTGGAATTGATTCACTATTACTGCAACTTCTCTGTGATCCGCCCTGTAAAGGAATTGTTTGTTTTAGACTTACAGCATCAATATGATTTTTAGTGAAGTGTTTCAAAGTAATGATCGATACGCCTTTACAAAGAGTTTAACTGTCTTCATTGGATTTTACTAGCCATGACGGACACGCATCTGTCTCACTCATGGTTGAATGAAGCTAATTGTGACTCTCTGCACTTGGAATTTTAGCCACTGAGAAGGAGTGAACATAAGCAAAGGAGCACTGTCTGTTTACTGTTGATTTTTTCCTAGTGCTTAGTCCACAGTCTGGTATCTTGCCAGAGAGGACTTGATGGTACATAACTCTCTCGGCTCTGTACAGAGAAGGCTCCCCAGTCTGGCCACTACATAGAACAGGTTCTAAGAAATGGGGATTGCTTCAATAGAGTAAAACTAACTTTGTAGTTTCCTCTGTAGGTAGAATACAGGAATGTAAGGGCTTATTATCACAATAATTTGTCTGCTTAGGCTTATAAATAGCAGTGTTGTAAAGATCATGTTACAGGAAGTGTGCCCAGAGGTAAATATGGTCATGTTTATGATTGCCACCAAGTGTGTAATGTTTGCCTAGGTGATTGAATCACTCATCTAATAACAAGATGTTGCTGTCTTCAGAGGATTACAGAAAGCAGTGTCTTTGAAGGTACTCTGTTGGAACTGATCTGTTGCCCTAGTCAAAACAGTGATGAATTTTGACAACGCTTGGAGAGCATGTTTGTGCTGCAGTCTAGAGATATGGTTGCAGCTTTATGTATCTGATTCAGCTTTAAACTGACTGCAAAGTATGTAGCTTTGATGTACTAGTAGCAGTATTTATTATGAGATTCTGTAGCCAAGAGTTTAAAATCTTGGGCGAATCTGTGCAGCCTATGGAGATATCTGCCACAACTGCATTACCAGTAGTACCTGAGCAAGCACTTGGAAAGAAAGGGAGTCTATGTGCACCCCTTTGAATACCCTGAACTAACAGAAGTGCTATGGGTGCTCTATAGCTATGTAGGATTCACCTCTTGTGAAAATATTTTAATAACAAATCATGAGTCACAAGAGAATTTTTGACAAATCACTGGTCTTGAAAGGATAGATGTTCATCTTCTTTTTACAGTAGCTTGAGAGGCATTTTAAATCTGCTCTAGGTTTTTGTGAAGTTCAGTTTAAATTTATGATGGGAAAGTATCCCACTAATCTCTAATTAGAGATATTACAAGAAGTAGAAGTCCAGTAAACTAATTAAGACTTAAGTTTTAAAGCCACAACTTCTCATGGAATTTTAATACAGTTAATGTCTTATGCTACAGTAACTTGGAACAACAAATAATTGAAATATCAAAACCAGATTCAGTCTGTATTATTCTACAGAAACTTTAAGTAGAGAACATGTTATAGCCAGCTTGCTAGGAGATAGCACAAGGCAACATGGTCTGTTGGCCTTGAACACTTCATGCTGGTTGCTGTTTTCATAAGTAGCAATGCTTAGAGCTCTCAAGCACCTTGCATCCCTCAGGAGAACTAAAGTTAAAATCTGAGGATGAAGAGAGACTACATTTTCACAAGACAGGATTCTTTCGACAAGGATAAGTTTGTTAGACGTCATGACCTAAAAATGATGTCTTCATCAGAAACATTTTCTTAGAAGTCACTAATAATATCGAAACCTGTAGTCTGATGCTGATTTTTAGGAAGTGAGAATGGCTTGCTTTTAGTCTTGTTTGTTTGTTTGTTTGTTTGAAGTGGCAATTCAGAGCTAAATGGGCATAGAAAAGACCAAAATCTGGAATGTTCTGTTGTAATTCTGAGAAATCTTAAGTTACTAATCCTAAAATTTCTTAGTCTTTAATATGACTCTGCCTTCAGCTTCAAAATAAAGCTTAAAATGAGTTTGAGAAACCAAAATATTTGAAATATGTTTACCTTTTTTATACACATTTTTGTTTGACACTGTCTTTCATCATCTTTATTCCTGAAGACTATTGTATTTAAAAAAAATGGGGATTGTGAGGCAACAGAGGATGTACAGGAAAAAGTTTGGTGTTCCCCTCAGCAAGCTTTTTCTTGCCATAGTAGGAATGGGTCTTGCAGGTGTTTATTTTTTCCTACTGTTAGATGTTAAAAGAATTATTTTCATTTTCTGTTTGAAAGCAGTTAAAATGGTTAAAAAATATTTCCAATAATGTTTAGTCACTGCTCTATTTCTCAGTAAAATACTCTTAGACAAATTAAATAAGATGTTCTTCAATAGAAGGTGATTCCAGTATTCAAAAATCTCATCGTATAGAAGCTTTGTAGTTAGGAGGTTATTTCAAAAACTTATATTCAGCTTATTTCAAACTGAAACTGTTTAGTTCCTGAGGTTATTTAGTATTTAGCACAGGAAGAGAAAATGGATGAATGCGTAAGCGTTCATAGATTGAACAGATCTCAGTGGAGTAGATGAAATCTGTCAGCTTGCTCCCTGGAATTAAGCTATATGTGTAAAAAAAAAAAAACCTTGGAGCAATGGTTCTTGGCAGCACTGTTCAGCTAAACTCCTTTGCCTTTGTGTCTTCATTCATATACTTGGGGGTGGGAAAGTCAACCCCAGAACTGAATTATTCCAGGGAATTATTATTTTTTCGTTTACAGTGTCCAAGAGAAGTCTAAGCAGTACTAGAGATAGTGCAACAAAATGCCTGTAGGGTTTCCTAAATCCTGGGAAACACCAGGGTCAATTCTAGCAACCCGTGCTGTGTTAGGATTGATATTTGTTGCTCCTCTTGACTCATGGAACCTGTACTTCTACAGTTTTGCCTAAGAGAAACAGTTTCAAGAGCCAGTGAAGTTTTCATCTGAGAGGAAGAAGAGATGTTACTTAAAATTAAGTGAGAGTGTTCCCATCTGCAGGAAGAAATGTTGAAATAGCATGACGTTAGACATGGCTTTGTAAGAAGGGTTTTGCATTTGCTTCATCGTCTTTCTTCAAAAGTCAGTTTCTTGCATGTGCAACAATCTGGTTTTCCACAGAGTGCTAGTATTTCCTTCAGTGAATACATGTGGAGGCAAGTGGATTTTATTATTTTTTTAATTCCCAGGCATAAAGGAAGTAACTGCTTTGGATGCCTACTTCGGAAGATAGTATGATTTGAGTGCAGAACCTTATTCCAATATGTAATTTCATGGGAGAGCCGTGCTTCCCTACAGGTGTTGATCCTTATGTAACATCCTATGTGTATGTGTCTGACAAAGTCCTTAAAGCTTCTCAGTCAGGTTAGCTTGATGTGTCTTCAGGTTACATTTCAATATATGCACTGGTGGTCTTTTACTCCTACTTTATACTGAACATGAGTTGCTCTAATACTTTTATTCATATGAGCATGGGATTTTGTGCTTGTTGTTGTTTTGTTGTTTTTTTTTCTAATCATGACTGGTGATTTGGCAACTCTGTGCTTTTGTCCCATGGATGCTCTGATGACTCGGTGTTTTAAAGGCCTTTTTATTGCTAAAGATAAACCTCCCCTCCCTGTTTCCATGCCTCGCGGAAGGTCATTGTCTCATCAGTCTGCCCGCAGCTGCAGCATCCTGTAACAGGAAAAAAACCCACCTGTGTAGTTCTGCTAAAACTGTTAGAGCAGCTAAATGACAATCTTGTTCACTTTCATCTGAAGGGTTTCAGTTATCCAAGTATCTTCATCCCTAGTAGATTGTGTTAGGCTTTGAATCCACAGATGTATGAGAAACATTTCTGAGGTTTACCAGGTTTCTAAATGAAAATTAAGGCACTGCAGAATTTGACAAGTAGATGTTTTCCTTTTCACCTGAACAAAAGTATTATCTTTGTAAATGGCATCTGGAAGAGAGACATGAAAAATCCACAACTGTCTCTATAAAGATCTCCAGATAGAAATGTTTATGCAGTGACTCAAAATAAAAATCTCAGTTTCTGAATTGTAGCAGATACTCTGAATATCTTGCATCTTTATCTTGAGCTGCTTATGGAACAATATAAACAAAATGCTGATGTTTGAAGATAAGATTGGGTTTTTTATACTGGACTAGAAAGCAACACTTCTTGTCTTTTTCCTTTTTGTATTGGTGGCTGCAGTTCAAACAGTAGAAAACAAGAAATCATGAACCCTCAAATAGGTTTCTTTTAATTAGTATGTATACTCTACAACAATATCATCCCAGAGATTTATTTACCTGGCATTTTTCTTGTGTTCTTTTGTTTTCCTTTGTCACTTGTCACACCTTGTCTTTGAAGACTGTAGGTATGCACATGTTGGAGAATGCTATGCCGACCACATTTTCATTAGGAAGGCATACTATTATAAAAACAATGTTCTTCCTTTTACCCTCATTTGATGGAATTTTCTGTGTTCTTCAGTTTGGCTTATGTGTATTTTTAATGTCTTTTTTGAGATGTTAGCATTAGCAACACTTCAGTTCTGCACTCTGCTGTGAATGTATTGAAGTATTTAGCAGTGTGCATATTTTACAGTTGATACATCTTAATTATTGTTTAAATTTTTAGAAGTTACTGGATTTGGAAGAATTCTCTGAAAGGACAAAGTAGGAGGTGGAGTCAAGTGGAACTGTATCCTCATCAGCTCTGCAGTCAGCCCCCATTCCTTTGAGTGCAAGGCAACCCAGCTGTGAGGATTGCTGGCCACACTCTCATCAGAGAGAAAAAGGGCGGGGAGGGGGGAGAGAAAGAAAATTAGCAATACAAAATTCCTTTCTATCAATCCTATCTTTACACAAATTCAGACTTCTGAGTTCCCATACGTGAGAGTGTAACTTAATTTCCAAATTACATGATGAAAGCACATCTGTCCCAAAATTAATACCTCTTGAGAATATCATAATTGTATATACTGAAAATAATTAGTATCTGTAATTTGCAAGTCATAAATGTCTAATTTTTAGCGAAGTTGTTTGTTTCCATTTAAGATAAATTCTCAATTTAATATCCAAAGCAACATTCGACTATACTACAAAGGGGCTAGAATTGTTTAAAAACAGAGAGCCCACCCTCCTCCCCAAAATGCAAAGACATGAAATGGCATGTGCAGAATTCTGTTGCATAATATAACGTTAGATTTCTGCAAGAACTTTGTAATTACTGTAATAATTTTTATTGGATAATACATATTTTTTCCTCATACCAAGGCAATTCATGATGGATGATCTTGCAATAAAACTGGCAGATACCAGGATACTCATTGACCACGTATCAAGTACGAAGATTGAATGCAGCATTTGAATTTTGTAGAAGGTCTCTTTTTTATGTATAGGTGCATGTATATCTATATATGTGTATGAATAACGATATTGAGATTAATAGAGCTATTTAGAGATATTACATTGTCTTCTCTGTTCACACAGTGTTGGTGATGCTTTTTCACACTATTCTTTAGTAAGTGCATGTAGGTTTTATGCTTATTTGAAGGAAGAAATTCATCAAATTCCCCCTCTCTCCTACCACTTCCTGCATCTCTCTTTCTTTCTGTAATACAGAATCAGCATCTATACTGTTTTGTTTCTTCAATGGGGCATCTTTTAGAGCATCTTTTTGTAGTTCTGTTACTTTTGGTTTTAACCCATTCAGTGAAATAGCGATAATGAAGCAAACTGACTTGTGATATGGTCAATTGAGAGAGTTTCTTGACTGATTAATTACAAGGTACTTTTAGGGCTGAACATCCCTGCTCCCTGCCCAGCCCCTAAAGTGAAAGAGACTGAAACACCTTGGTAGGGAGTTAAGGACGAAAATTCTATATGGTCTGACTTGTCTCTGGAGACTTCCCAACAAAAGTGAGACAATCATACTCAGTATGATGCTACTCAGTAATTGAGTCTCATTCAGAAAAACGTTTGTGCAGCAAATACCTGTTTGAGAACCATCTGAGATAGTTATGAAAATAATCCAGGAGTTTGGTAATGAGAGATACATTTAGTTTCTATATAAATTAAACCATTGCCTTTCTAAACACAGATCTGCACGAGAAGCCAGCATCATGACCAAGGCTTGGTCTCTCACATTGATGGAGTCGGTTTAATTACAGGCCAGTTTTCCAGATGAAAGGCATCTAGACAGATCTTCTTCCTTCCCTTTCTCTCCACTCTGTTCTTAATTGCAGGTAACTCTAGTTACAGTTTTTTCCACTTTATCCTCTAGTTGGATCAAATATGATACATTGCTAGGAGGCTGTTAAACACCATGTTTCAATAGGAAGACCTTCAGAATCAAAATAAAAGGGAGCATGACATCCTTAAAGTAAAATACCCCTCTCATTGTCTAATATGTTCTTCAGATTAATTCTTCTGGCAGACTTCATTAGTTGCTTTTAAGACATTTCAACTATGTCTGAATAGTGATATTAACAAATTTTTATGTGTCTTGAGTTATTTTGGAACTCTTAGGGCACTCTTCGGCTTTGGAACTGGTACGATGGAGCATTGTCCTGCTTGCAGGAGACGGTGGAGTAGGTGTTTGGAAAATCTCATTCCTAGTGTAGAAACATGATGAACTTCAAGTGTGTCCCTCATTTGAAGACTATCTGCCAAAAACTGAGGAGTGAGAAATATGCCAGTGTACAAAGCACTGCAAGAATCTAGTCTTGATGCTAGAAGCATTTAAGGCTAAACATCCATCCGTCTTTGGGCAGTTCACGTAACTTGTGCGTTTACAAAATTTAGATGATGACATGTAAGGTAATTTCAGTTGCTGATATTAATCTTTGGTGGTCTCTATTAGTGGTCTGAATGAAAATGGATACCACCTGGAATAATACATCGCCTCAAATAATAAGTGTTTAATATAACACCCTTCCTTCTCAGAGGAAATAATGTCTGTGACATTTGTTTCCACTCAGATTTGTGGAATGGACGCAAAACTGTCTCATCCTGTGTGTTTCTGAGGTCAACCTACAAAGAAGTTGGCATTGAGCAGTGATGGAACAGAGAAACTTTCCAGGCACCAAAATATTAAGACTGAAGTTATGGTGCAGTAGATATTTCTTTTCTCCAGGCATTAAGCTTTTTCAGCTTCTGTTAGGGTTATCCTTGTGAAAGGGCAGTGAACACAAAAATGTTATGGATGAGAGGTAATCTGAAGATGGACTGAATTTTTCAGCACCAGGGAATTTTTGGGGGAAGAGATGAGTGTTGGTTTGAGACGAATTTGTTCACCTTCAGGGAGAGAAATGAGGACCAAGAAGTGGCGGGCCTGCCACATGATAGACCTTACAGTGAACAAATGAGCATGTAAGCTCTAAAAAATGGCTTTTTGATCTCATCTTGCTGCTTTAGTTGAACATTTAATATCTTCAATTATGCCAGGAGAACTTGAGTTACAATTAATAAAAATCAAATCAAGATTTCATAGTTTAGGAAAGATGGAGGAGTTGTGGGTTTATTTCCTTCTCTTTTTCCTGAAGGCTTATGACAAGGAAAAATTAAAATCCTTAAGTTAGATGAGTGAACAGTTTAATTGGTCACAGAAAACTCAGTCCACAGGTAACTGTGCCCAGTTGATGGAGAGGAGGAAAAAAAAGGGCCTGCCACATGAGGAAAAGTTCTTGGATTTTCAGTGTTTTGATAAAATGTTATTTAGTGTTCCTTAGTTTTTGGATACTTCAGACACTTTGTTTGCAGGTGCTGTTAAAAGAGGTACCAAAATAGTCGTCTAACTTAGGAGTTTTTAAAAAAAGAGAAGGAGATTAAAAAAAAAGGAAAACAAAGCCAGAAAGATTGTGTTCCACTGTGTCGCCATACCTTCATTCTTTTGCTAAAAGAACAAAAATCTACTGTGGGCTGTGGATTCATAGGAGGAAATAAATGGCTTTTTTTCTGACACTTTAGCTACATGGATTGGGAAAGAAACTACACAAAGCCTGCTTTTGGATAATAGAAGTTGTTAAATGTAACAGTGTTACACATTTAATGAGTATGTCTGACAACTTTTTGCTCAAAAGTCAGTTTGTTCAGAAGAAACCTGTAAAATGTTTGTCTTGTTGGGCAAGGTTATCTCACTTTATGAAGTACCAGCACTCACACAGAGGTAAACAATTTCCTTTATTCCCCATTCTGTTCTGTATTGTTGTTTCCCATACTGACTGCTCAGTAGAGATCTTCCATTTCTGTTTCCAAAAGGTATGTTATTGACAATAACTGCCATCTCCACATAGCCTTTTTTTTCTGGGGGCAAAATTATATGTACTGAACTGCCAAATAATCAGTCTTATTCTCAAACATGTAAGCATATCTAATAATAGTATTTCATTATTATGACTGGTGCTTTAAAAAAACGCATATTGAGTCTTCTTGTTTTTACCTGAACAGGAAAGTAGTAAGATAATTCTTCCAACAGCTCAGAAAGTTAGGAAGTTTACTGGAAAGTAGTTAAATAGGAGAAAAATCTTCCTATTTTTCCAGAGTACAGGACATCCACTCAGTACCAAGATGTTAGCTTTTATAGGAGATTTTTCTGACTGAAGAATAAAATAACTTTATTCATTTTCCTATAGGGAAATGGAGACACCGGTGTTTCTTTTTGATTATTTTTTGTAACTCAGCAAGCTTTTGTTTGTTTGTTTCTTTTAGAGCACAATTGTAAGAAAGCTATCAGATTATGAAAGCTCTGCTAGTTCTTCAGAGAGCTTTGGGGCCATCCTTGGCTATTTAATTGCTTTTAAATCTTTTGCAGGAGAAAGATGAGAATATGCTTTCCTTGAACTTAACAGTTTGGACAATTTTCTATAATGCAGTAAATACAAATTGTACCCTGATTATCCATCTATGTCTGTCAAGCAAATTTTAATGGATGAATGAATGAGTCAAATCCTATGCATGGAAATATACAAATATGCAAAATACAGGTCTAATTACAAGGCTGCTAAATTTACACAAGGTCAGGTAAACAAGACACTGTGTAATGATTATTAATTGTTAATAATGCCTTTGGCAAAATGCCTTTCTGCTCTGAACACCTAACGTTTTTGCCTCTTTAGTTATATGAAACAGTCGAATTGATCAGCTATTAGAAAAAAAAAAAAAGACCTTTTTTCCCCATCTTTCTTCTACCTCACCTTTATAACTGCTTGCTAATTATTTTTTGAGTGGTGGGAAGGATACTGTTATGTATGAAGATCCACAGTAAAAACTGAATAAATTGGTTAACATTCATTCATTGAATAAAGTTCTTCAAGAGAACTTTCCTCAGAAGATAGTTGCTAGGAGCATAGAACTTCCTACAGTCTGTTGTCCTGTGTGATGAAGAGGAGATGTGTTTTCTGCTTCGTAGTTACCCTTTGAAAATGCTTTTAATTTTTGGAAAGTGCTCAGTCAGTCCTGCCTTAATTCTGTTGCTCTTTCCTTCACCCTGGTCCATGTACTGTGGACCATGGTTACCATGTAGGTAAACTTACCTATCTCTTTTGTCTCTTTTGGTCCATTGTAAATGTTTATCGTATGAGTGCAAGACAGGAATTTGCAGGAAAGGAGAGAAAAAAAGGCTGAAGTGGGAAATAGGACATTCTGTTGCTAAATGAAATTAAACAAGCAAATCAAAATACTTTCTTTGTTAGGAATGTATTACTGTATTAGGCTGTGGAGTTGTATGAACAAAAATAGTTAATTTGGACAGGAATGGTGAGAAGTTGCAGGTAGAAAATAATATAATGCATTTCATAGCTTTTGCTGGATTTTTTCTTGGCTTTTGCAAGTGCAGTCCTCTCCCGTTGCAAGCTGTGCAGCAGCCCTAACTTTCTTTCAGCAGTACCACTGGTCTTTCGTAGCACTGCCACAATAATGAAATAACACACTTTGCGGACAAAACAAGTTTAAACCTTATGAGGAATCAAATACTCAAGTTTGGTTTAAACTCTGAGGGGGGGAAAAGTGTTTGGTCTTTTGTTCTTGATAGGTCATTGCAGCCCAAAAACATAGACTGCTAAAGTATTAACCTATGAACAAAGGAGTTTTATTTAATGAAGGGGTTTTCCCGGTATAGTTTTGATCTCTGACTTTGGCTGGGTGCTTAATGTTTTTATTAAACTGGAAGTATATTCACCTATGTGACTCTGCAAGTGTACCGCAGATGCAGTTTCTGTATGGCCCTTCATGGCAAGGAATTCCAAAGGCTATTTGATACCGTTTAAAATATTTCTATTTTTCACTGCTGTAGTTCAGTCATCTTTTCAGCTTCACTGAAATCCCACTTTGAATTGCAAAGAAAGGTAAACAAAACAACAGGTTTATCATCTGTATACTTCATTGTCCGCATTCC
This sequence comes from Urocolius indicus, assembly GCA_013401255.1. Taxonomy (NCBI): domain Eukaryota; kingdom Metazoa; phylum Chordata; class Aves; order Coliiformes; family Coliidae; genus Urocolius; species Urocolius indicus. The sequence goes on from WBNH01010729.1 coordinate 173,244, forward strand.
TAGGCTTTCTTTTGTCAACTTCTGTTTTCATTGACTGTCTTTTGCACTCCTTTTATTCCTCCTTTGCCATGATAGCAGTGGCAAAACTAAATATCGGCAGGCACGGATGTTCACTGATGTAAACTGTCGTTTTGACAGATACACCACAGCTATAGTTATTTGTCAAAATCCTTTTCATCTTCCGTGTTTCTCAGTATTCAAGCATAGAATTGCTTAATGTAGATTGGTTTTAGCACTACAGGTGATCAAACTTAACGTCAGCTCCTGTATTAACCACGTATCAGCTTCTATTAATCCTGAGAATTTGACATAAAAATCTTTCTTTCGACTTACCAAAATTGACTTTTTTTTGTGATGCGTGTGTTTACTTTTTGTAACATGCTTGTGGCCACCCTCAGGCTATTGCTCTTTGATTTTCAAATGTTGGATGTTATTTCACTGATATGTTTGTAACCACTGAAATATGTAATGTATCATAGTTTGGGGTTTTTTTAAAATCTATTTATAGAGCTGGTTTTATTGCTGTTCTTCGCATTGTGTTTTTCTATCTGGTTTTAGTGATGTGCCTAGGATTGTAGGCAGCATTTAAAGCGAGGCCTCTCTGCTGCCTTTATACAGAGAAATGATTACTTTTAGTGCTTTGTTCATTTTTTTTCCCCTGCTTCTTTCTTCTCATTCACTTTTGCTTTTGATTAGTGTATTATTTTAGCATAATTTTTGCCTTTCAGCGTCAGTCTCTCACTGTGAGCTAACATTTATCATTCTCACATCTCTCCTCCCTCCCTCCCTGCCTCTCTCCCTCCCTCCCCAATATGGCCAATATTATCCATGCTGGTTTTTATATTTATGTGCTTTTATAACTTTGTCTGTTTCATTTTGAATCTTCCCTGTTTTCCACTCTTGTAAGAACTTCTTCCAATTTGTATGTAACTGTCACCTAAACAGTTTCTACTGTTGATTGCTTTGGCTCTGAACAGAAAGCCTGGGTGGTAAACAGCCTTATAAGCTTAGCACAGGCTAAACTTTTTCCATCTTCCAACACAAGGAGCTCTCAATTCTGATATGAATTATTTGGCTTTTCTCCTACGTCAGTGTTAAAATAGGTCTGGATTCTTGCTAGGAAATGAGGTTTGTTTGGGTCAAGCTGACCTCCATCTGAGATCCCAGAAGTTTTTGGCTTTTGGGGTTTTTGCAGACGTCTAATTCTCACTTCCCTAATATTTCTTGGTTTTTAACATGAAACTAATAATTATTCCCCTTCAACTTGTATGCATATTGATAAGTTCAGTCTGTTTTGCAAACACTTACTAATGCTATAATACGTTTTCCCATATCTCCCTTCTCAAATTTTTACCGTTATTGATTGAAGATTCAATTGAGAAATGTGTTTAGAACCCTGCTTTCTGTGGTAATCATAGAAGTCAGTGGGAAGACAAGAAAATTGTATTGAAAGAAATTGTGTGCGTGTGTGTTTTGTGTTTCAGCATAGATTATCTCTGCCAAAATAATAGCTGTCATTTTGTTCTTGTTATATTAGTGGCCTGTAGCTTACTACTACCCCTTTTGCCTCGCTTTTGTCCATTCGTCTATTTGAGAGTAGAGAAAAAAAACTTGTGAAGGGCCATAATTTGAGGGCTTTATTATGCTAATAAAATCAATATTTTGTTATCTGTTTAAATTAAATATTCCAAGATAGTGACCCCACTCTACCCAAATATCAAAGCTGCAGACCTTAACATTCAGTGACTTTGAAACTTGAGTTTTGTTTAGAATTTCATGTCATGCCTGTCGCAGGAGAAAAAGATGGAAAATGTATACACTGAGCCTATAGGACTTCCTGCAGTGCTTATTAATCCTTTATGGATCATTTGAAATGTTTCTAGTTTATTTAAGCTTTGCTGCTTGTATCAGATTGTTCCTGCAAAAAAAGGAAAAAGTGATCATGCTTTGAATTTTTAAAAATGATCTCACTTTCAAGCAAAAGCACTTTTATGCTCCATTAGAGTTGAATTTGTGAAACTCTTACATCGCATTAACACAAGCTTTACTGGATAGATAAACGTGTTGTTCAAAGACTGACTGGAACTTTACCAAACTGCATATTAAGATTTGGTCATCTTGCAGTTTTTGTCTTTGACTGTTTTCTTCATGCAAATAGAGAGGAAAGATTATTTCATTAAGGAACTGTACAGCACAGTTTTAATCTCTTAAAAATTGATAGAAAATAGGAAAATCAAATTTAATATTTCAGTAGAGTGTGGTAAAACTTGTAAATGCACTGTCTTTCTTTTGCAAACAAAAAGTTTATATACATATTGGAGCTCTGCATTTTCTGGTTTGCTGCTGTTTTTAAAACAGTTGACAGTGTTATAAAAATAAATACATTATAATTTTTAATGTGTTTCTAAAAAAAAAAGGCTCTGGATCTACAGTCAGGAGATAGAAACTCTGGGTAAACTTGTCTTGGTAGCAGATTAAGGACTAGTCTCCCAACGGAATCCCCTAGCACAGAAGTGAGCCCAGCATTGAATCCACTGCACTTCACGGAAATACAAAGGCCAGCAGATGCCTTCACAGGAGTGGTCTGAAGGTTGAAACATGTGCTTTTTCTGTTTTCTGAGGTCCTTTGCTCTGAAAATACATTTTTCTTTATTTAATTGGTTAATTGTGTTTAGGGATGGTTGTGTTGTCATTGTAATTATTGCTTTTGGAGTAACTTTTTAATGGTGGTGTTTGACAGTTAGACCAAGATCTTTATAATAACATACATATTGTATCTTCTAGGTTTATCATTTCTATAATATTTTAATAAGCTGTCTGCCCAGAATGATGTTTTTCAGGCATGGGTTATATGAAGTTTCTTCCTTGAAAATCAGTAAATTCACAGCAAAATGAAAAGTTGTTTCTTGATAGTCTCCAGAAGGTCTCTTGTAAGGAGTTACGTTCAGTACTAGAATCTTAGCATATTTCTTCAGTTTCTGTTATTTCGTGTGTTTCATAACATAAAAGAATAGATTAATGTAAATATGAAGTTAAGATGCCTTTTATATGTTTATGTTCTTTTACGAAATGCTTATTACCATAGTAACTGAGAGAGCCAATTAGATTAGTATATTTCTTTAAATGTTTCTAAAACATACATAAAATATTCTCCAAGTGGTACATCAGAAAATGTAAATCTCTGGGAGTTTTTTGAGGAGCCACAGGCTTCTTGAGTGCTCATACCAGTACCTTATTCCATTTAAAATGAACAAATAAATACATAGGAGGGAAAAAAAAGAAATAAAACTGTTTGGAATGTTGACTCAAACTGTCAAACACTTGGTTTTTATATGGATGTGAAATCTGACTTGAATTTCAGTCAAAGGAAATTAAAAGTAAGGATATTTTAGTTGAGAGGTGTGTGTGTGTGTGTGTATATATATATGTTTTGGATGTAAAAGTGTATGTAGATGTCATTGATGTATCTGATGGAATCTAGGCAGCAATTGGATTTTTTTTTTCTCAAAAATGCAGACTAAATAATCTGAATTGTTCCTAGTGTTAGCTTTTAATTTTCTTGCTCACCTTTCCCATGTTCTGACCTCTCTCACTTGTCTCCATTGCTGTCTTTTCAGGTTTTGATAAGTTATTAACGCCTGAGTTGTGCTAAAGCTAATTTAAAAGAAAAAAAGCCCTTCAAAACACTGTAGCGTGAGTGAAAGTATTGTCATATGTTCTAGGAGTTTCTGGCTTAGAATAAATGTGTCTAGTTTAAGATAAGTATTTGAGTAGAGAAATATTTGATTCATAAAGATCAGAGGTAGCTAATAGAGAAGTCTGGGTAAATTACTCTTAAAAATACTTAATCACTCTTAAAAATTTCTGAAAAATACTGGGTGATAAGGTGGTGTTGTGGTTGTCTTTATTTTGCTGTAGATTGACCTTTCTAAACGTAATGGTCTTCATGGAGTCGTACACTGACATGTATGAATGGTATAGCAGTCTTTTCCTATAGTATTTAAGCAACTGTCTTGGCCTAAGGTGGACTTTGATCTTACATATTTCTCATCATACAGGATGAGAATAGAGATTTAACCTCCTCATTTAACCTCTGTCTTCCCCAGCTTTACATCTCTAGATAAAACTGTGCAAAGCAGCCCAAAGGGCTTGCTGCTGATAGCATGGGTTGGGATAGCAGAAGCAAAAGAGTGATTTACAGTGGAGGTTTTTTTTGCTTGTTTTGTTTTTGTTTTCCAACTTCTCAAACCTATCTCCTAATGATAAATGCCTCTGATGGATTGAGTGATGTTTTCTTTTAATAAATTAACACGTTTCCCGAGAACATCTTCAGCTGTCATATGGAGCCTTAATGTTTTGATTTCTGCCAGGCCCAAATATCTGAAACTTGTTTTGGTTCATCAGCCCAGTTTTTCTCCAGAGGAGTTCTGTCATCATTCAGCATCACATGCATTAACTCTTGTTAGTTCCCATCTGTGATGTTAATAGTCATGTTATAAAAGTAGTCAGCATCTCAAAAAGGTGGACACCATTCTTAGGACTGGATACAGTGTTTTCAGGCAGCATATGGTGCTTGCTGTTCTGCAGCTAGTCTCTGAGAGTTCATCAGCACAGAACATCTATGGTTGCAAAAGCCATAATCGACTGACATTTGTTGAAAATTAATATTCAAGAGAAAGTTTTTATTTCCATTATCTGTCCCCTGGGGTTTTCCCGAGAGTGACTTAATACAAGCAACAAACATCAAGTAGCTCTGGCTACTTCAGCATGAAGTAAGTCAGTTCTGAAGGCTGTGGACAATCAGGTATACATTGGGGATTAGACTGTGGGTTTTTCTGATGTCAACCTCAACTAACCAGTATGGCCACCAGTTCTCCATATCTAAAATAACTTCCAAACAAATTGTCACAGAATCAGAAACATTTATGGTGAATGGAGTCTCAGAAGGTTTCGTGGTTTGGTTTCTCACTTCTTAGAGGGCTGTCTTTGAAGTTATATTCAGCTTCAGAGTTGCTCAGGACTTTTGTTCAGCCATGTTTTTCCTTACATCCTTTGTCCAGCCTTCCTGAAAATCTTGTACCTATCTATCACAGCAGTCCTGTCACACAATGTGCCACATGCCACATCTCTGCAGTCACCATAAAGTCATAGGTTTCTAAGACAGTGTTTGTGCTTCTGATTCCACCTGCATTTTCCCTTTGCTCTATGTCTTTGTGTAGAGGCATTTGAGATGGGCTATCAGTTGTGCTGCCTTCAAGGGGAATGTGGGAGCTTCCCCATCCCTTTGGTGTTTACTCACTGCTCCTTGTACTGTGATTTTTCTTTCCAGGCTTTGGCTGTCATCTCGAGAAGACCTAGCTTACAGCCTTCCTTGTTAGGTTAGCAAGCCTGATGGAAAAGATGTTATACCTCTTCTTTGGCAGATAGATCATATTGCTTCCTACCTTGTTACTGAAGAGAAGCAAAAGATCTCTTCCCAAGACCCAATGGCAACATTCTGCCTCATGCAGCCAAGTACGCTGTTGACCTTCTTTGTCATAATAGCATTTTACTGTTCAGTTTGTTATCCACCAATTTTGTGTTGTCAGCAAACTTGAGGGTACATACTGCCCCATCATCCAGATGATTAATTAAAAGAACAGGATTGGACCCCTGGGCTACGTTGCTACTTACTGGCCTCCAACTAGATTTTGTTTCACTGATCACCATCCTCTTAGCCCAGATGTTGAGCCAGCTGTCGGTCCACCATTTTTTTCCAAACACTGGCTCGTACTACTCCTTTCTTCTCTAGATTGAAGAACCCAGTGTTACCTGTGCTTTTGATCCATGAATATACTTACAAGTTAAGATCAAGTCACTTCTCAGTCTTGTTTTTTCATGGTAAGACTGCTTTTTAAGATCAGATGCTGTTAAGCATTTTTTTCAAGGTGTCAAAACATTGTTTATGGCTCTTCAATGTACCAGTTATTTTGACTTGATTTTGTTTAAACTCTTGAACTGTGTGTGCTTCAGTATCGTTCTTACCAATACATTTGAAGAAATTCACCTCAGTACTCATATACAGTTCTTCAGTATCAAATCTCCACATCTTGCTATGTCTGCCTTTAAAGCTCATGATGAATAACTTACCATTACTCCTTTTCAGCTGATAATTTCTGGCATACAAGTATCCCCATTCTGTAAGTGTGAGCCATAGTCTTTGTTCCCAGAGTGTTTCTTTTGATTTTCTGTACTAACACCTACTTTGTTTTGAATGAGTATGGTTTACCAAACCAATTTCTTCATGGTTTTCATTATTCACTGTTCTGCTTTTGTCATCTGTAAGTTTTATCTGAATTGATTTCTCTCTTCTAATCACTGATGTAAATGTTGAAGAGTGTGAGCGTGACCTTTGTGATACAAAACCAGAATCTCTATCCCATATTGACAAACGCGTACTTGACTATCATCACTTTGTGTCTCATGGACAATTGATTTTCATTTTTTTCTAAATGCTTCAACTTCCTTAATCCATTTCACATGTACTTTATAAACACTACGCAATGCTAATTCTATTGCAGTGTCCTTTGGAGGTAAATCAAGTGCTGTTGAAGAGATTAATCATAGTACATCTGCCTTTCTCAACCAGAATTTTGTAATTTTATAAAAAGTGAACTGTCATGTTTGGCTGAGACTGTTCTGTATAAAAACATATTGACTGATGTTAATTATATTCCTGTTCTTAAATTCTTGATCACTGAAGGTCTCTATCAGTATTTCTGTTGTTATAGGTATTTATCAGGTTAGTGTTGGATTGATACATACAAGTAGTTAGCTGGATCATTCTGCTTTGCTTGTATAGCTATTTTAAGGAAAATTAACATTACGGTAGCTAAAAGACTGAGTCTCAGTCTTTTGAGGTACCTTCAAATGCTGGGAAGTCCTGCAAGTAATAGATCATCTTAGCCCTTGTAAGACTATCAAGTTCATAAAACTATTAAGTTCAAGCATTCATTTCATGAATATGCTGAATTTTGGAGGCCTATTCTTTCATTGCTAACGAAGCAAAGGATGGTTCTTCATTTTTATTTGCTACTAGACTGTTATTGTGCTTTTCAGAAATATAGGAAAAAGTTATACTTCTGTTTTTTTGTGTTGTAAACTGTTTTGTTTTCATCATGTTATTATTTGGTTCTGCATACTTAGTTAATATGTGTCGTAGTTTTTCTTAGTAGCGTTCTGCTGCAGAAAACATTTGATTCATGTCAGCAACTGTCTGCATTTAGTCTCCAATTCTTATACATCTGTTTTCTACATTATACCAAGTTAAAGCTTGCTTACAGTTTTGCTTATCTCAAGAAAAAGGACTTTCAAGTTAATTGGCACTGTTCTTTTACCAATATGAAGTATAATCAGGTCGTAATACTGGTTGCTTAGTAATTGCAGTCTTCTACTCCAGTTACTTACTTTTTTCTTTATCTGTCATAAAGAAAATTCAGAATTTGTTTCAGAAATGTAAGTTTTTTATTAAGTATTATCTCAAGATATTAGAAAATACTAGTTCTAGAGACTTAAGACAACATACTTTGACTTTGTGGTAGACATACACCATAGCAGCAAACTTTTATTTTCTAGCAGATGGGAAGTAACAAGTAACCCATTCCACTCTCAAGGGGTTGCAGCTGGAAAGCTCTCTTGGGCTGTGGTAGTTTCAATACTGAACTGTTGGCTTTCAACTTTTAAAAATCAATATAAAGTGTATTTGAAGGATCATACTTCACCTGCCAATTTTATGCAGTTTGTTCTTCCTGAATGTGATTTATTAAATAAAAATGTTTAGTATTCTCTTTCATGTGCTGTGTCTGTCACCAGTGTAAAAGCAACAGAAAACAGTCTCTTCCCCATTCTCACATTTTTTAGTTCAGTGAGTTTGTGACAGGCCTGTATTTCTGAGGAGCTGCTTTTTTTTTTTTTAACACTTACACAGGACCATCAATTGCTTAAGGTCCATCTGGTTAGGTGGTGTGTAGAATAGTTTAGGTTGAAGGAGCTCCTGGATGTCTTCTGTCCCAACACTCCAAGCAGGTCCAGCCTTGATGTTAGGTCAAGCTGTTCAGGGTGGTTCTACAACCTATTTAAGCAAGACCACTGTGGGTGCAGACAGATAATTTTGTGCAGCTCTTTTTTCCTGTTCCTAATTGGGACCCTATTCACCCTGAGTAGTCTTGCAACCAGTTCCAGATGGTCATGTCCACTTCTGTGAGAGAGCATTAGTACTGACTGACTTCACGTCAGTCCATTTGGAGATATTTTTAATAATGGTTTTCACATAATTTGTTTCTATCCATAGAGGTTGATGTAAATTATATACTGGGGGAGGAGGCTGACTGTGTATCTGGGATCTTTTAGTTTAAGGCTTATGAAGAACAACAGCCAATTAATTGGAATTACTTGGTCCTTAGTGTTTTCTTTGCTACTGCTACTGTGACTGCTATTATTTCTTTAAAAAACACAAAAAAACCTCACGAAGCAAAAAAAAAAAAAAAAATCCTGACCAAAAACCAACCAAAAAAAATCACTTTCTCTTGTTCTCTGTGAATTCTCATCCTTCTTTTTTTTTTGTTGTTATTATTGCTCTGGCCTCAACACAGTTTTTCATTGGCCATCTATTACATTGGTGAGATTTTTTTAAAACCTAAGTTTTAAAACCCTGCCACATTTTAGGTGTCTGCTTTGCCATTGTGTATGTTTAATCGGTCTAAAACTGGGTTCTAGCTAAAGTTTTAACCTAAAATGGATTAGCATTCTTTAAGATTAAGGAAAACCTGTTTCTGTCTTAAAACTAATCCACAACAGCCCTTATGAGATGTTGTCATTCCTTTCTGGCTTTGCTTTGGTGCTTGAGATGAGCAGATCAGCCTAGATTTTTGATCGCTTTCTGTTCTTCGGGCAAGTAGCAGATACACCACATTTGTAAGTGCCTGAAAAATGTAATTAGTAATAAAAAGGCTATAAATTCAGTCTCAAAATTCCATCTCCCTCTGTACCTCTTTTGTCACAGGCTCTGGTCTGTACTTGGACAGTGTATGGAAGTTTTTCCTCAAGAAGTGTAGTTACTAATGCAGAGATTGATATGGCATCGGGTACCACGCATTACTGAAGAAATCAACCTGTCCTAAGAAGTGAAAGGCTATACAGTGGGAAAGGTAAATTAAGGCAGAACAAGAGCTCTGTTTTCAAGAAGAATAGGGAAGTCTAAGGGAGAGTTTGAGAGACACTTAAGAAGACTACAGGAAGGAGCCATGGACAAGTGCTGAAAGTTGTTACAGAAGTGTGGATGTCTAAAGGGTGTGTCTAATGCTGGAGAATCCTCTTGCACCCATACAGGGAAACCTGCATGCTCGAGTAAGCCTCTGTGTTGCCTGTACACCAACGCATGCAGCAATAAGCAGGAGAAACTGGAGATGCGGATGCAAATGCAGGATCTCACTGCATTTACGGAGACAGGGTGAGACAGCTCATATGACTAGAGCAGAGTCATGGATGGCTGTGTACTTACTAGAAAAGACAGGCCAGAGAGGTGGAGTGTTGGAGTTGGTCTTTGTGTGAGAGCAATTCTCTGTTATTATGAGTTGCTCTGTTCATTTTAAGCAGAAAAATCTGTGTATTCCTTAAAATCTTATTCTGGATGGACTTTTATAAATTCTGCAAGAGAAGAGGTATCCTAATACTGCCAAGTTGGACATTTGAAAGTTGAAAAAAATCCTAGAATGGGTTCTGCTTACTCAAGTTGAATCCAGGTCATTTATGTATAATGTTACCCTATTCTGTCTTTTTCAGTACATTTGCAGCCTATACGTTGGACAGCACTCAGATAAGCAGCTAGCATGTATTTGTTTCTGTCCATGGCTTAGAGGATGCCCTTTACCTTAATGAGTCCACATTCTGAAGCTTGTGTAGTTGTTTTTTGCATGGAGTTTTCTGTGGCACACTTCACTGTAGATCAAGTGGTTCTTAAAGAACATCTTTATAAGAGCTGTGTAAAGCAAGGGAACAAGTTGTTATTTTTATTTTGCAGAGAGACCAGGTATAGGGGAATGAACATCAAATGTGTCCATAAGTTTGGGTGCCAAATTTGTGAAACACAGAACCAAATTTTTCAGAGTTTGTAGTGTTAACTGGCTGAAGCACAGCTTTTAGGTAAGAGTTGGGCCTACTCAAACTTCAGCAATATAGACCTTCAAATTTCACTGGAAACACTCCGATTCTTCAGGTGATTCTTACTTGAGAGTCTTTTCACTGGTGACTGGTCCAGTGTCATGGAGAATCTGTGTAGCAGAGGCAGTGGTGTGTTTCAGCTCTCTGGGGTCAGACTTAGTTGCCTTCAGCACGGTGCTTTCATTTGTTTCATTTTACTACATACTCTCCAGCGTTCACAGTAAACACAGATGCAGCAGTAGTCTTGTTCACTTTGCAAGCCTGTTTCTTTCCTAATGGCAATCCAGTCCTTTAATGAATATTAAAATATAGATGGGGTCCTTTAACTGTGATTTGGCACATGATTTTTATATACAGGGAACTGAAATGAGGATTACACTGGCTTCTGATTGCATGCATCTTGCAGCTTAATGTATTTTTCATGTGTGGACATCTATTGCTAAAGGATGCCATTGCATTTTATAGGAACTATATCAATACATCTGATGACAGAATTTGGTCTCTTTAGAGACGTAATTTGGTTTTATTAATGGTATCATGGAAATTAAGCTCTCAACCATTCAATCAGTTCACTGTGTTTCATAAATGTTTCAGCACAGAACTCGTGCTCCAGCAATATATAGCAAATAGATTGTGAAGGAAATTAGTAACATGTATTAAACTGTTTTCAGCAATGTTTCTTTTTTTTCTTAAGGAATATTATTTCTCTGTATTTGTAAGATATTTCTGAAATTACTGGTTTTAATGTGTTTTCTTGAAGTCTTAATAGAAACCTAGACTGTAACAATAAGTTCCTTACAATTATGAAGAAAGTTAGTTAAATAATTGTAGTTCCTTGGGTATATAACACTATCCATAGGCAAATGTTTTAATAGAGTAGGTATTCTGTTAGAAACCAATTGATCTAATAATTAAAAGATTTTTATTTCTTTTCTTTTTAAGCAGTTGCTTCGTCTCTGATTTTAGATTTTAATCATGACTTGTGCTAAGCTTTCGTGTCTTACTAATGCTGCCAGTGTGTGAACTTGAGCAGTGAATAGTTGACTTAATTATCTGCTGTACAACACCTGCTAATACTAAAAAAAAAAAAAAAAAGAAATACCAAAAAAAAAACCCAAAAATGCCATCTCATCATAAGGTCCACTATGGACAAAAAAAAGCAAAGGCAGATAAGATGACTGCAGCTACCCTGTCTGGTTGGAACTGTCTGCCTCTTCTCTCTCTCTCTCTCACTTTCAGTTTTCAGTGTAATGAAGAGCAGGAGAACAATATTCTGTAATTAAGGATTCCATTAAGTTGAAGAAAAGAGCAAATGGAGTTGTTTGTTCTCCTAGCTGAAAAAATTTGTCTGGGGTGGGGGTTAGTGGTAGTAGTGTAGAAAGAGAGAGAGGTGGGTGGAGAGACTAAGTCAAGGCTGTTTGTTGAATATACTGTTAAGGACTGTTACCATCCTAATTAATCAAGTTAGAAATTACAGCTGTAGTCGGTTTCCCCCCAATTCTTGTTATCAATTTTCTTCTCTTTTGAGACAAAGCAAATATAAATTTTGTGTTCATTTGTCATTCGTTCTTTGACTTCAGCATCTCTGAAAATAACAATGTAGCACAAAAGACCAGTATTTACCTAGTTGTAATGTGGGTTGCCATGGTGTTTTGCAAATTATTGCAATTATGTTCACCATGCGAGTCGCCCTTGGTAACTGGCGAAAAAACTGATAATCCTGTTTTGAACAAAAGGTCAAATTGCTGAATAGAAAGTCTTGATTAACTAAAAGATGTACAAAGTGGAATTATTTCCTACCATTCAGAAATAGTTCTTGATCGGGTTTGGGGGAGGGGGTGAGTAAGTACATCTGATTACTGAAGTACAAAGCATTGAAAGGATGTTGTCTTGAGCCTTTCATGTAGTCTTAATGGTGGCTTTTTTGTCAAATTTACCCATTTGCGGCATTGAAAGAGGCAGCTGCATTTAAGCTTGAGAGATGGTGCTTTTTCAAGAGTTCAGTGCATGGAAAGTTCTCAGCAGTATCTGCAGTTTACTATTAGACCTTCGGCTATTAAAACTGATGTGCTGCATTTGAGCCCATAGCTCTTGGTGCTTGTAAAACCCTCTGACTGATGATCTAATAAAGTGCTCTTACCGGACAATCTCTGATCAGATACTTTAGAGGAAAAAAAAAAATAACCACAGCTCTGAAAAGGATGGGGGTAGAAGCACATGGCTGTACTGAAAAGTTTGCTTTTATAACCTGCAATGGGAAAGAAGAGTAAATATGACTTTTATTTTGAGTTTAAGTACTTTAAAGAGTCAATGTATTGCTCGAGGAAAATATTTTGTTTTGTGAGGTTTTTTTAAAACATTTGCAAAAGTAAAAAATAATCTGAAAATATTAAAAGTTCTTCAGAATGGCCAGTCCTCAACAGTTACATACGAATACATAGAGGGAACAGTCCTCTTCCCATCGTCATATCCAATACAGTGTGATGGATTTCTTGCAACTTAATGCCATGAATTTCCCTTGCTTGCTCTTATTTTTTTCCTATTGGAGACAGGGAAGGGAAGGGGTGAAGTGGATTAAGGGTTCTTCTGTTTTAATTAATTCTACGTTTTGTTTTTAAATAACTACCTGGAAATTAATTCTTAAAACTTTGGAGAGTCTGTATGAGAGCAGCATGAAAGCAGAGTAAACCTGAACAAGTTTGTGGGTTTACATTCTGCATCACCTAGCAACCCCCCGGCTCTGCCAGTTCTCTTGTCTGCCCCCAGTCCTGTTTACCAACCATTCAGACTGCTCTTCGAAACCATGAAAGATATTCAGTTTCATTAGTGCCATTCTGAAGGAGAAAATAATTAAACTTAAATGAACAAACACTGCTTAGTGATGCTTTAAACTTTTCTGCTTTAAGGTGGCCAGAATGTTGAGATGGCTTTCTCTGCCATTACTTTTCACTCCATTGAACTCCTCTAAATATACATATCTATGTATGTATGTGCATTATAATTTTTAAAGTTTTCAGAACTGTATTAACTCCTTTGATATGTGGAGATGTGTATAACGATATTGCAAAGATAAATGCTTCGCATAAACAATCTCTTTCTCCTGCACTCAAATAGAACTCGAAGACATACATGAATAAAATCTCTGTGTGTACTGTATTACCTCTAATGGCAACTTGAACTTCCTCCAAGACAAGTCTGTCACACAGACGAAAATTCAAGGGGAAGAGGGAAGAGGACAGCATTGGGGAAGAAGGTCAGGGAGTGAAGTGTTTTTAGCTTTCGAGCCAAAGTAGAGGCACAGATTTTAGGAAATCTTGAGTTCTTTCTGATTGTATGCTGCTAGATTCTTTAACAAGCAATATGTGGATGGATTGTATGAGCTCTTTGTGCTGTGTTGACAGTTGACAGACAAAGCAAATTTTTTTTTTTCTGATGCAAGGTACTGTACTTACTTGTGACCTGTTATAGCCTAGGAATGTGGCTTGCTTTGAGTTACGTCAATAGCGAGAACATTTTGCAGAATGGACTGGAATATCCTTCTAGGGGTTTTTAGTTCCCCATACAGAAATACACAAGACATCTTTCACTGATCTTTTTCTCAGTGTAGTTATCCATATGCAGTCATTTTAAATGTGTCTTCTCCCGCTTGCTTGCTTGAAATCAAGTTTAGCTGTTTTAAGGTTGTCTGAGAGTTCTATTCAAGTGCTTTATTAGCCTACGAACATTTGTGCTGTACTTTTAAAGTTCTGGGAAGCATAGTGTTTTGTTGTCTAGAACCTTATTTTATTGGAAGATAAGTCAACCAAGGCATTGCCTTTGATGTGAAGTAAAGCAGAACATACTTGTTAATTTAGTTTATAATGTACAACTGTTAAGGTTGGAGTTTGTCCACTTGTGGTGCTATTACATGTGTTTTAAATGAGGGCTACTGTTTGCATCAAACCTATCATAGGGTTTGGAGTGCTCTATTATCCTTTCAGCAGGTTAATGACAGAGCCTGGTCTTTGCACAAATGAGATCAATAAGTTTCAAACAACTTGTATGAAATGACATGTGACAGTACATTTAAAGATGTCTTGCTTTTTTTTTAAAAAATCAATTTTTAATAACATATAAAACTTACATTGACCTGCAAGATATTTTTTTTATTTCTGTCTGATAATTTTATTTAAAGCAGTTTTAAGTTAGATTGAGAATTTGAGGGGTAGAGTGCATTTCCTGCCTCTTCTGTTATCTCCTGCTTTGGTCCACCCTCCACCTGCCCAAGACATTTAACAGTCGAAGTGATATGACACACTGCTGAGAGTAATATTTTCCAGAGATTAATGAAGTTCTCTTTCTGTCTTTGGTGGTTTCTTCAATATTTTTTTTCCAGTTTTGCATTAGAAAGCAAATGAAATTCTGTTATTTTGGAACATCAAAATCACAAGACATCATCCTTTAAAATATGCAAACTTTCATTTTCAGTAGCCTAGAAGTAGGCATATCATATTTTGTGCGTGGCTGACTTCACATCACAAGAATGACACGTCACTGATAGAATCTTGAGTTATGTGAGTACTAAAAGACCTCCTTAAAAGTGTGCTTATGGGACACCATTTTGTTGTAGGTGAAATCCTCTCAAGTTTATGTCCATTTTCTGTAATACCCAAGGGGAACTAGGTTTGCGTCTTGTCTTTGGATGTTTTAGATCAGAGCTTTACTTTTTGTAATGGCTATCTTGAACCCATATCGGTGCTTCTGTTGTTCTACTGTCATCGGCTTTTTCAAGAGAAGAATATTTTGTGTTCCTCAGAGAAACTCAAGTAGTAGTTATTTCCTCTTTTGTATTTTCTTTAAGGTAGCAAGTTAGTATAGCTATATTGCCCTTTAGTTACAGTTTGAGTAGATGCTTTGGACCTTAACAACCTTGTCCTTTGAAAGTGTGGTTCCCATTGACTCCAGTTGCCTTCTGGTCAGTTTGGACCAGCAGCATTCTAATGGGGAACTGAGACAACAGATAAGAGTGTCTCTGAAACAGGAGATTTCAGGGAATATGATTGTGGAGAGAGTGTCCCTCTTTTACCAGCAGTACCATCTCATCGGGTGGTGAAGTGATCATTCGCCTGCCACTAGAAAGTTGTTGGCTAAGACGCTTCAATTTTATAACATCCTTTAATGTGGTTCCTGTGATGATAATACTGGATATATAACCTGCCATCTCCAGGATCTGTGCTGCTTTCAAGTAGTACACTTTCAAAGTGATTCATATCTTCTTGTTACTATTCTTTCATTTAAGAGACAGTTTTTTATTTTCTCTGAAAGATCACATCTATCTGTTAATCAGCTCGGATAACGCTGAATTCAAGACGATCAGAATGAACCATCCAGGAAAGGAATTTCCTGTCTTTGTAAGAGGTTTTTTTTAATCTACTCCATCCCACAGCTGAATTCAGATGAGTTATATAGGCCAAAACTCAGGAAGCTCTGAAAATCAGGAAGTGCTTCGAAAAGAAATTGCAATCGTGTCTTCAGCTTCCATTGAAGTGAGGCAGCATGAAATGAAGTGTGAAGTGCCATGATCCCTGTTTATTTTTTCCCTAAATTGAATGATCAGGTAGCATCAAACTCTAAAAATACTCATACTGAGAAATGCGACCTATTTTTTCTGGATGAGGAACAGGCTACAATATTTATTGTATAGAAAAAGAAAAATGAATGTGAAGCCCGTGGGCAAGTGTGAGCTGATAAAGTAGTTCCTTACCTTTACTTAAGATCCAAATCATCGTATCTCTGACCAGATCTCTTCTTAATGAGCTACGGTTAGCTTTATGTATGAATCTCAGGAACACATTTCAGTTGTTGTTACTAGAACAGTTACTGTTTGCATTGCTTCTTGGAATTTACAGCCCAACAAAATGTCAGTACACAACACCTAACAAAATACTAGACAACATGGAATAAGTGTTCCGTGGGTAAGGGATTTGAGTTGTAGGTTACATTTTCAAAGGGATTTATGCAAACCTAAGGTGCCTCACCATTCTAAGGGTATGCTGCAGTGTCTTTCCTTTCAGCTAGGACAAGCTTGGCAGCATGTTTAACGTGATCCCTATCTCAGTTAAAGACAAAAGTTCTAGTCAGCCAGTATCAATAAGAAACCCTTGACCTGGACCCTTTTATAAACGATTTGTTTGAAGAGCCTATGAAAATATCAAAGGAATTTATTATTGGGAGATGACTATTTTACAGTTGGAGGAGTAGTAGAAAGCCTTAAAACATCCTCAAAAATCATCTTTGTTTCCTATAATGAAATTTGAATATAAATGTATTCGATAACTTTAAGATACTTTATTACTTAAAAGTTTTAGTTACGCCTAGCAGTTCAAAAGAAATTGCACACAATCTTAGTTTTTAAATTATTTTACTTTCTGAAACTTTCACATTTTGAAATTCTAGGATGAATTCAGGCATATCTTTTCTTTCTAGTAAGGTACTGCTTGAACCTAACTTTAGGGCTTCTGACAGTACAATTTGATCTCTTTGTAGTAACATATTCAAGAAATGGGGAGAGCTTTTCCAGAAGTTTCTTGTTGAAATCTTGACAAAGTGGAAAAGAAGGGTGGGATGACTTTTATATGAATAACAATGTCTATCCATATGCTATTTTGAGATCTAAATATGGCTAAACATACTTACGGAAGAGGCTTTACAGGTCCCCTAGATTTTCTTAAAAAATAAACGTAGAACCTTTTCATGATCTCGCACACTTTTTATTAGTGCTTTGTATGTGGCTTGCTTGTGGAGTATCAAATCCTGAAAAAGTTGCTGACCCGGAATTCTGCATCACTAATTGATTCTCATACTATTACTCTGTTTTTTAGGATTGCCTGGCATGATTCTTGTCAGTAGAGTATGTCTGCTCATTCCCTATCAAGAAGTTAGGAAGAATGTCAAAATAGGTAACATGCTCCACCTGTGAAGCTGCAGGCTCACCTTCTATTGCCAAGGCTGACTTCTGGCGGTAGTCTTATAATAAGCTTTAAAAAAAACCTTTTTTCTCAGATAAGTTGGCAGTTGCATGACTTTATAAAAGCTTCATTTCCATTTTGCTACAGTGTGAGGAAGGAGCAAAGCCTGATGGCTTCCATATATGATGCTCTCTTGTGACAGAATATTCTTCTTGTTTTCCTTCAAATTTCTTTCTGATGAGATTATCTTCACTTTGATAAAGAATTTACTTGTCTTTTCCTTCCCTTGCCCAAACAAGATGGATGACCACAAGGAAGGGTTTTAAAACGTTGTGAAGAATTCATTTCATATGTTGATCCAGCCTTTTTTAAGTTCAGAAAATTCAGTCTCCAGGTTATTTGTATTAGTAGTTACAAGTTCGAAAGGAGTAGCCATCTTGGCTCTGGCTATCTGACTTGACCAAGTCGGATGTCTTAAGATACTCCCTGTATGGAGCATTCTTGATCGAAGTGTTCCCCACTGAGTCTACTTTGATAGTCTCACTGATAAATTACTCCATCCATAAGATTGATCAAGCAGCTATCTAATGTATCTTTTTTACTTGCTGTGGAAAGACAATCAGGATGAAGCAGCTATCTGAAGGCAGATAGAGAAAGTTTGAATCAGACAGGCACCAGGATACCACAAAGACTTTTCTGACTTTACAGCAGTAGCTGATATTTAGCTTGATATTGATACAACCTTTGGTGTTCTAGGCGTAAATTATTATGTCATTTTCAAAAGTGGTAGCTACTTCTAATAGTCAAAACACTTGCCAAACAATGTGCAAACAGAGATTTTGGCTCAAGTTCTAATTCCTGAGGTGCTCTGTATTACTGAGGAACATTTGCCTATCTGCTCTCCCAAATATTCACCTATTTACAGAAGATACAGACAAGTGGAACAGGGAGAACACACCTGGAATGTAGAACAAGTTATTGCAAGTGATGTATTTCATAGAATCATCTTTTAACCTTACATGGGGGTGTCAACAGCTTTGGTAGTTTACCTAGTGATGCAGTATTGGTAGAATCTCATCCTTCCAGTGGATTTAAAGCCACCTTGACCGTATTTGCTCTGTTAGGCATTGCTATTCATAATAATGAATGTTGGCAAGAAAATGGTGTTTGAAGCTTCTTCTGACCTTGGAATTTGTGGTAAATCATATGCTTTTGTAGGTGTATTCTGAAAGGAGAGGTCAGTTTGAAGTTGGAGTGGCATGATTAGTAAGTCACAATGAGGCCTGAATCAGAAAATTTTTGTTGTGTTGTCTCTCATAGCCTTCCAAAAGCTGGTTTGCAGATCAGTGACATGAACAGCAAGCTTATACTGGTTGAATGGGAAGGCACATCCAGCTTGTGTTCCTACACTTCCCTTCTGGCGAGTTCTATTTTTTTAAGGTGATAGTTTCAGGTCTGCAGTGAGGAAGCTGTGGATTTTGAGTCCAGTGTTCTTGAGATGAGATAACCCCAGCCATCTGGAGATTGGACATCATCCACCAAGATTCCGTTTTCAAAAATCTACGTTAAGCTTGTCTTCAATAGAAAGTTGGGTTATAGAGAAACAAGCACTAGTTACATTTTCAATTCAACTCTAAAGTGACTGATATTGACCTCCGAATACTTTTCACTGCTTGTAACTTTCTGCTTTTTACTGCCACACTTTTTTATCCCAAGTGAACTTGTAAAACATTTGTACTCCCTCGGCATCCAGGAACAGAAACGGAACTGAAGTGTCGTAGAGAAGCACATCCAGTCCTCTACTGTAGCAGGCAACCACACTCCATTGTGAAATGTTATTGGTAAAAACTACTAAGATAAAGCTCAATAAATGTGTGTTGTTGACTTCTGCAACTTCTGTTTTGAAAGGCTGTTCCGAAACCACTTGCCTCTGTATTTTGGGGTAATATTTGTAATGCTTGTTGATCACTAGAATGTGAGAGGCTAATTCTCAAGAACAGACTTACAAAGAAAGAAAATTACTTTTGACTTGCAAATTTTTCCCCATTAGCTACAGTTTGTGGACATAGTACTCTTCAGGGATTTTCTTTTATATTGTGCATTTACTTAAAGGGGTTTTTTGCATACATTTTTTTTATATTTTAAAATGAACTAAGCATTTGTAGACAGAATGTTTGGAGATGATAGTTGCCTTTTTTTTCTTTTTTTTTTACCCTATCAGCTTGTATTTCATTTCTCACAGTATTGCAGATACCAAGTAGAAGAAAAGTGAAGGTTTTTCTATTATGATTTTGTTTGATCTATTGCAAATTAATTTACAGACGTGGTGATAGCTGCTGCGAAATGAAAGATTGGTTTTGTTTGGTCAGTGAAGACAACAGATATGGATCAAATAAGGGTTAACAATAATGCACTTGAACAAATTGAAACAGAACATAATGCATGTATTGAATTTGATTGCAACATGCATGTCCATGAAGTTTTTTTGTTGAAAACAAATCAGGGCTGTGGCTTAGTTATCAAAGCAAAACAAGAGATATAAAGAGCTACATGTTTCTGATACTGCTTTTTTCAAAAATAAGTCTCTTCCCACAGTTATCTACATGTTTAATTTCCATGCATAATAGCAACAGTTATTGTTGTCATTTGTTGAGAGAAATTAACTGATAGTAAGTACAAACAAACGCAAATAAGGCCTGAATAGAGAGGTGACAAAGAAGAAAAGACCTCTTTAATGTTAATTATAACTGGTAGGAAGTCTATACAAATGACATTAATTGTCCTCTGTGTGAATTGAAAGGACATTTAGTTAGTATCTAGTAACACCTTCTGGCTTTTATATTGTAGGTAACAACTTAGATCTCCATTTTTAAAATATTGTTTATTGAAAAGTGTACAATTCAGTGCAAGTTGTATGTTTTGATCATTATTTCTTAGTGTAAAAGAAAACAAATATAATAGCTGTTGAATTTGAATGCTTATTTTTATGCTAAGCTATTGTTTTTAAGCAAGGTTTTTTTCAGTCTCTTTATATCTGTATCTTTTATCAGCAAAATTCCTTTCTCCAACAGTTACTGCATTAGAAAAAAACAATTGCATAAACACAAATGTCATTATTCATTTGGTAGTTTGGGTGGACCTGGACTTATGTTCATTCAGTATAAGACAACAGAAGCAGTACTATGCAAGTGATATAGTCCTTTGTGTCTTAATTGTTAGCTAAAAATGCCAATGGGTGGCAGAAAACACAGTTACTTTTATTAGTATAATAAACATGGTTCTGTATTTTTGAGTGTTCTACTCAACCAAAGTTGGGATGCTGCTTCCATTCCAGACTTTACTTTTTCAGTTTGAGTTATATTCCTTGAGTAAATACCTTGATATTTGGCAGTTCGCATGCTTTTTTTTTTAGTATAATAAATTGTTTTAAAGTTTAGCTGTAGTCATTCAATATGATTTCAGTCATGAGTGTTCTCTTTGGGCACATAGAATCTTTTCATAGTTACAGCTGAAACAATTGTGCTGTTAAACAGTGGGAGTTTGGAACCCTCCGCACCCCCCCAGCCCCTGCCTGCCTTTCTATTTTAGGGTCCTGTTTATGTCAGACTGCTACCAGATGTTTCATAGGAAGGTAGAGGTGCCACGTAATAAGTAAATAAGGCATAAACAGCTTTCTATACAGAGCATAGCTTTTGTCTGGAAGAATTGACTTAATGGAAGACTGTGACAATTCATTATTCTTTCCAGAAATGTTTTTGTGTTTTCTCTCACAGTGTCTCTGTGACATTCTCAGTACTTGTGTGTGAGTGCCTTGTGTCTCAGTGTGGTCTTTGAGTAACTTTTGTTCAACTCAAAGTTACTCCATGTCTATTGAGATCTTTAAAAAAATGTGTGGCAACAGATTAACACCTTTCACTTTTAGAAATAAAGCTGAGGTTCATTTGCAAAACTAAAGCCTAAGGACTTTCTTTTTCACTTGAGGCTCCTTGTGTCTGCTGACTCCAGAAGAGACAGATCAGGTGTCTATGTTAGGTCAAGTCATGTATCAGGAGTTCGCACAGTGAAGCAACTGCTGATGAAGTAGCTTAGTTTTGTTGAGCAGCATCCGTCTTTCTAATGTGATCAGTGTAATATTCATCATAAATAAGTTTTCATACCACATTCCTTATAATATACAAATTGATATGGCAACAGATATACAGGAGATCAAAATTAAAACCACAGAAAGTTTCTAAATTCTTGGAATTTTCTCACCATGCAGTGTCCAATATGTAATGGTTTACGTTGTTAATCTACATAACAATAATACACAAACATGGCAATCAGATAAATTGATTATACTGTTTCCAATAAGCTTGCTCTGACATTAGGTGTAGCCTTACTTTATTAAGAGATGTTAGAGCAGAGTTGACTTCATCCCAAAATCTGTTAGGTGAATCGCTTTTTGGAGATGCTTTTTTCTTCCACCATTAGCTATATATGGATTATAGGGTGACTAGCTTACACTGTGTATCAGGCTTTTAGATACTCAATGCTTGGTGAAATGAACTGTAATTGTGTATCTTAGGGGGCTCTCCATTTCTGCATTACAGACTTGAGCACACGTTTTAGGTAGTGCTATACACCTTGCTGTTGCTTGAAATTCTCTACAAAGTTTTTCTGATCTACTCACATGGTCATAAAAGCTCCCTCTGCAAGAGCAGCAGGGAGTGTTTTTATGGGCTTGGCATAAGGTTAGGTAGTCTTGAAGACACGACATGGCAGGAGAAGTGGTGAAAAAAGGTTACTGTCTGGAATAAATGAAGTTACTTAGAAATGATTTGATACTTCATCTTAAAAAACAAACACGCAAAAACTGAATCAGACTTTTAGCACTTTTGAAGATATTAGTGAAGAATATGTTTTTAACTTGAAGAAAGGGATAAAGCTCACAAACACGAAAGAACACAATATTCTGGCCATATGATCCTTTAAAGAACAAGATGCAAAGACAAAGTCTTTGTATACTCCAGTAAATGGTAGGAAAGACATTGACAAAAAATGTTTTTAAAACAAAACAACAGAACTTTTAAGAGTAGGCATAGTCAAATCCCATTTTACAAGGTTTTTGAAAACAGAAGGCTAAAGTTTATGTGTTTCTCCTCACAAGTTCCAAAGCATTCAAAATAAAGTAACTCAAATATCTAATTTTAAACTAAGGTACTGATGTAGTCACATTGAATCAGGGTGTTGGACTACTGAGATACAAAATACAGACTGAGCTTTGGCCATGCCATTGAGGAAGGAAAACATAGGTCATGTCATACTAACAAATTTGCTTGACCAGTAAATCAGAATCTCCAGGAAATGAAAGCTAGAAAAGGTACAAGTTTCATCATTGAAACTTGCACAAAGATAGTGATAGTGACAATAGTACTCTTAGTGGAGCTTTGGAAGCTGGAAGGGTAAGAAACATGATAACTGGAAACCTGAGTTGCCACCATCGATTCAGGTAGAAGTCATTGCCACAGCATAATGTTGCGACAGCTTGTTTAAGAGCAAGTCAGAAGGGAAACACGCAACTTTTTGAGTTGTCATCTGACTTGTAATATTTCTGTCAGAGTACTAGGAATCCAGGTGTTGTTAGATTAAACTTCTGTGCTGGAGCAGCAAAACCAAATTTTGGAAACAGAGGTAAATAGTCACTATTTACAGACATCAGCAGCTGGTAATCTGAAATGCAGACCTTAGCAGTGCTGAGTTTCTAAGAGAATATAGGAACTTGACTTATAGAAAGGCCTTGTGGTACCAAGTTGACATTTTGTTTAACATTACTTGGTGGAGAATTTAATCTTCCATTGCTCAGTGATGCAGATGCTAAAAATCCAGTCTAAATTTTGCATAAGATGTGTATATTGGCTTACTGGTTATGGTGATTTGACCCTGGCTGGATGCCACGTGCCCACCACACCCCTATATCACCCCCCTCCTCAGCAAGCCAGGGAGAGGAGAAAATAAGATGAGAATTTCACGGGTTGAGATAAAAGCAGTTTAATAAGGAAAAAGCAAAGCCACACATGTGAGAAGCAAAGCAAATAAAGCTGTTACTCTCTACTTCCCATCAGCGGTGATGTCCAGCCACCTCCTGAGAAGCAGGGCTTCGGTACACGTAATGGTTGCTTTGGAAGGCCAAAGTGAATCACGCCTACCCTTTCCTGCTCCTCTCCAGGGGTTTATATTGCTGAGCTGACATCATATGGTATGGAATATCTCCTTAGTCAGCCTGGGTCAGCCGTCCTGGCCCTGGCCCCTCTCAAGATCCTGCCTGGCCACAGCTATTGGTGAAGGTAGGGGAAGGAACACTGGAGGGACAGCCTTGATGCTGCACAAGCAGTAGCCAAAATGTTGATGTGCTATCAATACACATCTTTTGCTACCAACAGAAGGCAGAGCACTACAAGTACTGCTGTGGAAAATCACCGCCGCTCGGGACCCAAAACACTAATGAAGAAAAAAATTACAATAATAAATATTTTTTCTGGAAATGACTGCTCAATGCTCAAATGCTCAGTAATGCTCCAAGCAAACAGAGCTTGAGGAAAGAAAGGAGCAGAGAACCAGATGGTAAATACCATCTTGTTTCTGTATAAATTCATGTTCATCTGGCATCCTCAGTACAGTCCACAGTACTGATTTCATCTTGCTCTCCATTTGTCCCATTTTCCCTACGTACCCTCATTTGAAAAGGGACCTGGAAGAGATTCAGAGAAGGGCAACAAAGAGGTGGAGTTGTTTCCATGCAAGAAACAACTAAGAAGAGTACAAAAAAGTGTTTGATTGCAGATGACGTGATGGAGGTTTATAAAATCATGAGTGATGTGGAAAAGGTGAATGCAGAATGATTGCTCCTAGTCTCTCTTCATAGAAGATCTGGAAGGCATTAAAAAGTATATTTTCTTTGATGTGTTTAAGAAAACCAAGATACATTTTTATATAGTGTGTAGTTGTTATAGAGGACACTGTAGATGCTAGAAGATTCAAAAAGTATTTGAAGTTTATTGGTATGAGGAGAAATGCATTCATCGCTATTGAACACAGAGATGGTGATTCATGAGGTCCTTGAGCCATTTCCAAAAGCTGAATATCTGGAAAAAAATTTACTGTGTGCTTTCTCTTACACTATTCTTTAGGTATCTGCTGTTGATGGTTTTTAGAGATGATATGTGACATTGGTTCAACCTAGAGTTGGACTTGGTACTGGGAGTTCTGGTTGATGATAAACTAAATATCATGAAAAGAAGTCT
>WBNH01010729.1:202670-255170 GCA_013401255.1 Urocolius indicus
TTATCAGTACTGCTATTACTGTAAGTTGGTAATTCTAATTAATTTGCTTCTGTCTTTTCTCATCTTTAGTTATAATTCAAAAGGAATGACGTTTTCAGCTCTTTTTTAATGTGTATTTAAATTATTATTTCTCTATGCTTTATATAATAACCCTTTGGAGGCTTGAAACAGCAACCTTTCCTGGAGATCAAATTCACAGTGGTCCATTGTGGAATATCAAATGAATGCTGAATAATAGTTATTGATTTTTATTATTATTTTTAGAAATGGGAACATTTAACTTCATGCTTTGAAAAGTGGAATAAAATTCTAAATAATTTGCATGTAATCTTTTTCAAACCGTTAAGTACAAAGTGACTTAACATGGATCCTGCCAGTTATGGCAGTCCCCCTTTTTAAAGTTTAAAAAGCTTAATATATGTGCATTCTTGCACATTCTAAATCTCAAAGTACTTTAGACATAACAAATGGATTTACAAACTATATATAGGTTCACTTACTTTAATGCTGAAGTGCAGCTACCTCAAGGATTGAACATAGCAGCTGTTTAACAACCTAGAGAAACATCACGTGCAGCTAAGAGCAAGAGCTGAAGAATACTGTATGAAACAAAGCTGAAAAGGGAGCTTGAGGCATTCCAGAAAATTGTAGAGTTAATTTGGCCAGGATGCTTAGGATAAACCACCAGAACATAACAAAAGGTGCCACAGGACATTTAGTGACTGTGCGTCACCTTCATCTCATCTGAAAGGTCGTGCTTTGTTCATTTCTGGAGACCAGTCCAACATGAGAAGGCTTGCTAGAATCGAGTCGTGCTTTTGGTAGGTCTCTCACAGAAACCAGCTGTAATTGCAAGATAAGACTGGGCAACAGTAGAACAAGGGCTACAGTATAGTAGGGAAGAATTAACTTTTTATAAGAGTAGCTTCTATGGGGTTGGTTGTTACATGGGAGAATGTTTCATGAAACGTGAAGGAATTAATTCATCACCGTTTTCTGTTGTGATATTTTGATGATGATGATACTGTCAATGACATCCTGTTCTAGAGGGTAAGTAAGTAGGAAAAGTAGGGAAGTACAGAAGCTATGATATAGTGTTTGTTACAGCTATGTTCTAGGAGCTAAATGGTAATGAAGACGTTTCATCATGGATGTGACAAGGTTTTTTCAGTCTTTTTCTTTGTGGGAAAGTCTTGAAAAGATTGCGCTAAGACAGTTGTGGTGCTACATGAAACTTTAGCAGAATTTGACCTGAAGAAATGGGCAATCTTGTTTAATCACCAAGTACTGGACAAAACTGAAACATTCACATTCTGCCTCATAAACCTGAAACTTGTTTTGAGACTTCGCACTACCCTGCAAAAATTTGTTTAAAGTTTTTCGATAACAGTGTGATGAGATACTCAGGGAAAATGGTTTTCTGCTCCATAGGTTATCCCACGTAGAACATCAGAGTCTGTCATTCAGGACCTTGGTAGATTGACAGAAGTAGTTAAACTTCTTGTATGAAGAGGCGTGTATTCATTTGGTTACTCTATTTTCATGATCTAGATGGCTTGTTGAATGTCATGCTTCTGAATACCCAGGTTCCAGAAATGGTAAAGAATACTTTTCAGTACATGGATAAGAAAATGTTACCATTTTCTCAGGTTTTTATGTTATTGTTCATCAGTGCTCTAATCCTGCTGGCTAGATTTTTGCATGGGTGATCTTGTTAGGACAACTCGGAGGTTTGCCACATGTAATATAGGGGAGTGCTGCGTGGTAAGGATGGGAAGGCTAGTGTGCTCTTCGCCTTGCTGAAAACCACTCAAAATCCTCACCTAACAAAACCGTCTGTTGGCATGGATAATAAATAGTATGAGGTTTGGCTGCTTTCCTGCTGCCACACGAGGTGGTTGTTATCTAACCTAATTCATGTCTTCCACTCAGCTTTCAGCTTCATTCCTCTTTTCAGCCTTGTCCCAATTGCAAAAATACGAGAAAGCTCCAATGAGCTAGCTGTGATAAACAAGAATTTTCTGTTTCAGACAGCTCCTGTGATTTGCTGTACTATATGTGCAAAGTTACTCGTTGGCTATGCAAATATTTTTTTTAAATCCACAGCTCCCCTCACTTTTTTTGGGGAAAAAAAAAAATTGAACTTCTAATGTTCCCCTGTACTTGTATAAACCTTAGCAAGATAATTGATTGACTGAAGACATGCAGTGCATCACCTTACAGAAAGCTATTGATGACCTTATATAGATAACACAATCTTGAAGCCTTGTGAAGAAATAATGTATTAAATATGACATCTCTTCAACAGACAATTTCTATTGCAGACTTATACAGTAGAGTGAAGAAAAAATTGAGTGGGATATATAAATTTGGTGAATAAAAGATGAAAGGTTGTAATGGAAAGACAGTTAAGAAAAATGTGTATTTTGTAAAAGCTGTAAAAATGAACGAATTGCTAAACTTTCTCAAACTGTCAGGTTTTGGCTGTATTGAGCCTGACGTGTATGCACCCTTACCAGTAAGACTCTTGGATTTATCAGGAAGGTGAAAAATTGTATAGAGTTTCCTTGTGGAGAGCAGAAGGAGAATAATAGTCTTTCTGAAGAATTTCCTTGGTAGCCTTTGATTCAGGTGCACCCTTGGAGTGAGTTTTTTAATAATACAAGATTTAAGAATAACAGTGTTAAAGTCATATTTTTTAGAGGAAAAAGTTACAAGAATATAAAACCAGTATCTGTGACTATTGACATTGTATTTTGCAGTAAGTTGTAAGCGCATTTTATTAGGTGCTCTTACATACCATCTAGATTATGAAACTAGTACAACTTTACTTAGGTCACAAGCTTTTGAGAACTGCATTTTTTCTGTCACTTTTTCTAAATAGTGTTACTGAATACTCTGAGAGCAGCTGCTCTGGGCAATCTGTTACTTCTCTATTCAGATGGAATGTCCTTTTCCTTGTTCCTCTTTTTTATTCCCTATAATTTGAGCACTGGAGTACTGCATGATACAGTAAAGGATAAGGTCATATTTTCCCAGTCTTACTTACTTAAGATTACATGATTGACATTTTTGTAGTGTGTATGTGTGAGTACTTCCTAGAGCCTAGATTTCAGGTTCCTTTTTTGTATTTGCTGGGACTATTTTTTTTTTTTAATGGAGGAAGGGTTGGAGATGCAGTTGAGCGTGGAATGGCCAAAACTGCTTATATTTTGTTGGATTCTGAGAAATCCGATTACAAGTATTGCTTTTAATCCACCGTTGATTCAGAGGGCTGGCTTTCTGCTGGAGTACTGTGATGTCAGTAACACAAGTTCATGAGTGGGTCCTTGCCAAAGCATCAACCCACTCGGAAGCAGTGAGAAGGAAGAGCTCCAGTAGTCAATGTCACGCCTACTAATGGTTTTGTTTTGTTGGATCCGTTCAGAATTTCTCTAAACTTCATATCGTGACAGGTAGTCCGCTTAGATGCTTGTTCTGGTTACTGAAACCTAGCTTCTTTTTCTACTTTTGCTCTTTCATGAGGTAGACTTGGCTGGCATCTAAAACTGTGTATTTAGGTAAAGACTTGACACAGTAAAAAATCACTGTGCTGTTTCAAGATTGGTCTGTTGGGTATCTGAAAAATAATGTGGTTCCTAAGGAAAAGCATGAAATTCAGACAGCAGAAGTTGGGAGCACAGCTAGGTTACTTAGAGGAGGAGGCAGTGAAGTTAGTCTTTACAACTAATTTTTTACATATCTAGAAAAATTAACGTGTTCTGTTGTGATGAGGCTACTTTTTATGGATGTATAAGTAAATTGTGGCATTTATTATAATGCCAGTTTGACAAAATCTACAGTTTTTCCTTTCAACTAGAATTGTAGTAGATATCAGATACCTTTATTAGGAGTGCTACATCTGGTGAAGTTCACTTCTTTCAATGTAAACTAGTGTTTATGTTTTATCTGACTTGTCTAGTTCAAAATCAAATGGATTTACAAGCATTGCACCCCAGCAGAAACCCTCTTACTGAAATTTAAGTTCAGATGTCACTAGTTGTAGGTGAAAGTTTCTGAAGTGTATGTCTCATTACAGAAATGTTGTCCTGTTGTTATGGGTTGTCTTTTTATGGCAGTGCCATAGCTGCAGTCACCGGAGGCAAAACTGAGAAAATTCTTTTTAAAGAAAACAAAGAAAATGTTGGTCTGACCAGCAGATCACTGTTAAGGAAGGTTTTACACAGGGGTGTTGCATATGTTCCTGTGGGTCAACTGCTTTTCTTTTGTCCTAGAGACAATACATCCCTTGCACTTGGAGATGCGCAGGCTATTAATATCTATACCATTCTCCTCTTCCAGCTTACCCTCCAGAATTAAATCAGAAATGTGGCAAAATAGATGCATGGTCTTCGTATCAGACTTGCTGTCACTTAGACACTGCTTCTGAGCTTCCTACAGATTTCTGTCTAGAAGACTTGTTATCACAAGATCTCTTGGTTTGCCAGTTTGGAACATCATAAATTAGTTTTTGTCTTTTCTGTTGTACTTAGTAAAGTAACATATTCCATTTTTTAAAGAAATACTTGACCTGCTTTAACATTTTGGTACCAGGGCAAAGCAGCAGCATGCAATTTGTCTGTGTGATTATTTTCCAAGAGTTTGTAGTAAAATTTTAAAGTTTAAATTTACAATTTCTTGTTGAACGTGAACACTCAAAACTCCTAATACAACCAGGTAGTTCTGTCTGAGTAAGTGTGTACATCCGAGGCAAAAAAAAACAAACTTAATCCTGTCCACTGAGGGAAGAGCTAATCTTCAGAACATGTTTAGGGGGATTTTTTTGATAGATGATATTAGAGTATCCAGTGCCCCACTACTTTTGTACTTTTTTATTAATACCCAACAAGTCTGCAGATGCCTCAGCTTTGCAGAGGGGAGCTGAAGTTACCAGAAGGCCTAGATATTCACCTCATGGTATGCAGCTTTTTGCAGAAACAGAGGTGAAAGCAAATCTTCTCTGTCCTTCCATAATGCTTAAATACCAACAGTTCCTTTTCAATTAGAGAGTGGAACTGTGGGAAGATCATATCTTTTCACTTTTGCGCATGTGCAGCATTCCACATTTTTACCTGGGTTCATCAGAATTCTGGTATCCTGGGTTTCTCTCATCTGTAAGAGCCATAGCTTGTCAGAGTATACTCCCCATGATGGAAAATATTCCAGTCATCGTTTTGCTTACTTTGTAATTGGAACTCTTTAAATCAGAACTGTTTATTGCATAGGTTACTACCATGGTTCAACACCTTTCCTATTATTTTTATATAAACCAATATTTCTTTCAGCTACATGTAAAAATAATAACTTTTAGAGGACTTCCCATTAGAGAAATCAGTTACTTTTTGTTGTTTTGTCAAAATCTCTTTCAGTGTAGAAACATTAAGATTTAATCTACTGAAGATTTGTTCAAGGCAGTCTGTATTCTTAAAAATACAAGTGATTTTTTTTTTAATGGTTTACAGGCAAATATTTTTCATTTAGTGGGGATGACTTGCCTGGAAACATCCAATCTTCATATGTTCTTGTAAAATTTCTTGAGTCTTCATCTAGACATCTGTGGTTTGGATAACTGATCAAGCATAGAAGAATTATAATAATATCCTGATTGCGTGACAATAACTCAGTAATCTGTACTTCTGGAGCTTATGAGCAACAAGAAGACACCATTCAAATAATAAGCAGCAAAACTGAAAAAAAATGGCAGCTTCACTCTTATGCTCCATCCATCCCCACACCATGTCAAGTCGCCAGTTGGTCATTTCCAGAGCTGTGATTATTACTACACAGAATTATTAACATTAATGAACTACATATAGAAAGTTCTACTGCTCATAATATGAGGGTCTAGTTGCAGTAAATCTTGGTGATGGACATTTCGGATTTGCTTTTGTTTTTTTAAAACCATATTACTTGAGAAACACCTGTGGAAGATAACACATAGTCCCTCATATCTGTACTAGAAACAATGAACTATGACAATAAAAGGACTCTATAGATTACAGTTACTAATGAGCTACAGAACTGTCTCTGTCATAGCTATTTAATTCATTACAGTTTAGTTATATATATTGGGATGTCCCATAAAAACGAATAGATCGTTTAGATCATTCACATCATGTTGTTAGAGGATCACTTTTTAGTTGCTAAGTATGGGGTTATTTGTGTTACTAAGCTGCCGCAGTAGCACAGACATCACTTTGTAAAAGATTTTTTTGATGTTTTTCAAGATCTTCCAGAGTGTTGTGTACTTGTTTTCTGAGCTTCATTCACTGAAAATTCACTGAGAGGTGCCGCAGGTGGTATTTGACCTCTACTTTTTGTCCTGGAACATACACACACACTATTGACCTGTCACTGTGGAGTGGCTGACAAAATTAAAACCTAAAGTTTTTAACCTTTGTGTATTCTCAGGTGGACTAATTCCTTTTCTTTGTGAATAATCTCAGGGTTGGTGTCTTTCTCACTGCCTTTTTGGGCTCACCAGTTGAAGGACGCAGGACTGAATCTGTTTTTTTTTTTCAAAGACGTCTAGAAAATTGACATAAATAACAATCAGTTTTAAACACTCCTGGTGAAACCTGTGTCACCCAGAATGCTGTTAGACTGGTAGACAATGCCATAGATGTATGTAGAGAAGATGACATTCAAAAATAAAAAGCATCAAAATTAGTGTATACAGTGATGCCAGTGCCACTTTTGATGCTGAAGAATCCATTCTGAGTTATGGAAAAGGAGATAGAAAATAGTGGTTTGCCCGGAAAGAAAAGCATGTGGGGATAAATCCTGCATAACACTGACTACTTGTAGAAGGTGCAGATGACAGCGTAATAAGCTATTGGAGTAGTGTCTGGTACCTGAAGTGCTGCCATTAATTTCAAAACTCTAGGGTAGTAGATAAAGTAACCTTATTAGCCGTTGACATGTGCCTTTGTACACAACCGATCTTAACATTTCAGTGTTACCCACTCTCTTGCTTTGTCATCTGCATAACGTGACATTTCTTTAGCATTTAGTAGAGAGCCATTCTAGTGAGGTCTTGAGAGCCTGCTTCAGAGAGACGAGATCAAGACTTGCGCTGATAAAGCTGATCATATACACTGCTACAGATACTTGCTACTATAACCTGTTGGGGACAGTTCATCTAAACGAAACAGAAGAAGAAAGATCTTATTTAACCGAGGGGTGTCCTGTGTATATCCTGCTTTTAGAGTGAGTTAAGCCAGTTAAACTGTATTGAGAGTCTGTTTGCCTTTCTATCTGAAGCACCAATCTTGCAGAGTCTGATGAGTTTCAGGAGTTGCTTGTATATTGTTGGTTCCCTAGAGATGGGGACTTCAATCAATCTGTAACAATTCTGATCGTCTAATATTGAAGTGTTTCAGGGTGCATGGTGAGTAGCTGAAGCATTTTCATATCTCAGCCTAGTTTCATTATTGTCTTAACTTTTACAAAAAAATTAAGTTCAACAAGAAGGAACATTAACTCCAAGTCCTTTAGAATTTATTGACGTGCCAAGTTTGCTTTAGGCAAAACAGTGTCTTCTGTAGCAGATATATTCCTTGCCTCAGATTATTTTAAATAGGAGTTGAAAGCAGAAAACTAGCTTTTCAAACTTTTTACTCTCTTGCCAAAACCTAGAGTTGAGAGGATATGTCCTGAAGTCTTGAGAAACAGGAATGTGGTAATCCAAAGCAGTATGTTTAGTTCCTTCTGTGTAAATGACAGCTTTTTGTTTTCACATGCATGCTTTTACATCTAAAACATATTTAGATAAGCTTGTTTGCTTGTGTATCTAGCCTATTTATAGTGGTGTTTATTTACTAATAAACCAGTTTTTAAATGCTGTACTTGTGCTTGTTGAATGATAATCAAGATTCGGTTAAAAAAAGGCTTTTACAAATATTAGTAAATTATTTTGCAGAGGAGAAATGCAACATTACCGATTTCTTAACAAAATTGTAATTTAAATAAATATGTATAAGCCAAATTGCTCACACAGATTGCACTTTTATACTGTATGCTTCTGGGTAGCTTACAAGTGCCAAATGTTTGTGTAAAGTGCATCAATCACTGAGAAAAGATTTTATTTCTAAAAAAGTAAATAAAAATCAAGGTTGCAAATAGAGAGCTAGATTAAAATCACTTATGTAAACAGAAATATCTTACTTCCAAATTGAAACTTGTTACCTCTACTACAGTCTAGATCGTGAGAACAGAACTTGTTCTATCAGCTTTTTCAGTTATTATCTATAGCATCCTGTATCTGAAAATCGGAAGTGGCATCCTCTATTTTTGCGAGCAGACAGAAGTCTCAAAATGAGCCTCAGATGAGATAATGAAGAATAACATTTCTCTCATCCTTGGCAATACACAACCGTTCTTTAACATGTCAGCAAGTTGTGCAGAATGATGAAAAAGCAGTCTCAGTCTGCAGAGGCCTGTAGTAACGGCATCTTTCTCCTTACAATGAAACAGGACTGGTAGATGGTTGATTTGTGGTTCTGGTCTGGGAGCTACCTTACACAGATTCTTTCCCTGCAGGCAGAATTTACTCCTACTAAGGTTGTTTCATATAATCGTGGTTGAGCCTCACTTGTTTCATTTGGTTTCCACCTATGAGAAATATGGATCCTGAGAAATAAGGTATGACTTGCGTTCTTCATGAGGAGCAGGTCTTCATGGGTTAAGAATACAGGGGTTCTTATGTATGCAGATTTCAGATGTACACTCTTAATTGTTTGATTCTTTCATTTGTAGTAACATATTTTTGTAAGGTAAGTTTCTTGGATACTTACAGTTCAGTTGTTTTTGAGAATGAATCATAGAATGGCAAGGGTTGGAAGGGACCTTTACAGATCATCTAGTCCAACCCCCCTGCAGAAGCAGATTTTTTAATGAAAATATATAAAATTAATTGGAAAACAATTCTATTTAGTGATGACAGCTCCTATATGTGTGCTTAGTTTTTCTGTTTTGAGTAAGCCAATGACCTGTAGTTAACTGCAATGAGTGCTCTTGATTCAATGAGCAGATCTGTCAGTTCTCTAGAACGAGACAGAACTGGAGCTGTACTAGCTTGTTCTGTAACGCTTAAGATAGATGGGGAATACTTGGCCATAGTACTTTATCTCCAGAGTAGAATGACAGCTTTGCTTTACAGAAGTGGTTTTCAATTTTAATACTGTTTCAACAAGCTTTTCCATTAACTACTTCTAATCCCAGATTGTCAAGGGTCAGATAATTCTAGAAATCTAGAAATGAGGGACTTTGTTTGAAAGTGCTTATTTTTCCTTAAAATGTAAACATTGTTGGTTTGGGGGTCTTTATTAGATTTATCTTGTATACCAAGGAGAGGATAGGTTTTAGGAGCCATATCTATATGTTGTTTATTTCAAGCAGCAGTTTATTTGAAGTGTGCAAGTATTCTCTTAAAATATGTTGATTTTAGGATCATGCTGGCGCTTCTTATGAGTGATATTCAGTGCATTTCGGAAGGTACAATTTTGTAGCTTTGTTTGTATGTGCTCCTGGGTGAGTCCAGTTCCACAGTGGTATCTGATCTTTCATCAGCTGCCCAGTAAAGCTCATTTGTTTAAAGCTCTTAACATTTCAGCTGTAGATTATAGTTTTGAGAATCTTTGTACAATCCCCATTATCAAGTACATCAGTACAGGATGAATCTTCAGGGTCCAGACTGATTAGCTTGCAAATTTCTAAGTTATACAGTGCTGTTGCTTTCAGAGATGACATGAATACTCCATAGCCTCCCCAGATCCATGAGGCAGATTACAGATTGAATTAATTTTTAAAAATATATTTTGCTCATCTTGATTCCAAATGCAAAATTTTGAATTATCTGGAGAAAACTAAGTCTTGTACCACCTTCTTGTTATTTGACACTGGTATTGACAATGCATCCTCTGACCAGAAAACTAAGATTACAACTGTTTGTATGCATAAGCCAGTGACTGGATGTTGTGTATCAGAGGTTCAGAGGCTTTAAAACAACATGAGTGCTGTGTTGCAGCTTGAAATGGGTTATGTGCTCGTTACTTGGAGGTGCTTGTGGGCTCAGTGTCTGTTGGGGCAGAACTTGGGACTGCTCAAATGCAATCAGATCCATATTGCTGGTATGAATGGTCCAGGCATATTGCCTCCTGAGCCATGCCCTGTTGCTGTCTTAGTCAGTTGTCATGGCCCAAAACTCAGTCAGTAAACATTAAAAAATTAGTAATATGGACAGTAACAGTTCAGTGCTTGAGTTTACTAGTCAGACTCATTTTGTTTAGCAGGGAAAAACTGACCAAAGGGACCATCTTGATGACATTTCCTGGTATGAGAGTTAACCTCCTCATGTGATGCTGTTTATAAATTTATTAATTGATTTAGACACATTCTTGCAATGCATAGACATATGTATACATATGCACATACATATATAGCATCTTTAGAGCTAATTCCTGTATAATTAGTTGTTGATCGCTATTATAACGTTCTTAGAAAAAAGATACCTCGGAGCAAATAGTGTCTGGTCTTGTTCAGGACTCACAAGTTTTATGTGCTTGTCTCTTGTAAGCTGTGTTAAATATTACTAGTATCAGAAATCAGTCATAAACATCTTGATGCTGAAAGTTTCAGAGTAAGGAGCACTTCACAATGACATGTATACTGAGGGCATTTGAGGCATGGGATTCCCCTACCCCAAAGAAAAGTGATTCTTAGTTAAGACTTGTGTTTTCATTGACAAGTCTTGCTGCATTCATGAGTACTGGGTGCAAGGTAGAACTTGAACCCAGAATTAAAAGCAGGAGAACATACTGTGTTCCCTTGCTAGCAATAGCTAGTTTGTCTTATTCACATCAGCTACTGTTCACTTTGCATCTTTTGCCTTGTGCCCGCTGTTGACCACATAGGGAGGCAGTTAAATTTTGAGGATTAGTTTTCTGAAGGATTTGAAAAGAGATTAGTAATTTTTGCTGGATTAGTGAGTTAAATTCAGTTTACCACATACTCAGTTGAGCAGTAGAGCACACACAAGACCATAGGAGAATAGGGGAGAGGGCTGCATAGATAGAATTAAAATGAGAAACTGTTAAGCACTGATGACCCTCAGTCTTTCTTGGTTAAAAAAATACGTATCTCCAGGGAAGAGGAACAAGATTTATTTCATGTCTTTGGTTACACTGCCAGCTTGTAAGTAGAGGTGACCCTGCCACTGTTAGTACTCGAACGGCTTCATGTTTTCATTGCTCCGGAGTTCTATAGATAAGTACTGCCTGGTCTGCTAGCACTTGCTGTTCATCTTACATCTGTGCCATATGCCTTGAGTCACATCATAGAATAGTAGGAGTTGAAAGGGACTTTTAGAGATCATGTAGTCCAACCCCCTTGTAGAAGCAGGTCAACCTAGAGCAGATCCCATAGAAACATGTCCAGGCAGGTTTTGAAGGCCTCCAAGGAAGGAGACTCCACAACTCCTCTGGGCAGCCTGTGCCAGGGCTCCCTCAACCTCACAGTGAAATAATTTTTTTCTTATGTGTAAATGGAACTTTTTATATGAGGCTATGTTTTGGATTTCTACTGAAAACAATATTGATAATTCCTGGATATTTTGGTTATTGCCAAGCAGGGTTTGCACGGCGTCCACACCTTTCCTGCTCCTCACACCACTTCACCAGTGAGTAGGCTGGGGGTGCACAAAAATTTGAGAGGGGTCACAGCTGGGACAGTTTACCCTTACTAATCAAAAGGATATCTCGTGCCACAGAACGTTAATAAATCTTGGGGAAGAAGAAAGGGGGAGACAATCAGAATGATAGTGTTTGCCTTCCCAAGTCACCATTACGTGTGATGGAGCGCTGCTCTGTGGTGACAGCTGAACACCTGCCTGATGACGGGACATAGTGAATGAATGCCTTGTTTTTCCTTGCTTATTAAACTGTCTTTACCTTAACCCATGAGTTTTGTCACTTTTCTGTTTCTCTCCCCCATGCCACTATGGGGGGAGTGAGAGCGTGGCTGTGTAGGGCTATTTTTTTCTCCAGAGTTTCTTAATGAAAATGTTTAGTCAATAGTATTGACAGGATCCACCCTGGAGGTATTCTTTAACCCCTTCATTCAGTCCAGTGTCTCTTGTCAGCAGATTTCACCATCTGTTCTTCACCCAGTTCCTCCCCCACTTTTCTGTTCTTTGGCTGGTGTTGCAGTCCACAGTTGTTTTTTGTAATTAGATCCTATGTAGTGTTCTTAGAAATGAGTAAACAGGACTTAAACCAGCAGA
This sequence comes from Urocolius indicus, assembly GCA_013401255.1. Classification (NCBI taxonomy): domain Eukaryota; kingdom Metazoa; phylum Chordata; class Aves; order Coliiformes; family Coliidae; genus Urocolius; species Urocolius indicus. Next base: position 214,990 of record WBNH01010729.1, read on the forward strand.
AAGTTCTTGTCATTTCAGCTACTTAATGTAAAAATGAAATCGGTCTCATCATGTACAAGAAGATCCAGTCTTCTACTGTGGTTTTGATTTGTTTGTTTGGGTTTTTTTTCTGTTAACCCCTGCATGAGTAATGAAGGAATCTCTTCTTTTGTCATACAGTCCTTGTTATCATAAGAACTCATGTCTGTTTCAATTTCTTTTTACTTCTTTAATGGTCTCTGAGTCATGATCACTTAAAAAAAATCCAATATTGATTGAGAAAATGGACAGTTTGCAGGGTTAAGAAGGAAACCACACACCCCCTCACCCATTTAATTTATACCTGATGCTGCTGTCAGGGAAGATAAACCAACCATCTTAACGCTTTTAATGGAATTGGGTGCAAGTTGATAAAACCTCATGGTATACTAAAGCAAGAAGGCTGCAATTTAGTTGTATTTTTTTATTTTACCTTTTTGATTTATGTGAAGTTTGGTTTAATTTAGGTGCACAGTTTATTTCAGCCTATTTGACACAGACCAACAGTGTGTTTTATCTGGCTTTTGTGACACGTGAGATGACCAGACTTCAGCATTTCATGCTGACTTCATCAGCATTTGCATGAGGGATATACACGTTATGAGTATTTAGTGTAACATTAATTCACAATTTGTGAGCTCTTTTTGTTCAGGAGTGTCATTCAGAATCTGATGATGAATAAGAGCTGCATGAACCTGGTATGATGCAACTACCCTGGTTTTACAAAAGAATACATAAGATGTGTAAAACATGGTCTTATGCTTCAGTTTATTGCATCGAGATCATTGTAGCATGAACAGTGTTTGGATATATAAACAGCCACTAAGCTGAGCTGTGCCCTCTTTTTGAAAACAGAAATTGCTGCACATAAGAGATGGAAAATGTGTACAGTCTATACAATCTTCTAGCAGTAGATTGAGACCAGTGGCACTTCCCCGAAAAAATAAATTACCCGAAATTTGCAGCACATTCATATTCAATTTCATCACAGCAGATGCTCATTAGTATGTTGTTATTAATTGGTATTCACTTTAGGTTTTGTTTAAAATGAAGATAATAATTAGGTTTTAATTACTGCATCTTTCTAAGGGGGGGAGGGGAGGAAATGCCTCTCAAAGCATTGAAGTATTTCCTGTACGCTCTACTCTGTTACATGTATGCCTTGAAACAGTCTCTGAGATGCATTTTTCTGCCAAGAGACTTCTTTTTTAGTTTCTTTTCTTTCTTTCCTGTTTTTAAAGTATTGAGAACCGGTTCTAAAGGATTTGCTTGATGGACATATGGAATCATATCACAGTCATAAGAGCCATTGCTCTTTCTAATCAAATTACCAAAAAGGCTTTTCACAAAAGTAACTCTCTCAAGCGGCTGATTAATGAAGTGGTGCCACTGTTTTGTATTATAATTAATTGAAGTAATACAAATAACTTTTGTAGCCTTTGGAAATTATCTCCTTTGCAAAGCAATCTAATAGAGTTAGCAAACTAGATGGGGGAATTTCTTGGTTTGTTTTTATTTTTAGTTTCTCACTGCCTTCATCTGCCATAAAACCATAGGTGATACAACGTAAAACGGTAAATGATGAGGAATACAAAAGAGCACCACCACAGAGAGGGTTTGCAGAAATGGGAGAGAGTCTGGTGCAGAGGAAAGCAAAAGTGCAGGAGAAAAAGAGATTGCAAAAAGAGATCTAAAGGTTCATGAGTGTGGTGGGAATATAAAGAAGTGGAGGAATTTGGGAGGTGCCAAAGAGTAAAAGACTTCAACGTACTGTAGAGAAATATGAATAATCTTTAAAAGTATTGAAAAAGCATTGACCATCACACTTACCTTGGTCAATGGATGAATTCACAACAGTTAATCTAAGGAGGGGCATTTAGTTTTCTGACCTATTCAAATACACACTTTCAAGGAACAGAGGTTTTACATGCTGCTTATCACTATATGTAGGTAAGTAAAACTTCAGAACTAGAATCATTGGTTTAATCTTCTGCTACCTTGCTGGTTTGTATTTCCATCAACTTTTCCTTCTATTTATTTCTCCCTTTTTTCTCAGACCTTTCTTAACTGGATTCTCTACATTACCATGCTGCCATTAGCTACTGAACAGATTTTAAATGTTGGTGTCTTAGCCAGTCAGGCACTCTGTTAACAGGATAGAGGAGAATGAGGCATCTCAACTAAAGTTCCTTGGGATGTAATCTAAAACAACCAGCACTGAGGGAAGCAACCTTCTATTTTCAACACCTAAATGTAGCTGCCACCAACAGAAAAGGTGGTGAGAGATAGGGCATCTGAAGTTCTCCTCAGGCCTTGTGTTTAGTATAGGAAGATGCTCACCGGTGGTTAAATCTTTCTAGGTTCCCATACTTTCAGGGAGTTGAGCTTTGGCATTTCTGAAAAAGGAGGTAAGGTGGTCACTGGCAATTTTTCCAACCTATCCATACACGATTAAGAAAACCAAGTTCTTTCTTCTTGCCAGAAGGCTTGCAAACTTGTGCCTGCTGCTTTTGGGAAAATTACCTACTCACTGATTATGCAGTTATGGAATGAGGGAATTGGGGCCATTGCCCACTTGAAATTTCACTTTGATGAAAAAACGCATCACAATTTGCTGGGCCAGAGAGAGGTGAAGTGGGCACAAAGGGGACCTTGCTCCAGAGATGAGTTCTTAGGTGTTTGCGAGACAGGAGAAAAGATGGTGCTGCCCTTCAGTCCAGTGGTCTTGTTTAAACATCAGCAGCTCTAGGGACAAGACAAATACTAAGCTAGTGATTTCAGTCAAGCAGGGTAAACTTGAGCACGTGTAGAGGCACAGCTGACCTTCAGGAATTCCAGAAATACAAATGTATTGGGTCTGTTAAGTCTCCTTTCCTAATGTATGTACTACTGAGTGTTCCCTGGTATGAGCTGACCAAGATTATTTTCTTTTCACAACTGAGCATTCTGTACCCTAATTTTGTACTTAGCCATGGGGAAGTCTGGATATCGAGTGTTTGTAATTCAACAACTTTGAGAAGGACACCATCAGTTTCCTATTAACCTGTGTAATCTTAAATTCTTCCTGGGGAGGCAACTTTAAATTAATATTTTGTTGGAGAGGCACAGTTCATTTTTTATTATATCTGTTATTTTTATATTAGAAGCTTAATTTTTCTGTTAAAGGAGTGAATGACTGAGCTGAATGCAAACTATATACCTTTGGTTCCTTCATTTGTTTGCTGTCATTTTAAATGCAATTTTAAAAAGAAAGAGAAAAAGACAGTTTGATTCCATGGAAAGAACAAAGTGTTTCTTTCCATGAATGAAGGCTGTCAAAGAAGTAGACTTACCTGCTGAAGTCGGTTCTTAGTTAAATCAAGAAATCAAACATCATAGAATAAATAAGAACTGCAAAATAGAGTTTTATTTTCATGTACCCACCATTCAGTTGTTTTGGGGAAGAAAGAATGCATAGTGAAGATGCAAGTTTAGCTCAAGGTTTTACCATAATGTTAGGAGCGTCAGGTCTTCTTACACAAAAGAGGCACCACTAAAAGTGAAACATTACTTTGGTTTGAAGTTTTAGGGATTGGGCTTTTTTCCCTTTTTCAAAACCTAAAGGTTATCAGAAATTAAGGAAATATAAGAAGTGATGATACAAATAATTGGTAAAGTCCCTTTAAATTGAAGGTACCTCTTCCTTGGATCCCTAAGTATGCCCTAATGTTCATACTTAACTGAAGATTTTCATGCAAACCCTTTTGTTTCTCACCAATTGCTGATTGTAAGATGTGACAGGAAGCTAAAGGGAAGGAGATACTGGTACATTATCAGTTTTTTAAAAAAAAAGTGTTTATATATCTATATGTCTGTGTATGCATGTATACATTTTTACATACTGATTTTTGTATTTTCTTTATCCATTTAAGCAGTGACTTTCAATTAGCCTGCCTACTAATATCAGGTCACTAAACTCTATAGCTGATGCTTTATTCTTTCATGTGGGTTGTCATTCGTTTGCTTCAGTTGGCTGGCAAAGGTTGTTGTATATCCATTACCAGCAACACAGTACTTTGCATTTCTGAATTGACAAGCAGCTATATTGACCTAGCGCTTATTATGGGTCAACAGCTGCGTTAACCGACGGAAGGACTGAGGGGCAATTAAAATGAATTGGCAAAAATATATCTTCCTAATTTACTCCAATTTGTTATTTATGCTAACATTGTATGGCTTCTATGGTGACACTAAACAGAATGGACCCAATAATGGCAATTAACATAAAAATATAATGGCTAATCAAATTGACAGCAACTGTTTCTCATCATCTCGACACACAATACATTATCAAAACAAACTATTATGAAGGAGGTAATTTCAGTGTTCTATTCAACCTGCTTCATGTGTGCAGTCAGGGAGATGTGTACCAGCAATTACAGCTGAATCTAAAAAACTAAACAAATAACTTAATCGCTGTCGTCCTCCTTTTTTCTTCTTCAGGAAGCAGTAATCAGGATTTACTAAAAATAACTGGTGTATAATAGTATAATGATGATGCATATCGTAGAATAGCTAATAAGGAATAAAATAAGCTTCTGTGTGTCTTTTTTTAAAATAGGTTCACATGAAGTGGAAAAAAGTATACCATTAAAATATATAAAAAATAACTGAGCAGTAGCAATAGTTGTCAAATGTCTCAACATGGGTTGCTTAACAGTTACAGATATCTTATAACATGTTGGTAGATATGGGAAATTAGCTGAATGTAGTATCAAAACTTGGCTTGATTGAGTAGAAGAGTGAAAAGCTAAGTTAAAGCAGAATTACAATAAGCAGAAATAATTTACCAGTTGCTCTTCCGCTGCATTTTCAGGCTCATTCCTTGTGATGTGCAGAGTCAGACTTTTACATTGGTCTAACTGGATTCTTCATTGCTTTTATAGCTCATCAAAAGTATCTTTAAGAATTTGTGCATATCTACATGTGTAGTAAATATATTAAAGTGGACACTACTTCCATGTTTGATGCTGTTAGAGTTGTATCCTTAATTAGGATGTTTGTAATGTACAACCCTTCAAACCATTGTTGGACAATATTTGAACTGCAGGGTCTTAAAGAGCAGGAACTGGAATGTGGCTTTCTTGAACAGAGAGTTCAAGAAGATTAACTTGAAAGGATTTAGTTGTAGCATGGGTAAGATGAATCTCGTGTCTATTTGAGCAACCTTCTAGTGTGCGGAATGGCAACACTGATACAGGCATACAGGCGTGAGCTTTTGAACCAGAGCAGAGAGGCTTGACATCACTGACATTCAAAGCATGTTCTTGAATATCATATTCCACATGTACACACCTGCAAGTCTTTTAACTAAATGTGTTATTACCAACACGTGAAGGTAAAAACATGTGTTATTACCTTCACAGATGTGTAGAGCAAGGTGATGACATAGCTGTAAAGGTATATATGCACCTGTTCTTATTTGAGTGGCATGTTCACAATTTATGTAACCACAGCTGTAGGTGGGATGGGGGAAAGGAAGGAATACAGCCAAACACCTCTATTCATCAAAAATATACTTTTTTTGTTAAGGTCATTGCATTATACAATGTGTTAAAGCACTAAGTTATTCTTTTGTCCCATCATTCTTACGGCTTTTCATTTTGTTGCCTAAAGCATTAGTGTGATAGGTGTAGCTATAAGAATGGATAAATGCAATTTATATTTCTGTAAGAATTATAATTTTAGTATGATTTCTAGGAATGCTAGGTGTAAATTACAAGAAAAAGTGTAGAAATGTAGTGAAGAGATTTTGCAGCAGAATAATAGTAGTTCCAAAATCTGACATGAATAGAATGTATAAATTGTTAGGGAAAAAAACAGAAATAATCACCTTTTGATAATGGACTTAGAAATAGTTGAAAAAGGTGCACTTTTGAGTCATGTTTTTAATTACTGTCTTCTTACATTACAGTATTCTGATAAGGCCCTGTACACTCAACTCTGCTTTTACCAATACATTTTTGATGTGGAGTATGCAATGGATAAAGTGATTACTGAAGATGAAAAAGGTAAGTTTAAATTTTTGATTAGTCAACTATACTTTAACACCAACTTGCATGCTAGAAGCTAGACCTACACGTTAAGGCTCTTCAAATCTGAACTATGAGGCTGTAATCTGAAACAGAAAATAAAATAAGAATTTAGGTATCCCCTGTAAGATTAATGTGTTGGGTTGGAGTTAACCCCTTTAAGAATAGCATATAAATTTTGCTGCTTCTTTTGAAGTGACTGATTATTGGAAAAAGTGCTTTTCTTTTTACCCCATTAGAGCAGTCTCTTTGTTTGAAGGACACATCAGCTTCCGTAAATAGATTAATGAAAATGTATGTATACAATATCTTTAAAAAAAAAAAAAAAAAAAGCCAATGACAACTTGTGTTCAACTACTATTATTGAAGAGATATTTCTGTCAGGGAGAAAATGGTGGCACAAGAAAAGCAGTAATGCTAATTGGCTACAAAACTATCTTAAATGTACAGTTTAAGCTAATATTAGGAATTCTTTTTTCCTCTTCTTCCAATTACCATAATATTTCTGAACTAAACCATTTTTAAGCTGTAATGGATCCACAGTTTTTTTTGCAGCTAAGTGATTTTTCCAAGCTGACAGAAGAATATTTCTGAAGGTGGGCTAATGCTTCACCAACTTGAAATTCTGAATAAAGCCATGTTTGGGTCCTACTGTTGAAGTGTGTTGTCCACAGAGTGCAGGTCCACTGCTTCCTCTGTGAAGTTCCGGTGGTGCCTGTGAAGAAAAGGTGCTACTGCTAGAAGCTACTATTCTGACAGCTGCTCTGTTGTTGCAGTCTTCCCCACCCCAGCCCTGCTTCACTAGCTAGGTTGCTGGGTGATAGAAAGAGGCTAAACAAAACTCAATCTAAATGTTATTTTGATAGGTTTTATATGAACATCAAAGTAGTGTAACCTGTTAGCTAAAAAATGCTCAAATAAGTGAACAGTCTGATTTTGTCCTGTTGTACTTAAGTTTGTTCTTTTAGAGGTTCTCATTTCCTTTCCGAATCCCACTGAGACAGTGAACTCGCTGTGACACTTCAGAATGATTTTTGTACATAAAAAGGAGGTTGCGCTGTATAGCCATCACAGTCTAACGAAACTGTAGATGTACTAGAGGAATGTTATATGGTGGATGCTACTGCTAGCTAGCAATGTGAAGATCTTATATGTAGCTCTCTTGCCTAGTATAAGGACATCAGAGTAGAAGAAGCTTCACATTTAGTGCCCTGCTACTACAGACCACCACATCTCTTTAAGGACTGCTACTTTATGGCACTCTGTTTTGAAATCTCTGGGTGTTTCTCTCCCTTTCACTGCTGTTTAAGATATATTTCAGACCATTGTTGTATGGTGGCTGAAAATGCACAATCATTTTCTCATTTGAACTTGTTTGCAGCTAGTTTATGTCCATTCACTAAATGTTTATTAATTTCCCTATTCTGATATTCTTCACGGTGTTTTTGGAAACAGTGGAAATGTATCTATTTTGTTTTCAACTAAGGCAGACACACTCTTAACTTTCTTCAGGAAGAATTACACTCTGCTGCATAAATCTTTCCTCTTAGTATCTTTGTGTGCAGTCTTTTGTAGGTTGAATTAATCTTTGAGTATGATAAACTAGGAATTACATGGTATTTTAGATTATATCTATCTAGTCTCTTATACACTAGTCTGTAGGTTTGCTGGAAGCACCTCTACAGAGGCTTTCTTGAGTCACTCTGTTTATAGCTGTATCATATCATTAACTTTTAGTTAAGTAATGATAGAAATCTTGAGGTTTGAGGGCTTGAGATTTTTTCCTCCTGTCATTTTGGAACCACGAGTTCATACCTCAGGCTCATGGCATTTTGATTTACTTTAATTTTTTTGTTTTTTTCATTCATTTTGGACTGCTTAATCTCACTTGTAATTTTAGACTTAAGGATTAACAAATTATTTCTGAAAAATAGTATGGTGGCTTCTGCACTTCTGTGATTTCCTACCTTCTGCCTTAATCAGAGAATGTTTCTTGGACCTTCACTGCTAGTTGGAGAAAGTTGAATAAGATTAGTTTCCCAGACTAATTCTCAAAGAATTGTAAGAACTCTGCTAGGACCTTCTATTCTGTTAGACATTTTATCTTTCAGTATGGTATATCTTTTTCTTAGCTATTCGAAAGTTATTGTATAATCTTCAGCCAGCCAGTGATTTCAGACTTGGTTCTATAGTAAGATGTTAAGGCCAGATAAATTAGATCTGTTAGTTTTGCTTTGAAAATCAGTTTTCTTTAAAGAAACCAGCTGAGTCTGGTAAACCTATCAACTCTGTCTCATTTTTCAGATGTGTTTTGGGAGGAAGTCATATTTTTATTGCTCTGAAATACATGCAAAACTTGAGAATAGTTGCCTATGGCTATTTTGGTCACTTTTTCATTTTATAGATACCAGTGATCTGTTTTCTAGTAATATATGATACTGGTTTGATATACTTACTTCAGTGCTATGGAGTTTAAATTAATTATTTCTTCTTGTTGTTGTTGTTGTAAAGTGGAAATTTAGTGAACTCCCCTTCATAATATGAAGCATGTGTTTATTTACCTTTGGAAGCGCAAATTTTTTGTTTCTAAGCCATCATTCAGAAGCCACTCTGTCCTTTACCTGTGGCCAGCTTCATTGCTTTTATCAAAAATGGTGGCAAAATTTTTATTTAGAATTTGTACACCTTTGTTGTTTTCCTCTCTTTATTTTTATGTGACTAAACCACTTATTTACTGATGTTTTGATTTTGGTTTGAGGAGGTTTTTTACTTTGTTTTGGGACATCGTTTTTCAAAGCCTAAGTTGCACGGGCATTAAGCAACTCCACCTTTTATTGCCATTTTTCCAGAGTTTTGAAGACAAATAATTCTTCTTTCTTGCAGATTCTGTTTATTTTTAAAAGCAGCTTCAGTTTGTTACTCATCTTGGAGTATTTTGCTATGAAAAGAAAGATCTTTTCTATGACTGGAGATTCAAGATACAAATGTGTTTTCTACCATAGTTTGAAGGACTTCATGTCTTCTGTCACTCAGAACCTTGAGGTTTTGCTACTAATTCACTTGCATTTTCTATAATTGCCTGTTCAAAATACAGAACCTTAATTACAGAACAGGTTTGTTTGTTCAGCTCTCTATATTGAAGGTCCATACTATTTCTTGAAATAGAACCTAAAATAATAATAATAATAATTTTGAAGTCAGTGGGAGTTCAAAAAGACGTTCAGCTTGCTCCCTTTTGCTGCAACTTTATAAAGATAGGCTAAATTTAAAAAAAAAAAACAACTCTGGTGATGAAGGTTGTACAACCAGTTTCTTCTGGTGCTTTGCTGTACTTAGTATAGAAAGCTCTTTATATCTAAGATTACTTTTGCTTTCTGAATCTTATTCAATGCACAATGAGTAATAGAATATCTTCTTTCTCTTAGAGTGTTACATATTTAAAACCTGTGTGCTATTTTCTTTCCAACTACAACTGATTTTTTTGGAGGAACAGGGGAAGAGTTTTCCACCTCTCTGCATGTTTGTAGACTTTCATTAGGTCAGAGCTATCAGAATGGAATATAGAAGAAGGATTAAGTTGTTTTTTTCAAACCCTTATTCTGTTTATTTATACCAAGTGCAGCAACATTGTTCACTCATTTTTCATTTGCGACCTACTGTTATCCTTGTGTACTGGTTTTGGTCCATCTTTGCCTTGTAAGAATGAAAAATAAGCTGGTTAGTCTCTGTGATGCTTTATTGTTTAAGTGACTAGTGAAGTTCGCTATCGATTGCGTCATCCAGGATTATTTGGATTACAGAGTTATGGATCTTTAGTACTATAAATAATAGTAGCATTTATCCTGCAAACACAAGCTTCCATTCACCTGGAAGGTTAAGGTCTCATGATTAATACGTTTAATATGTTAACATTGTAATGCAGTCCAAGGTTCTTTGTTTTCACACTACACAAAATGAAATTCTGAAATTCTTTGCTGTTTTTCTAAATTAGGAACTGTTGCACATTAATATCAAGTAAAAAAAACAATTGAATTTTCAATATCACTATGCCAAATCCTTTAATTTACATTATACCAGTAATACCATAAAGACTGTTTGGCCCGATTTCTTTTTTTTTTTTTTTAAACAGGAAAGGAGAAAGTGCTCCATTGTAACATATTCAAACTGTTTTCCACACTTTCTTACACTTAGTTTTTCAAAGCTGGGTTGTGGGTTTAGTCAGACCTTGCTACCTAGGTGAACAGTCAGAGCAGTAAGAAGCAACAGGAGTTCTAAAGTTGTACCATCTTCTGTTCATTTGGATGAAAAAAAGGATAGATAAACTATTGGTGATTTTAAACATGTGATGTTTAAAGACAGGAGTAGGCTTACTTTGCACACAACTAAAACCATTGCATTTTTATGGCTATATATCATCAGAAGATGAAAGTAGAATGTAATAAGCTTTATATCATTTATTCCACTCAAATATTGGTATTGTTAAATATTCAAAGATACTACAGTTTTCATTTTGCTTCTACAGTAAAATGAAAATATTTTTAAATGAAGATAAATAGAGCGCACATAGAGTCAGTAGAACTACTTTGCCTCGTGCAAATGTTTCTAATTCAGTTCCCTTACCTAGCATCAAATAGAAATGTTCATGGAAGTTAAGGATACTGCAGTCTCCATAGTCACAATCCCTGCAACATTATTCCAAAAGCATTAATATCGCTGAGGTTGTATGGTAGTGTAGGTTTTTTGGGTTTTGTTTGTTTGTTTTTTGTTTGTTTGTTTGTTTGTTTTTGGCAAAATAGGATCCTGTAGATAGGAGTTCTTTTCTATTCCACACTGTAAAATGGGCCTGAAAAACACCAGCTTCCCACTGTCCCATTTCTGGGAGAGGGAACATCACAAATACGGTCCACAAGGCATTTAAGTATTTCACGGACAGAAATTGCAAGGATGTTGCATTATATTTTTTCATAGTATCCTTTCAACAATTTAGCCCATGTTTATTGGATTCAGAAAAGTCTGGGCATATCTGTTCAAAGAGCAAGCAGAAGAAAGTCAGGATGAGAGGAAGATAACTTTGGCAAAAGTGATTTAATGTTCCTCTTTGTTAGAAAGACCTGTATCCTCAAAGTACATGCCACTTTGTGGAAATAGAATATAATTGTTTTGATCATATACTTCGGACTGCAGTTTTGTAAAATTAAATGCGTATTCAGAGGATATTTTCACAGTTTTGTGTGTGCCCCATTCCACTCTTCCCCGCATATACCAAAAGTGCCTGGATTACTTTATGGATGAATAAACTGAAAAATTGTGTTGGGGGGAAAAAGAAGCTCTTCTAAGCTGTACAACCTAGACATAAAGCTGTAAAATTCAGCTCTGAATATTTGTATGAATCCTGTCATTTCAGTGTTGGATGTTTTTCCCGGTACATTCATAACTTGGTGTGGTAAGTAGCAGGTTGATTATTTTGGAGTTGTTACAGTTCTTAGAAAGAATATGGTTTATAATGGGGATATTAGCAGAGGTGCTTGTCAATGAGGTTTAGTGTGTGTCCTCCTGTGTGCTGGTGGTGGTGATGGTGAAACTGAGGGAGATGAAACTGAGGTGGAAGAATGAGCTTGAGCAGGCAAGTATTCTTGCACTGAGATACAGTGTGGAGTTTCAGTGAGATAAAGGGATGAGAGCATGTGTGTGTGGTGAAGCTGAAAGGACTGTATTGTATGTGCAACAAGTGTAGTGAAATGGAGACTTCTGGCATCAGGACAAGATGCCACTTTTTTATCAATAGATAGGCAAGAAGACTACAAAAAAAGTACTTGTTACAATAAACAAGAAAGCAGACATAGTTATCTGATACAGATAATGTAAGTAGCCTATCTGCATATGTGTACATGCATTTTGTTTTTAAGATAGCAACAGCTGGAACATGGCACAGCTCTTTTCAGAGAGTACAATTCGATACACAACACATTTCTGTTTGCGTCACATCTCCAGACGCAATCTCTAAGACTTCAGTTCACTATAGTGATCTTTACATCCAAGCAAACAAGTGCTCCTCTGCACATTTGCTGTCAAGTACTTTGTCTTCCAATCATGTTGTTTTGAAGAGACTGTAAAATAATAATTTTCAAGAATTTAATCTTTGAGCATATCTTCAAAAGCACTTGTTCATTTTTCCTTAATGTGTTGTTTTCAAAAGAGAGATTTCTGAACATTTTCTTTTTAATTTGAGTCACTGTTTCTTGAGCGTTTTTAAATCTCACTAACTTTTTTGAAAGCAAAAACTATTGAAAAACGATTCACTGTACTCTGTTTGAACCATTGCACGTTTAGTATGAGCAGTTAGCTGATCTTTAAATCCTAACTTACGTGCCATAACCATCATGCTTTTTTCTATTGACAGTTGGACATTTTTAACGTCCAAAGTGTGACTTTTTCTCCATTCTATTTCTGCTCATGTGATCTTTTTTTAAAACTTATAAAATCTAAGTAAACCCTGCTACACTGTACATTTCTGTAACCCATTCTCTGAGCACAAAACTTAATGGGCTGTGACACTTCTCTTGGAATATGAATTGTTATTTTCTCTGCTTGTGAATGAAATACATGAAAATAATGAGTTAGAATATATTCACAATGTGGGAAATCTGTGACATGATGGGAGAGCATTTACCATGGCTCATACCACTAGTAAAAGGGCTTTGATTAATGAAGTCTTTTTGCACATTGTATTAATGTTGTAGGTGGGATGAAGTAGTGGCTTAACTAACTTCTGTCTTCTCATGAACTGGAATGGTTATTTGACCTCTTCAAATAACTTTCCTACTGCTGCTACTGATGAGAAATTTTTTTTCTATATGTGGGGAAAAGTTAACAGAAATAAGAGTATTTTTTAACTGCCTAAGTATATAGGTACATGCCAGCTTGTTCTCTTGTGAATTTCTCTAAACAGAAAATGTTATTTAAAACTCCATTTTCTTCACTGTTTCTTTTTATCTGCAACTCTTTGACATTCATCTTGCTGGTTTCATCTCTTAGTAAAAGTTGGGGCCTGTTTTTTGGTGGAAGCAGTTCTGTTCTTAAGTGCAAGTCAGAAGTGACAAGGCTTCTTTTAATGACTGTTGCTTCTAGTAGCAATAAGCTCTTTTCTCTATTGTGACGTGCAAGACTAGCATGGTTTTCCTTTTAGAAAACCCTTAGGTTTGATGAATCTGGAAGCGTACTCAAAAAAGAGAAAAATTCCTGTATTTTAGATACCAGATTTCTGAAATCAGTGCTAATTTTTAAAAAATTATTTTAGTAGAAATTAGAAGTATAAACTTTCTAACTCTACAATCCAATATACATGTGCCGAGACATCAGAAGGATAATGTAAAGCTAAGGCTTTAAAGAGGTTTTTTAAAAGATACAATTATCTGTATGATTTTTAAGTCTCGTAAGAAATGTATTTTAGAACTTGCCAGTGATGGCTTATAATCACTTTGATATTTTGAGGAAAATGGTAGCTTTAAACAGATGATACAGAATTTATTTTTAAAAATGTATTGTGCTTATACAGTTGATGGCTTTTATTTCCATAATGTTTTTTACTACATAATTATACATCTTAATTACGTAATTACCGTCATAATTATTATGTAATTACATGTAGTTCCACTAATTACAAAATCAGGAAGTGTAATTATCTACTAAAAACTTTCTGAAATCTTATTTGTTCACTAGAGATTTTTTTAAAAGACCAGTGACCTACTGAAGATGGTGTACAGTGCTGTACATAATACCAGCTCTCCTTTTCCCTTTCCTCATAGCCAGAACAGTTTGAGAGGGTTGTGGAAGGGCTTTCATGTCTTTAATTACGACTTCCTTTAAAATTAAGTGAGAAGCCTTGACTGTATCACCTGTAAATTCTTGTCATTGGTAACTTATATCTTTAAAAATTCTGTAGCTAAACTTACGGAGAGTAGCATAGTTTCATTAACACCTTTGTAACTTTATCATTTGTATTCTGAGTGACAGTATTGGGTTCAAGTATCTAGTGTCAGCTCTGAAGAGATTTGGAAAACTTGCTTGTGGCCACATACATGTGGAGTGAAACTTGAATTCCATGTAAGAGAGGGGAAATGCAGCTGATTTCTTATGGGCCAGAGATTTCTTTTATTGAGTAAAACTGCTTTTTAAAATTTGGTTTCCTATATCAATATCTGTTCATGTCTGTGTGATGACTCATTACTGTTGCACGTATTTGGTTAGAAATTTGTCTAACTGTGTAGTTGGAAATCAAAAATGATTTACTGCATATTAGGGAAGAGAACATTGTAACATTTTGTGGTTCTTTTGTCCTAATGTTGTATTAAAACTGGGCGGATAGAAACTCGGTTTTCTATATGTTGTCATGTCCATATATCTTTGATAGACTGAATGAAAGGGTTTACTAAAGTGTTAAATTTGGTGACGCATCAAAGTGACATCAGAAATACAAGCTCTTTCTCACACTTACTATGACAGCAAGAATGCTTTTAGTATGTCACAGTATTAAAGCAAACCACAAAGGGGAAAATACTTTCTGTAACAGAAAACAGAATTCATGTTAAAGGAATGATGTAAAAAAAAAAAAGTGATCACAGTTTATTATACTAATAAAAAGGAAGAAAATGGTAATCTCTGTGTCAGAAGAGAAACAGTGAAACAGAAACATGAAGAAAATGAGTTACTGGAACGTTGAAATTTCATGGAATGCCTCAAGACTTAACACTGCGTTGCACGGCTATCAGCACGTAATTTTTCAGTGCTTATTATATAAGGCAACTTTTTTACTGTGTACTTGACAAAAGCTATTTTAAGCTTCCAAACTTGGCCCAGGTCCACAGGTAACATCAATCTGTCACCTTCTTGATATTCAATGTAATTACCTCAACTCACATCTGCTAAGCATATGAGTCCTAAGGAGAATTTGTCTTCCAACCACTTTGAATTGTATTGACCTTCAAAAGAAATACATTGAATTATTATTTGTGAACGCAGATTGTGAAGACAGGATCCTTATTTGATCTCCAAGATTTAAATTAATGCTGCAAATACAATTATTGTAATTATTATACTTACTGAAGTATAACTGCGTGGGAGACATTTATTTTGAAATATCTTTCTGTATCCTTAACAAACAAAGAATTTTTATCAAACACGTGGTGAAAATATAGTTATGCTCTTTTCTCTGAGGAACAGATGGAGATAAATTAATATCTTTATTAAGGACTAGAAGGCCATGTAGTGAGTAGCACAATGGAAAATATTTGTGTTATTCCATAGGGTACACAAAAATAGTGCATGATATACATATAAAAGTGCAGCACAAGACAGAGAAGTGTCTAAATGCAGCTTAAATTTGGTTTATTACATAAAAAATACTTCCCTTAATAAAGGAGTATTAGATTTTTGTCATCTTTCCATCAGAAAATGTGTCAGTGTCAACCAATCCAGATGGATCTATTTCTGGAGGGAAAGAAAATTGAGCACTCAAAGCCACTTGTGTGGTGGTACTGTCATGAACATAAAGAGTGCATGAGAAACTGTTTGAACTGTATATTTTGGGAAAGCGTGTGCAAATGCAACCATTGCCTCTTTGCCTTGCAACCCCTTCCTCCACCCGCGTGGTTTTTGAGTCCGCCTCTCAGCAAAGCCACATTTGTTCCTTGACAAACAGCAGCTCTCTTCTTTTTTTCCTCCAGTTATTTCAAGGATTATCCAAAACAGTCTGACTACCAAATGTCATGTTTCAGACTAGCGTAATTCCATATTGTTCTTTTAGGAACAAATAAGTCTTCTGTGATGGGCCAAAATGTGGCTCAGCTTTGAGGAAGAATCACAGCAGGATGTTCTTCTGTCCTGGCTTGTCTCTCTTCTGTGAGAGGGCTTAGATGAGTGAGAGCTGCATCTGGTCTGATTGGGGAGCTCTTTGTTTTTATCTAGCAGAAATGAGTTTGGAAGAAGTTGATTTGATCGTGCCAGGATTACAACTGTCAAATGCATATCAAAATGTTTTCCTATCTTATATTATTTAACTCAGAATATAATAATGTAATTATTTTGACATGAAAATGTTACGTACTGTGGTATTTCCACTTATCTTTAAATAGACATTTTTCACTTTGTGAGAGATGCACGCAGTAAGACAAAACAAAAAATGAATAAAAAGGAGTGAGTGACAGCCTAAGCTAGTTTATTTAGATTATAAAAACAAATAATATTTCACATTAACAGGATTTTACAGACTTGGAATTAAATCATTTAGCTACTTGTTACATTGTTTTATATCTCTGGTAAAGCAATATGTTGCATAAACAGCCAGCAGAACATAACAGTAGCACAATTATCATGTTAATATTTTTCTTAGAAATTATGTAACATATTTTGGGGAGAGAGCAAAGGAGCAGTAAAGGAAAATTTTAAAATATGCATTACTTTTATACTGTTCATAAATCATATACCTGTGTAGTCACTTTAAAAATACTTAAAATTTGGTTTTGTTTTTTATTTTGCTAGAGCTCAGCCTGTAGTTAAAAAAATCCTTTATGAACAGTAGTTAGTGGTGAGTGACCAAACCAAATAGAGTTAACATTCTCACTGAGAGCATTCATAGAGTTAGCATTCTTACTGGCCCTTTGAACAGTTATGGTAATCTATAGTAATAAGACCATGATGTGGACACCTTTTGTTATAAATATATATAAATAAATAATAAATATATAAAAATACGTCACATTTTGTATTGTACAGGAATCAATGGATTTGAAATTGGTTACCATGCATGCAGTTTCATGATAACTTCACATATAATTCAGTTGTGTCAAATACTCATTTAGGATATTGAAAGTTTATCTTCTTTTTTGGAAAGCAAGTACATTCGTAGCTTTGCAAAAGCAGCTGATATTGGAAGATAAAATGCATGTATTCAGTAAAGCAAAACTGCTGCAATTCTTGTAGTAGTTGCATTTAGAGAGATAGAAAGAAAAAGAGATTCCGAAGGTTTCATGTCTGAAAATCTGGATGCAAGTTTAAAAACATATTTCTCTTTCTTCCATTTCTGTTCTCCAAGGATGTAGTTAAGTCTCAGCCATGCTTGAGACAGTGATGCAAGCAGCCATAAAGGTGGCCTGGTTATAAGGACACAACAAATGAAGTATTTGCTCAATATTTTCAGAAAGGAGAAATATTATTCTGAATTATTCTAAATTCTGAATATTATTCAGAAACTACAATGAAGTGTACATGCATTTTTGAACTTTTGAATATGACCTGAAGTCTCTACTTTGGTTTAGTTTTATTGTATTGCTGTGGCAAATTATAAAGATGAAAAGCATACAGTCAGGACTTCCTGTTTAGAAGATTTCGGTATTTAGTCTTATTAACATGAACTTGCCTGTGTTTTCTAGAAAGTAACAAAAGGGATCCTTTTTGTTCTGTTACAGCATTGAACACACTAGGTTTTTAATACATACATGTATCCTCTGTCCTACTAGTGAATACTGATGCTGCACTGACCCATAGGGTGTAGGTAAACAAATCCACCTTGTTTTAAGCTATCCCTCCAGCACCACTTTTGCCTGTGGTGTCAATGGGTTTTGAGGCACCTGAGATATGGCTGGCTGCTGCTCTCACCACTTCTCCATTTCCAGGTATTTCTGCTGCCCTGGCAAAAGACACTCTCAGTCATATAGATCCTGGATTTGCTCATCTCTTTCAACAGGAAGATATGTTTCAGGAACTGAAGATATTTGTAAGCAAAAAGGAGGAAGTAGTTCAGGCTGTGGCAACCATTGTAAAACGTTTTCTTAAACTCTAGTATAGTATCAAATACAAGTGGTGTAAGAGAGCAGGTATAATGGGAATAGCTCATCTTTTTCTTCTTTCAGTGATTTTATCTGCTTTTTAGGGAGGAAACATAATCATCAGGGTACAATATCTTTTTTTTTTTTTTTTGTCTTGCTCTTTAGAGATCCTTTCAGTTTCCTACTGCCACCATTTAGACCCATGAATTTCCAGGGTTTGAGAATGCTGCTCTTTACTGTCACAAAAGCCTTAGGCCTGCTGTTGGGCTAGAATCCCTCACTAAAAAACAGATGTGAAAGGAGAGTGGCAGTATTGCAAATGTTTCATGAGACTAAATGAAGGGTAAGATATAACCACAGATTACCATAGGATAGGAGAAGATAAAAAGGTAATTACCATGGTAAAGCCTTACATTGCACATTCATACATTAGGATGACTTTCACTTACTTGTCTGTGTGCCTGTACCCTTACTGCAGAGACAATATTCGTGGTTTTTTTAATTAGGCTTCAGATTACATTGCACTTTGAGAAGATTGAGATTGTTGAGGAATTTTTGTAACACAGGAATTATTCAGTAAAATTTTCATGAGGGAGGGAAGGGTTGTTGGGTTTGTTTATTTGTTTGGTCTTTGCTTCTTAAGAGATAGGTAAAGAATTTCCAGTTGTCACATCAAAATCAATGGCACTATGTTGGTAGTGTAGCCAAGGGTCCAACAAAATACTTTTTTTTTTTTTTTTTTTTAATTAGGCTGTTATATAGAATTTTTGGTTGAAAAACTTGTAACGGAAAGGAGAAATGTCTGCTCCAAATTACATGAGTAATGACCATTAGTGCAAAAGAAGAATAAAGACATAAAAGAAAAAAAAAAAAATGTGAAGTGAATTTGACAAAAAACAAATTTAAAATTCACAGTACAGAAAATGCAGGAGAGAGTCCTGAAAAGCAGGAATGTTGAAGGATTTAGAGAGACAGCAGTAAATGAAACTAATTTGTAGTACAGCTTGACAGTGAACTAGTTCATTGCAAAACATAGCCTATGTTTTTACGAGTTGTTTGAACCCAATGAGGTTAAAATTGGGTCTTGCATTTCCAGTAGGAGCTCACCAAACTTTAGGTTTCATTAGAGTTGTGCTTGTTATCCTGAAGTTTTTCTTGATGAGGGAAGTGTTAAATAAGTGTATGTATTATTGAAAACCATTGCAGAATTGTAGGCAGAGCCTTATATTGGCATTAGTCATCTCTGAAAGAATTCTAGAGTTGGGTTATTTCAAAATGGGTCATTTTGTATCAGCTTGTTCTGGATGTGTAAAGCGAGGGAGTGAAAAAGTCTCTGAAAAAGTACATGGTAAAGAAGGGGAGTTTTTAAATCATTCTATAAACATAAAATACGATTTGGGAGGAAGTCTCTCTTTGCAGAAATCAGCAGTTTTACAGATGGAGTACATCCTTCTTGGGAAGTTTCTTCAGCAGTTGCAAGCTGATGTTTTTGAAATGTCTGGAGTAGGCCAGTATTTCTGTTGAATAGAACATTTTTGAAGGCCGTTATTATGATAAACCATGTTCTTAGCATAATTCAAATTGGTATATATACTTGTGGGTTGTTTTAATCTAGTTCTTTTGCAGACTGAAAAAGAAGTGCTGTTGAACTTACACAGAAAATTTTACATTTAAGGCTTTCCAACAACGTGGATGTTTTGTGTCACCAACTGTGCCTAACTAGGAGAGGCCCAAGGAATGCCAGAAGGGCAAACAAACTTTTCATTGTAAAGCAAAGCTCTCTAGTGCAATATAGCCCAATTATAAAGACAATATAAATCACCCCAGTGACAGGCCTTTTATATAGTAAGAAACCATCCTTATCTTTTCAGCTGATATACATTACCTTTAAAAAAAAAAAGAGAGACTGAGCGATGAGTTAGGAAATGAGCTATGGTAGGCAACAGCAGTGAGCTTGGGAATGAGTGGGAGTATACTTAAAGATTTGTTCCCTTTAGAGGAAATTCATCTGATGCTTTGCTTCACTGGATGCGAAGCAGGGAGGAGAGTGAACAGAAGATCGCCTTTATCTTTCCATGGGTAGGATTTTCTACTCAATCATAGGTGATCCATCACTGGATATGCCTCCCAAAGTGGTATGTCTATGGTGATACTTGAAACAAAATGTGTCACTTGTACTACATGTGCAACAGAGGTCCTAGTATAGATGAGAGATAAATATTCCTAAAAGATGAAATAGCTCAAAAATTCGAAGGGTCACAATTCAGTGAAGTGACCACGCAACTGCATACATCTTCCCTCTCTACTGGCAATGATTACGTGCTTCATTTAAGTTTTCTTCTGCTGCTGGGACTATGAGAAGCGAGGTTTTGTGTGAACACAAGAAAGGTGAGATCCACTTCTGCACCGATGGTACCGGTTCAAGTCTTAGCAAGAGAATCACAGAATGACTGAAGCAAGGAGCACCTCTGGAGTCCATCTCATCAACTCCTTGCTCATGGTAGGGTCAGCTACAGCAGGTTGCTCAGGGCCGTGTGTGCATGGGTTTTGAGCATTTCTGTGGATGGAGACTCTGTAACTTCTCTGGGCAACCTGTTCTACCATTTGAACACCCCCACAGGGAAAAATAACGGTACTATGTTTACATAGAAATCCTTTTACTTCTGTTTGTGCTCATTGCCTCTCAGCCTGTCACTGGGCACCACAGAGAGGAGTCCGATTCCCATCTTTACCACCTATATGAAGCATTTGTACAAATTGTTGAGGTCCCCTGCCTCGTGTCTTCTATTCTCCAAGCTGAGCAGTCTCAGCTTTCTCAGCCTCTCCTTGTGTTGAATGCTGTAGTCCCTGTAATTGTATTTGTATCCCCTTGCTCCAGTAAGTCCGTGTCTCATACTAGGGAGGCAGCACTAGATCCAGCACTCTAGATGTGTCTCATGACTGAGCAAAGGAGAAGGATCACCTACCTCAATCTGATGGTGATGTTTTTTTATATTGCAGGCTAGGATTGCTTTGGGCCTCCTTTGTTTCAAGGGCTCATTGCTGGTTCATGTTCAGCTTGTTACATACTCCTTAGCATGCCATATTGGCACTTGAGTATATAGGCAACTGTGTGATATGGGGTTCTGCTGTTTTTCTGTCATTTTAAAGCAAAGCAGGTATTCAACACCGAATATCACTAGTGGAGAAAACTCCCTGTGAAGGAATGCACTTCATCTCATCTGGCTTTGAGGTTCAAGCATTTGTATGTGACCTTATTAGCCTGTGCTCCTTTGTATAGTGGGGAGAATTAGGCAGTTCCAGGATATGGCTCAGCTAATTTCATCTGTAATAGACTGGTATGGATCACACCTGACAAATGCCTCCTCTTTGCTTCGTTTTAGTGATAAAGTAGATCCAGGGTGCCTAGTTCAAATGTAGAAAATAGTATCCCTGGAAAAGTTGTACCAGAGAATTTACTGTGAATTTACCGTGTTAGATGACAAATATGGAAAATTTTTATGTTCAGTACTCTAGTCACCTCAGGGTTTTTCATCAAGGGATAAAAGCTAACATCAAAGTAGTTTCCTTTATTCTTTTCCAGTTACAACCTTTATCAACTAAAACAGAGAAGAGCATATTGCTCCGAAATAAACCACTTCTGCATCTCAGGGTAACCTATTTCTATACATAGCTAATAGTAAAGACTTGGGGAAAGGCATGTAGTCATAAATGTTAGCCATGAGAAGACAGTGCCATAACTCCCACCACTCCTTTTGTCATGAGGTCTGCAAACAAGCCTGTTAAAAATCACTTTCAGAACAGAGTTCTGGCTTCTGTCACAGGAGCAGGCTGTTGTTTTGTGGTTATTTGTAGACAAGCAGAGGGTGTAATTCTTCCAAGCCACTACTGTTTTTCAAAGGGACAAATGTAGAGACTAAGCTTCTTGTATGGGGTCGTTTGAAAATTAATTTTAAATCTTCAAGGTGAATAACTGTTGTCTATTAATAGCTATTCTTTACCCACAAAAGATTTTAGCGGTTAAAAGCCAACTTCCATCAACTTCTGCTTTTTAATATTCAGAAAATACAGGGATTTTGATAACTCCAGATGAAGTTATCCTGACGAGAAGTTTAATATTCCACAGATCATAGCACATAATCTTTCTTCTTTCTTCTTGAGTGTCAAGCATGAAACAGGAAAAAATACAGAGTTGATTTTAAAAGGCTGTTTAAAATATATTTCCTTTTCCACAGAGCAACTTCAGATAATCCAGTATTTTACTTGTAGGCTCTCTTTAAGGAGGGTGAAAGACAAAAGGCATATCAAGTTAGTGCACGAAGATCAAAGGCTATCTCTGCATGAGGGACTTTGCACATTCTCTTCCAGATCAGCTGCAACATCAAGGACAGGAAAATCTGCAAAGCATTTTGTTTGCTATGTGTTCAGTCTGCTGTCATCTGCTAATGCAGTCTTTGTCAGAAAGTACTTAATGTTGTGGTACCCAAGTAACCCACTTCCGTGTTTCACATCCATTGTTCTGATGAATACATATGTCCTATATACCTTGTTTGAAATTGCTGACTTTTCACAAACTGGAGATGATCAGCAGACACACTTCCCTAGGGGGAAAAACAAATGTATTGACATCCTAGTAGTGGGACAGTGCATATTGTTGTGTCCTTGATGTATTATTGGCAGCTGAGCCTGTGATCTCTTCACTATTTCGGAATGGCCAGCCTTATGTTCCATTGAGGGCAGGATGGAGGATACAAATTCTTGTAGATCATATGGTTGGGGCTCTTTGAAAAGAATTTGCTGACCCCAGTATCAGAATTAGCTGTAGGTGTGTGTACTTCTGTAGTATCTTGTGATAAATTAGGATTTGGGAGGAGCACATAGAGAGAAACAAGAAAAAAAGAAGTTGTTTTTAAAAAATAAATAAATTTGGTGTTTATTTTCTTTTGAAATTGGACAATGTGTTAAAATAGAACAATGTATTTTTTATTGTAACTGACTGTATGCTAAGTTAGAGTTGGGGTAATGCTCCCGAGTGCTGAGCCCTGGTGGTTCTTCATCTTCTTGACTGTATTTCTGCAGTGTTACAAGTTAAAGTTGAAAGGGAATAGTTTGTCATCTTTGTTTTGTGAAAAGCTTGCTTTTCAGGAAGTTTGAGAAGTTGCTTTCCTGAAGAGACTTATAAGCTTCACCAGGAGTGGACAACACTTACTTGGTGGCTTTCAGTGTGCATGTTGCAGAGTAGGACTATTTCCTGGATTCCTTCATCTTTGAAAAAGTCTAACAAAATTAGGAACCGGTAATACAAGTTTGCCAGCAATGTCTTCATTTTTTTCTCCAGTTAGTATCATACTAGTGCAGGTGACTGTATCAAAAACATTCCCTTGCTTTTGTTAGTGTGCAGGACCATGATGAGGAACAGTAATGGTGGAATATTTCAGCTGTTGTTGCTCTCTGTCACGTGACAGAGGAAAAGAGATCCCTCTTTCAGTGTGTGCTGTGATGGTTCTTGCATATCATTGGCACTGTTAAAATACAGAGTTTGTAAATCAACATCTGTTAAACCAAAAAGTACCAGGGAACTGAATGTTCCTGGCCCCAGACACTAGTAGTAATGAACATCAGGTGACTGTAGCACCAGCAGATGATGAAGGCAGCTATTTTCTGAAGAAGTTTGACTCTCTAATGTACAAAAGTTTTCTAAGAGGGAATAAGTGCTTATTATCAACTAGTTTGACCAGAAAAAAGGGAAAAGCTCAAGCTTAAAAATGATGGGTTTGTATGGGTTTTTTTAAATTCTGTGTTGGTATAGCGTGCCTGTGTTCAGGAAGAGCAGTATGTTGGCAGTTTCTTCTATTTTAAAACATGGCCCGTAGCTGCACAGACAGCTGCTGTGTACCTATAGATATGGGTCCCCTGCAAGTACTGCAATAATTGGTGTTGTTCTTCTAGAGGATGATTCAAGATTCCTCTGCACATAATCTGAAAGAATCCTGTGTTGAGCAGCCATTTCAGAAATTTCTCTAAGCAGCCACGTTCTGAGGGATTTTTTCTGGAATTGTGTCTATCACTAAGAATTACAATTTTGTCTTGCTCCTCACAGTCAGATAAACATTTGATTTGAGGTGGGCAGGAGTTCATTAAGTGTTTTTATTTGGGAGTATAGCATGTTCCCATTCCAGATAGAAAGGAAGTACACGTTTTCGTCTTTACCTTTTTTTTTCCTGGTGCTTTGGGGATCTGTTTTGCCTCCTAATGTGTAAAATATTGTGTGGGAAGTAGGTGAAGGTGAGTAATGTTGAAAAATGACAGTGAGTTAGATCTCAGACGTTTGAGACTGTCACAAAAGCTCAAATTTTAAAAGTATGTTGTTATAATGTTGATACGTAGCTAACAGTCTACAGCTTAACTTAGGATAAAGCTAGCTGTTATCAAATACTTGAACAAAAAGTCATGAGTAAGTCATGCCAATTGTTTATTAAATATAGATTTATCTGATAGTATTTCAAGCTTTTTGGATCATACGGTGTTTGTTCTTCAACCAAGGGTGTGGGTTTTGTGGTTTCATCGTAAGAAAAATGAAGTTACAGTATTTAATTCTGCCCACATGCTTCATCCAAAACTAGAGAGGGCATTTTTATTTTGCTTATAGTTCATCTTCGGTGCAGCAGCAGATGCTTGAGTGTGTTGTCACCTTTTCTATTTTAATGACTATTTTTGACTCAGCCATTTACTTTCAGGTGTCTTATGTCCCTTATGGCTGATGTTGTTGGGAGAGGCATTTCCTCAAATCGGCAATGGCAACTGAATTCCAAGTCTTCCAACAGCACTGATGTGCTGATAGACCAGATCATCATTCCCCAGAAAAGACTCGTCTACCAGTTATCTCCTGTTACAATCTAAGATATGTTTTGGATAATTCTGCTTGATTTGAAACGCTTTCAAAAATTTCCTCTCATGCAAATGCTAATTAGGGACTGACTGAATGGATGCAGTCTGGTAAGGTGCTGTTCCATTTGTAAGTTAGTTTCAGCCTCATTAATCAGAATCTGTTTCAGTAGCTTCTGAAAAAATTTTCTCAGGCAGAGAAAAATGTGCAGCCTCCAGGACCAAAATCCACAAAGTTAAGGTAGGGCAAGCATGACAGATATGATAAATAAGCCAACATCACTCTCAATATTTTTTGAGTAGGAAATAATGAGATCTGTGTATATTTAATTATGTTAATTACATGGGAGTTTGTTCTGCTTTTGAAAGTGTGTATTCTTTGTGTATGACAGGCTGTATACTGAGTTATTGGTTATCTGTGGACTTATTTGATTGAAGTAAAATATGCATATTTAATACGTGAAGAGCTCACAAAATCCATTTAAATACAAAATAAAATTAAAACTCCTTATAAAGAGCAGTCAAATCCCTGAAGTTGAGTTATAATAGGTTATTGCTGTTAGTGCACCACCTGACTGCACCTTTTGACCTTTCTGTTTGAAATTTCTGCCTTTTGTGGTTTTAAGCAATAACTTTAAGCAATAACTTTAAGCAATAACTAAGATGCTTTTACAGGGAGAATTCCTTTCCACTATCCTCCTTCTAACGCTGCAGGGCTTTAACTGGTTTTGAATATTGTAAGAGTTTCTAGTTGTGTAAAAACTGATTAATTGCTTCTGAAAGCAGGCCATGTTGCCAGCTGTTGATAGGTCTGCTTACATCTCTTTTCAGTGTTTTTGTGAACAACTGATCAAATTAGATTCGTCACTCTTGGCTTGTGGTGATTTTAAATTGAAATGGAATATATTAAAGCAGCCAACCATGCTGATTATATTGCAAGCCTCATTTAATTTCATACATTCACACATTATAGTGAAAAGCGGGGTGATTTTTTTCCAATGCGTGATTGTGACTGTACCTTTAGTGACTCCAAAGGTCATCTGTAATTGGCGCATAATTTATTAGTGTTAGGTATCTGATTCCCGAAGGCACGTTCCGCAATACCACATATACATTAAAGGTGGAGAGCGAAAAAAATCACATTGTTACCATTTCTGTTGATATGCTGATCTTGATACCATCCAAGTCCTTAGTGGTCAGTAGGCTGCTGCATTGAAACCTTCGTCCGTAATTGGACAATTGTTATCCGTAGATGGCAGAACTGTCTGTTATGAAATGCTGAGGCACTGGAGCATACTCAGACACTATAGAGATAGCAGTCTGCTGTTAACGAAGGCTATGTGTAGTATTCATAATAATAAAATATGTTTCATAAATTGTATTAATTGGCACCTTCTTGTAACCTATGGGACACTTGATAGAATCTCTTAGTTGAGAGTCAAGAGGAATGCTGACAGAATAAATTTTTACACAGACTCCCTCTATCCCTGTTCTTACTGTTGTTTTTGAAAATACATCTGGTAATTCTCCTGTACTTGCTCGTATGTAAATGTCCTCAGAGTTAACATTGTGAGTATTTGGTGTTTGCAAAGCAATATCAGTTTTTACTCACATTTCAAAGCAAATTTTTCAGGTTTGCACATAGCTTAAATGCAAAAAAAAAAGAAAAAAAAATAGTAGTTAGTTGCTTTCAACTGGAATTCGTGTTTTGTTTGGGTTTTTTTTAGAAAGATAAATGGATAGGGTTTTAACGTGATTTATGCATGGAAAAATTACTGCCTATTTCAGAATTTTCAAAACATTTTACAGTACTATATGTGTTATTCTGTACGTTTCTTTTTCTAGAAATCCTTTGGGAGAGTACTACTCCTTAGTGTTCAGATAGCAGTTGCTAATCCAGGGAAAAGTCAAGGCCTTGGTTACCTAGTCTTGACCTGGATAACACTGGCACTGGGTCAAGGCTGGAGGTCCCTTGATTGAATAATAGCCAACTGGATCTGAAACAAATGTTTCCTTGAATGGTTACTGTAGCAACTTGGTCAAATTAGGTTTCATACCAACCCTCCACAGCTTAAAGTTAATGTTAGTTAGGGTTTTCCCTTCAATTCAAGTAACTATTTTAATACCTTTTGAACAAAAGATACTTCAGTGGCTTCTATGTCTAAAAGATAACAGTTAAACTCTCAAAAATATTCAGTTTCTGTTTTGTTCTACATCTTTTACATATCACTAGGGAAGCCATAGCCTTTGTGTCACCCGTACAGCAGCAAGTCTCACAAGTTTTGAGATTTTTCCTGTTTTCTGAATAACTTCAGTGTCTCCAGTGGCTTTTTGTGGTTATTTGTCAGTTGTCTTCTTAAATTTTATGGCTTAGACTTTTACTTTTATCACTAGACTTCAATTCTAGTTGCACTCAGAATCTTTACTTAACTACTTCATATACATCCTCAGAATAAATTGCATCAGTGACATATATGACATAACTAATTGGTGTCTCCTGACTTTTTCACAGTCTCACTTCGATTTTTCAGACATTTAATAAGAAATGCTGTGGCCAAGTAGACGGTAAACTGATAATCTGATTGCTGTCTCCTTCAACATAACTATCAAAATGGAAACTGTTATATTTAGATATTGTCATAAACTGTCTTAGTGGTCCAGTATAATTTATCTTCACAAATGGTAAACAACAGAGTAATTCTCTTATTGTGCTACAGGATTTTCAGAGACCTGTTTCAGAGTGCCAGGAAATATTTAGCTTCTATTCAAGAAATTATTTTAAGCAACCGCGGCTAATGCAAAGAGTAGCTCAAGAGCAGCTCATTGATCATGTTCATGCTCAAAAGAACACATACTCAGTTTAAAATTTTTGTTTAAAAAGGACAGGGGAAAAAAGTGCAGATTGTTTTGACAGGGAGTTGCCCACCCATATGAGAAGAGCTTCCTGAGTAACACTTGGGAGAGTTTAAAGAACGCATGCTCAAACCTATGGTGTGTCTCTGGATGAGCTTATCATCTGCAGGAACAGAGTTAATAATGCAAAGGGCACTACTCAATATAGGAGTGTAATTTAATTCTTAATACAGAAAAAAGCATTCTCATCAGTTGTCTTTAAGATAGGTACAAAATACAGAGAGGGAGGTGTTTCTAGGACAAAAGAATTGTATTCATTTAAAACATGCTTGTTAAATGCCTTAAACTCCTTGATAAAAAGTCTGTCAAATTGTTTTGTAACTTCTCATGATGCACCTATCTGTCTTAAGTCTTTTCTGATCAGCTTAGCTTCATATTTGTGATTCAGGTATCTGAAAAACAATTTTGAATATAGAACTTACTCTGGAGTATTGACCAAAATGTCATGTGAGCACAGTATATGAGAATCCCTATGCAGGATACTGAGAATTCCTAGAGACTTAACATGGGTTTTTGGAAGCAGTTGCCAGTATCAATCTAATGCCATAACATTTACTGAAATCTCAGCACTGATTCTGAGGCTTTTGCCTTGGCCCAAAGTGTCCCTGTTCTTTCCCAGATTTGATGGGTCTATGTAGTTGTATATTTTTTTTAATCCCTTCAGTGTTTCTTCTGTTTAGATGAGTTTCAGCAATAGCAGTTTTCTGCAAAGATGAAGTTCTAATTGATATCTTCACATAAAGTTTACAATTAGACACAAAAACATTATTCTATTCAGTGTCACAAATCCAAAGGATTTCTAAGAAATCATTTAGTTATGTTGTCTGCAGAGCAATAGATTTCTCTGACAAAATGAGCTAGAAAGTTCATTTTCCTGATCAATTCCTCCCATCTAAATTGTGGAGTGCTTAGCCATCTGAACCTCTGATTGTATAGTGGCTTATGTATTTTAAAAACCATTACAGTTGTGAACAGTACCTGGTATTGCCAAAAGACCTTCACAGTTTCTGTCTCATTAAAAAAAGGCGTATTTGTATTAGTGGAGGCTGTTTCAGTAGGCCCAACATGATTACGTCTTCCAAGTCTCAGAACAAAACTGAGTTAAAAGGGGAGCGTTACTTTTCTCTATCTAACAAATTATTGTATCACTAAACCTTTATATCCATCTGTTCTGGTTTTGCCTGGGATAGTTAATATTCTTCCTGGTAGCTGATACAGGGCTGTGGTTTAGATTTGTGCTGAAAACAGCATTGATAACCCAGAAATGTTTTGGTTGTTGCTGAGCAGCGCTTGCACAACCTCAAGGCCTTTTCTGCGTCTCACTCTGCCCTGCCAGCAAATGAGCTGGGGAGCGGGGCACATGAAGCTGAGAGGGAACTTGGTCAGGACAGCTGACCTGAACTAGCCAAAGGACTATACCGTTCCATAGGACATCATGCCCAGAATATAAACTGGAGTGAGTTGACCAGGAGCAGCAGATCACTGCTCAGGCATCAATCAGCAGGTGGTGAGGTATTGCATTGGGCATCACTTATTGGTTTGGGGTTTCTTCCCCGTTTTTTTTTTCTCTCTCTTTTTTGATATATTCATTTTCCTTACTATTATTAGTGGTGTTGTTAATATATTTTCTATTTCATTTTAGTTATTAAATTGTTCTTATCTCAACCCAAGAGTTTTACTGGGGTAGGTTTTTTCCCTGATTGTCCTCCACATCCTTTTTAGGTTGTTAGAGAATGTGAAAGGTTCATATGGGTTAAAAAAGTAGTAGAAAACATTCGTGGAAGGAAAAATCAACCCAAAGTGACTCTGCATGGGGAGAGCACCGTCAGTTCAGGAAGTCACTGGACTTTTCAGGTTACTGGAAGCTGGTTATGTAAGCCAGGGCTGTGTCACTGCCTGATTGCGTGGTTCATTCAGGATCTCTGTTTTTCTTCTCTCCAAGGCAGAATTTGAGGCTGGACAGATCTTTAGTTAGTGTATGTGTACTGTATATCATGAAATGTTGCCATACTGTGAAGAATAAAACAAAAATGAACATCAGTCCTTACAGATAGGAGAGGTTGCTTTCCTCAGCAGCACTGAGGGACCAGCAGGACAACATGTAATGCGATTGTTGAGTCTTTGCACCATGTCTTCACTATGCTCTTTGAATGGCCAGTCAGTCAGCTGCAGTAAATCGTCATTGTTCTCAGTTTTTTCATTTTTATGAATGTCAAAACAACAACTAGTCATCCTGTACCTAATCAGTGTAGATGCTGCGTCAAATGAAAGCAAGGTAGAGCAGCAGGCTCTTCTTGCAGTTTCATTTTAAGCTTATTTCAACTTTTAATAAATTTAGCCAATTCTGTTTCTTTTTTTATTGGTTTTGCACACCACATTTGAAACAGTCAGATTATTCTTTTCTTATATGCTAGATACCTGTTATACCATTACAGATTGGGGAATGAACTGTTAGAGAGTAGTATAGGGGAAAGGGACCTGGGGGTCTTAGTGGACAGCAGGATGAGCATGAGCCAGCAATGTGCCCTTGTGGCCAAGAAGGCCAATGGCATCCTAGGGTGTATTAGCAGGGCTGTGGAAAGTCAAGAGAAGTTCTTCTCCCCCCGTACTCTGCCCGTCTGAGACCACATCTGGAATATTGTGTCCAGTTCTGGGCCAGTTCAAGAAGGACAGGTAGCTGCTGGAGAGAGTTCAGTGCAGGGCCACAGAAATTATGAAGGGAGTGGGGCGCCCTTATGATGAAAGGCAGAGCGAGCTGGGGCTCTTCAGCTTGGAGGAGACTGAGGGGTGACCTCATTCATGTTTACAAATATATAGAGGACGGGTGTCAGGAGGCTGGAGCCAGGCTCTTCTCAATGACGTTCAATGATAGGACAAGAAGTCAATGGGTACAAGATGGAACATAAGAGGTTCCAAAGAAATACAAAGAAGAATTTCATCACTGTGAGGGTGAGGGAGCACTGGAACAAGCTGCCCATATGGGTTGTTGAGTCTTCTTCTCTGGAGATTTTCAAAACCCACGTGGACGTGTTCATGTGCGACCCGATCTAGGTGGACCTGCTTTAGCAGGGGGGTTGGACTAGATGATCTTTCAAGGTCCCTTCCAACCCTTGAGATTCTGTGAATTTGCCACTTTCAACAAAACTAAGTAGGTTAATGTTTGATCTAACTACAGATATAAGTTCTTAGTTTCAAGATCCAGACCCTTTCTTATATTCTTTCCTTCTTCTCTGAGACAGAAGAAGTGGGGCTTTCGCCCTTGAAGATTTGTGATCTTGGATGAGACTGAACACTGCCCAAATTTAAATTGTGTTCAAACTCTTAGAATGCTTCACTGAACATGCAGTAACTCTGACTTGAGCATCTTCAGCGGTAGAACAGAAATGTTTTATGCCATCAAACAATACAGATGGCATCAGAGGCACCTCTGAACACAAAGTGAAAGTGTAGTATACTGGTTTACCTCTCAGAAGGCTGGGTTCACATCATTAGTTATTATTTGTCTTATGCTGCTATCTAGAGGTCTGATGCACCACAGATAGGCAATTTTGAAGACCATATCTGTCTACAGAATTTGCAGTAAAAAAGAAGCAGTAGGTCAGAGGAGGATCTGCTGTCAAGTCTGTTCTACAGACAAAAAATGAAGGTTGAATTAATTCAGCAACTGGTCAAGTATAATGTTGGAAAGTGATGGCAAAGCTGAGTGTTGCACCTACATCTTCTAAATGAAGACCCATCACTCAGCAGCTGTAAAAGCAGCAGGAGTAGTCGGTCTTCTTTATGTTTCTCCATTGAGGCAGATGAGGCAGGAAACCAATCTTGTCTTCCAGATGAGGCTATCTCAGTGTCATGACCACTTGCAGTAGAGGAATGTATATTAAGCTTTAATAAGCACAAAAAACTGTGAATGCTTGTAGTCAAGTCATGCTAGCCGGGTATCTTCATTACTTTTTTTCTACAGGGTTTGTTAAAGCCTTGACTAAGCTTCAGTTGTCGTGACTTCAGTCAACTCTATGTTTTTACATTGGGGAACGGTTCTGTTTGCTTTTCTGTTTTTAGCCTTCTTGATCTTCATTTTTAATTGGCACGTCTCTCAACTGCCTTTTTTAAAGGAAAAAGCTTCCCAGTATTTTCGTTTTTCTGAGGTGTGTTCTTCTTAATTCCACCTAGAAGTCAATCCTGCTTGCATGGTCAGAAACTGTACAAAGTTGTGTCTCATTTTGAACAACTTGCATATGCCAAAACCAGTGCATTTTAGTTCTGTTACTCTACAAAGTACTCTGTCATCTGGCTTTGCAACTGGTCAACCTAAGGAAAATCAGTTTCAGGCTTACCAGGGGGTTAATCTTTACCACCATCTTAGTTTTCAGCATGATTAGCATTTGACGCAAAGGAAAAAAGGATTGATGATTGTAAAGCAGACACTGAGAAAGCCAGTAAGTATATTTTGCTTTTATAAAATAATTCATTGGAAAACAGAAAAAAGAGGATGCAAGGCCAGTTACATATCATGGGAAAATGAATGTCTTCTGACTCTGCCATGGTAATCATTTCCTCCTTTGCCATTTCTCCTAAACAAATATACCCAGGGTACTCTTCAGTGATAGTATATATAAAGGATATCCTCTAAAAAGAGATTGGCAGGTTTAATTTTTTTGATGTGTGCAATCACAGTCCATGTTAAATTCAAAATGCTTGTCCAATCAAGGGTTCAATATAGAAAAGAGGCAGTAACAAGCATGCAGTACGCTGTAATAAAGAAATCTGTTGATTGAAAACAGTTTGTATATTTTGGAAATGATAGGGAATGTAATTGGTAAGAAAGAAAAGGATAGGGCTTCATAAATAATAGGAAATAGAGCGTATTTTTTCCACTGATAATGCTAACTCAATTTAACAATACTCTGGTGCTGAATTTTCCTGTTCAGTAAAATAGGTCTGGTAGATCTTCC
This sequence comes from Urocolius indicus, assembly GCA_013401255.1. NCBI lineage: Eukaryota > Metazoa > Chordata > Aves > Coliiformes > Coliidae > Urocolius > Urocolius indicus. The sequence continues at coordinate 247,651 of WBNH01010729.1, forward strand.
AGTACCCTAAATTTCATGATTAATGGAAGAGCTCTTAATTTTTGATGGTGCCAACTGTAATGTGTTGAATTTCTGCTATAATGACCCCTTCTCTCATCTCTGGTTGTTTTTTTCCTCTGTCTCATATATCCTTAGGAGGTATATATGAAGGAAGAGAGGATTTGTCAGGTGAACTTCTCAGTCAGGCATGACTTAGGAAAAAAAGGACAGACGAGCCTCTCAGTCAGAAATGACTTAAAAATGGACAGTGTCCCAAGTGCTTTTAGGAACTTTCAAAGGCTATTTGGTAGGCTATATGTAAGGTGAAAAGACCGTGATGTGTCAGGATAACTTCTTCAGTATGTCTTACAAACAGTAATGATTCTAAACCTAATAATAATCGAAGCCCAGGACAAGCTCAACAATTCACTCTTGCTCTGCACCAAGCCTTCTGGTTTGGGGGCAGGGGAGTGGTTGCTGCAGTTCACTCACCATAAATCTTCCTATTTATGGAGCAGTAAGTTTTAGCATGTGGATCATATCTATGTACTCTTGAAACACTGACAGTCTTGAAGATACTGAGCTTTTGTAGATTCATTGCGTGTTCTTAAATTTAAGATCAGACATTTGTTTTGTTTCTTATGTTTTGTGTGAGTGTGTGTGTAAGTTTATATTAGGGTAGTAATGCATATGTTAAAAAGTAGACTCCATTAAATGGACATGTAACTGCAGCTGTTTATGCAGTAATAGTTATGATACTTTAAAATTCTTCTAATCTAGGAGGAGGAAGTACTTGAGAGTTAAAAGCTAGGAAATATAGTGCAGCTAACAGTGCAATGTTGTGTGGGAAAGATTCATTTATTATTAAGTTTCTTGATCATTTTATGTTGTGTGTTGTGATAATATATTACTCATTGTATTATATGATATTATCCGATATTTAGAGATAAAATTATACCTAAGTGGTCATGGTAGTTGTGGGAAATATAATGTGTCAGGCTGAATTTGTGTTCAAGTATTCTTATATGATGATCATAAATATTATGACATTTTGAAGTGCTCTTTAGACTAAAAAAAAAATTATAAATCTTTATATGCAAAAATGTGAAGATGTCCTTAGTAATCTGAGCAGTTGGGCTGTGTCAGACTGTGAACTCAGGGCTGAGGAACTGTACACCTGCAGACAGTGATTTCCAGGAGATGACAGATGTCTGCAGAGTGGTAGCCACTAAAGGGAAATCCAACAGGATCTGGTGCTTGGGGCTAGAAAGTAAGCTCACAGAAACCTATTCCTCATCAAAGATCTACATGGATGCTGTGATGTCCATAACAAACCTAGGATAAAATCAGTTTTGAGGCATTTAAATCTACTGTACGCACATTGACTTCACAGGTGCAAGTGGTCATTTGGTCTTTGCAATAAAGTTTGAAGCTTCTTTTACTGTGCTTTTAGGTTTGATACTTTTCTCCCCAGAACCAATGCAATGGTAATTCTGTAAAGGCAGGCATCATCACACACACTGAACATTTTGTTCCTTCTCAAGAACTTCAAGCTAAATCTTGAGACCTCATCAAATGCTTGTTCTGTAAAATCTGTAAAAGTTTTATATTTAAATAAAAGGGTTTATCTTTAAATAAAGATGATTTTAATGTAAACCTGAAGTGATGATGATATGATGAGACATGATTTATGGTGAGCAATGAGAAAAACACAAGGTGTATTTTGGTCACATCTTTTAACCAATCATCAGCATGTTGCAGAATGTTACTGCTTGTTTAGAAATGATCATAGAAGGCTATCACTAAAAACAATACTTTGAAGGCTCTATCAAAACCCTGTAGACATTGGGGATTTCTGTCAGAGAAATCAGAAAGGGTGATTCAAAATCTGCTTTAATACATTCAAACTAAACCTTTGAATATTGTAGCCCACTGCCAGTTAACTCTAAGTCTCATTTCTAGTCAGTATCTTAGAATACATGAAAAAGAACTGTCAGTATACCTAGTAAAATAGCTGTTTCTATTATCTTTGCACTTGCTACATATGTGTTTTAAGAGATAAATTCTTCCTTTTTGTGTTTTAGTGTCAACAGTTTCCACTCTTAAATGATGGACAACAAGTTAACAACATAAAATGGGTGTTGACAGTTCTTGAAAATGAAATAATATTTGATATAACCTCAAGTTTCTCTCTGAACTTTGACCAAACAATAGAAAACCTTAAAAAGGAGGGGCCCAGTGCTGTCAAGCACGGAATTACACAGGGGAAAAAAAAATTAATCTAAATAGTGAGGGAGAAGTCTGGGTTCCCTTGCATGATATTTAGTTGCAATGGTAAGAAAAAGGATGTTTCTTTCTTTGTGTAATGTGCAGTAGTTACAATAAACACAAGATTTCCAAATCTCAGAGGACTCTCTTGACAGTTGCTTGATAACAGCTTTTTTCACTCCATAGTTTTGACAGTTTGTATGTGTTGCCATATCTAGTGTAAACTAAAATATCACTGTCATTCTGTTTTTCTTTCTTATGTGGCTTCCTTTTCTTTCTTTATTTTTTTTTCCTGTCTTTAGGATAATGAAAAACATGGGCTTTTAATTGGTAGGCTTGAGTAAGACAAGTTATGTGTTGAGAGTGACATGTGTTTGAGTTTTGAAATGTTCAGATTGAATAGCCTTTTTTTTTTTTTTTTTTTTTGGTACTCTTTCTTAAAAAAGTATGTCTTTGTATCCTAATTTTGACTTGGCCTGTCAGTATGCACCAGTTAGTGCATGCAAGTGTAACCGTATGGGCAATACGAAAACACTGCAGTACACAGAGTATTTCCATGTTCACACTGACACTGCACATTTTTGTTGTAGTTTCCCTTTTTTATCCACACAGAGGTCCACAGAACTGCAGCACATGCATTAGCATCCGTTCCAAACCTAATGTGCCTTTCCTTGCTTGCTTTCGTGTGTTTCTGAATTATGTTGTTGATAATATTGGAGCAATGCACCATTTTAGAAAAGCTGCTGGGAGGTAAATGTTGCAGGGAGGGTCGTGAGGGATGCCTGCTTAGGAGAGACTGCCAACTCCAGGGGGGTACCCTGGTTTCCGCAGCTTCTGCTCAGCTCTTTTGGTTTACCAAACAGTAGATTGTATATGTCCCTGAGCAGATGATGACTTTATTTAACCTTTGGGGTTTCTTTCCCCCCCTCTATCTTTCTAAGGTTATTTTGTCATCAAACCAAATTTGCTTTAGCACAGCAAAGTGCCCAGTGTCGTCATCTGGCATGTTACAGACAAATTCCAATTACTTTTCTGCTTCAAGCTATTGTTAAACACTACGAGCTATCTGACAGTAAAATTATAAATACAGGTGTTGTCACATTACACTATAATCAGAATTTTAATTTGAATTTTCATTTGTAAAGCCTTTTTTAACATGAAAGTGGGAATAGAATTAGTTTTATTGACAGTAAAAAGACATTTTGAAAGCTTGCTAAATCATTACCTGTATTTAGCAGTGAGAAAAAATTGTATATGTCCGTATAAAAAGAAGAGTTTTATTATCACATATTTACTCATTATATTTGGCGGTAAATAAAACTAGGAAGATGTGTTTGACAAATGATTGACGTAACTCAGTACGTTTTCACTTCATCAGAACAATAGACAGACATAAATATATATTTGCTTTTGTTTTCTTCTGCTATTACTAATGCAAGCCTGCGATAAAATCTTCAAGCAAATGAAGTAGAGCCTGTTGAGTCTGCATGCAGTGCTAAACTTCTTATTTTGCAATTTTCTCTTCTTACATAGATTCATCATTCTTTACTTTCTTCCCCCTCCGCCCCTTTTTTTTCCTCCCTCCTTTTTCTTTGCTTGGTGGTTGGAGTGGTTCCCCCTTCTCAAGACCCTTTTTTTTTTTCCCTCAAGGCATTTAGTGTCGTGTCTGCCAGATTTCAGTGATGAGCAGCGAATTGCTTTTAAAGTGGGCATTATGCCAGTTCAGCAGCACAATGGAAAACCAATCTTCCACCATTCTACTTCTGATGCTGTTATTGTAGCATTTTAGATAACTGCTGCCACAAAAAAAGATGTGCTCAATTGCTACCAGTTAGTCAAGTTAAATCCAGAGTAGCATTAAAATTACTCTGAAAACTGTTTGTCAGAGGTCATGTGCTGTCTGTGGCTACAGCGCATAGGATAGATGTTCTGTGCTGTGTGGGTTTTTTTTTTCTTTTTGCGTTATTATTACTGTGACTGACCAGCTCTCTAAATAGCCCTTCACTACCTGTTTACTTATTGTCTTCACCTCACTGCTGAAAATATGTGTCAAACAGAAACGTTGAAAAGTTTCTGTAAAGTGCTGGAAATAGCAGGGGAGTGAGTTGTTCAGGGTGCTACAGTTTGTACAGTGTGAAAGCAAAAAAAAAAAAAAAGAAGGGGGGAGAGCAAGAACATAATTCTCTGGTTTCTGTAGCAAGATTACTGTTTTCATCTTTTTATCTTCACTTTTCAACCACTGAGTTCACTTTTCTATTTTTTTTTAATAGCGCAAATGGAATTTATCCGCTTTCTCAGTCTCTTCCCCTTCAACTCCTCCTCTTCCTCTTTATTCTGCTGGCTTTGCTTGTGAATGAAAGGGTCTGTTACTACCACCGCAGGACAGATGGCAGTGTGTGTAGTGGGGGGAATTGTAACACTGAGTGACTTTTAAATCGGTTGTTTTCCAATAAAACATAAACAGAAATATTATTTATGGGTGGTGGAAATTAAAAGAACAAGAGTATTTTACTCGCCTCTGGCTGAGACTTTATTTTATGAGTAATACAATACCTACATGGCCTGAATATTTGTTTCACTTGCTTGCATCACTATAAAAAATGTATGTTATCTTATGGTCATTTTTAAGAGAGGGGCAGCCTTCTGCACCCATCACTAGGTTGTGTACCACTGCGGAGGGTAGGACTGCAGGTTACAGCTACAGGCAGCTCCTGCAGGACAGGGAAACACCTGATTACGCTGCGAATTTCAACCTTGCATTTAGGCATCTAACAAACACGCCCAGTTTTCAAAGGCCTTAATATTTGTAGCCTGACAAGTGTGTTAGCACTGCAGTGGTCCGTGGTGAAGGTTAAGAAATAACATTTAGGCATCTAGGTAGGAGGTACCTGTAGCCTACCTTTGAAAATCCTCATTAGAGTGCGCAAGTTGCTCTTTATCTGTAGGACAAGGATGGTGTCTTATCTCATGGGAACGCTTTCAGATGCCATTCGCTGATATTTGTGAAGTGGTTTTAAATCCCCCCATAGGCGGCAGCGTGGAAGTGCGCAGCTGTTGCAATTCGACTGGGGTTTTTTAGTGTTGGCCTTAAAAATGTGCATTTCCTTACTGATTCAGTTATGTTCTAGCCATTGAAGGGTTTGCTGCCTTAATAGTAGAAATGTTGTGGGTTCTTCCATGTTTCTATTCAGGGAGCCTCTCTTGGTGGTGCAAATATGTTTACTGTTAACACTAACATCTGTAAGTTGGTGGAACTGTTTTCACCAACGTTTTTTATCAGCCGTGTGCATGCCAGATATAACCACCTTGTAAAAGAGAGTACCTTAAAATGATTGTTGTATGGATAGAATGGCTAGGAAAAGTGAAAAAGAGGTGCTTCTTCATAGACTTCATGAAGAAAAAGGCAGTACCTTTTCCTTCATGGAAGTAAAACCAAGTCCACCATAATTGAAAAAGTGAAGTGCAAAGAACCGTAGTGATACACACACACACCCCCCTCATCTATTAAGTAGGTAACCTACATAACAATGATTTAAAAAACAAGGTGAGCACTAGATGAGTTCTCAAGATAAAATGGGAAGGTAACTCCATGAGAAACACTCAGTACATAAGGTCATTACATCTAAATTTAAGAAATCCCTTTGTTTCTTCTGCTTTTGTTTTTCTCTTTCCTTTTTAAATTAGACCGTCAATTTTGCAAGTATTATTGCACAGATTTCATTGATCGCATATCAACACACTTGTCTACCTACCGAGGAATCTGCAGAATTCAATTACACGTTTACATAACCTCTGTACGTAGCTGCTCTCTCAGAAAGACTTGTGGAAAGTGTGTCGACAAAAGTTGGTGTTAGACAGATGTAGCTAGGACGGAAAACCAGCTAGATAAATTAAGCTCAGAGGAAAACAGTAATGCCATAGTAATGCTACAGTGACTTGAAAGTGTAAGAAAAGTGTAACACATCAGGAATTATTTTTCTTTTAAAACTGTGTTTCTGCATTCAAGATTTTTGCTGCTAGGAAAGAAACATGAATCCATTGGGAGGGAGGTTTAATTGTTTATATCCATGGTACACACTCGGCCTATATTTTGGGGACACGATGTGGAACATGATCACATGATATTGCATCACATTAGATGTTGCAGAATTCCTCACTGAAGAGCCACCTACAGGAAAAAAAACAGGAAGCATACTCAGAGCAGCAATTTCAGAGATAATATCCTCGGCAGCCAAGGAAGAGGGTGGGAACTGACTCTTGAATGGAACAAAAGCCAGTTCTTACAGATCTCAATCTTATTATTCCATTTCCCAGAAAACAGTTAACGTGAGGCAAGCTTTCTAGCAAGAAAATACAAAAGTAAGGATTTGGATTCGTACGAAGTATTTTAAAAACAAATCAATTAACTAAAACAAAATGAAATTTTAGACTGTGAAATCATCTATCTTGTTTTTAAGGGGGAAAATGAATTGGGGCGACTGTTAAGGCTCCTTGAGGAGAAAATGTGAAGTCAAACTGCAACACAGCTTAAATAAAGACTACTTAGTCTGGAGCTTGACCCTTACCCTCTTTTTTTTGTTGTTCAGTTTGAGTGATTCACCTAAGAATAGCTAATAACAGAATACTGACTTCAAACTGAAAACAGCATTTTATAAGTATATAAATATATACTAAAGTAATCGCTATTTCATTTTCAGCCTTAAGTGTGTGTACTCTTCATAATATTAATGGACTGATTTGAAAGTAGATTCATTTCAGTATATGTGATCCATGTAGACTGATCCATAAGAAGATCCAGATTACCTTTCGTCTGGCGAATTTCTTCTCTGGTTCGTCATTTGTGTCTTGGTGCCTGAGATCAAACCATTCAGACCAGGCAACAAAATATGCAAAACATTTTTCAGAGCCTCTCTGAAAACTCCCTTATCTGTGAGGAAGTCTGTGTATATTCTGAAAGTGTTAGAATTACTTCAGCTTTTGCCCACTTCACTTTCTGTATCTGTTTTTCACTTAAGGTCTTCAATTTCAACTACTAAAACCGAGCTATATTGTAAATCTGAAAGTTGAGCCGCTTAGCAAAGTTAAGACTGAAGTTCAAATTATATTCCATGATATAACTGTGTTGTGTTCATGTATGGTAGTTGTTCTGCATTCAGTGAAAGTTATTTCTTACCTGCTGGTGGTAATCCAGTGAGGATTATCTGGATTGATGTTGGGTTCAATCGTTGCTTACCACTTCTAACTCAGATAGAGAACTGTACTTGCTCCTCTGA
>WBNH01010729.1:260170-271964 GCA_013401255.1 Urocolius indicus
CTTTTCGTTTGTGTATTAGTTTGAGTAGTATCTTTTGTATGTTTTGCATGTGTTTGAATGCCTCTCTCGTTATGTATAGCTGTATATGCATTCTGCAGGAGTGGTCATCTTAAAAGATTGCTTACCACTGAACTTGGATGTTATTAAAACAATGATGAGGTGATAATAGGCACAGAAGTGGTTTAGAACATGACTGACTACTGAAAGGCAATTTCAGTCAGTTTGTATAGCTTAGTTTTCAGAAGGCCTTAGGTGCATTATTGATTACATTCTCATTTAGGAAGAAAGTAGGAGCTTTTATATGCATCTCTAAGTTGGATGGTATGGTAACGCGAAGGTATTGACTGGCTGTGTGATATACGACGGTCACAGTTGTCTTTTACTCAGAGGAGCAGAGAGTGATGCTGGTTGTCATTCTTACTCTGCTGTGTGGCAGCGTAAATAGTCCCCTTTCTAACCAACCTGGTGGGAAAAGTCAATATCCCATCAGCAAAGGAGGTAAACACATCAGGAGCTGTGTCCTCTCTCATCTTCCCCTGCTCTGTATTACTGCAGTTCTTTAAATCTCATCTCCCCAGTCATCAGATGCACTTGTGTCATTCAAATGCATGGTGTGGCTGTGCTGCAGACACAGCCACTGCCTGCCTCTCCTCCCAGAGCTCCCAGCTTCCATTCTCTTATAATTGAAACTTAAAATTGGCCTCATTACTTCAACGAGGCCCCTCATATTTCTCCTTTTTTTTTTTCCCAGTGTACCTTTTCCTGCTTGCCTCTATGAGGGTAATTGCAGCTAAGAAATATTTGAAGCATACTGTTAGAAAGGTTATCGCATATAATTGAAGTTTAGGTTTATTGGGGGGGGGATGGAACTAGGTGCTCTGTTAGTGGGACAGCTGGAGCCTGAATTGGGGCTGTACGTGTATTTTTGTTCCCTACATTCAGCTCTGGTTTATTGTTTGCCTCATCGTTCTGGTGATCAATGTGCCTTCCTGCTCTGTTTACGTGTGACAGCAGTTTCTGCACATTGATACACTTTGCCTTGGTCCCCCCTGAGCTCCCAGAAGCTTTCGCCTAGCATAGCCTGGTTTTGCGCTGCAAGGATGCTGTTTTCCACAGTTCCTTGGTATAGAGAGCATGGTTTTGCTAACATGTGAGCAGTGGCAAGTGAATTCGCTTACCGTATCATTTATCTTGAAAATGCATAAACCTAGCTAGTGCTGAATTTGTGGCAAAGTGGGTTTGGTGGTTTCATGGGTCTAGTTATTATAATTGTCACAGTTTGTTTAATTTAACCCTACGTTTACGTAATTTCAGGATCATTACACGTGTTTATGCCATAGTGACTTAAGTCTGTTAATGAACAGATTCTTACAATCAAAGTTTTGTATTGTATTGCTGGTGTAGCTTAAAGAAATTTTCATTTTGCTAATAAAGATAGTGCCATTACTGTCTGGGTAATGGTGAGACGTGGTATCTTCGACCGGACATCTTCCCCCTGTTTGCTTACCGCCCAAAGTTGGCAATATAAATACCCGAAAACCAAATGTGACAGCACAGTGCATACCTTCTTCACAAGGATGGATAAAAGGTGCTTACCAAAGTGCTTTTAATCAACATATTCAGTTACTCAAACTGGCATCCTTAATTTAAATTTTAATTTAATTTTAAAAGATTTGATAGGATCACGCAGAGCAATTGAGTTCAGTGGAACTTCTTGAATAACATGGAAAATGCGAAGCAGGTGGCAACTGCTCAGTAAAACATTACTGTTTGTATTGAATCCAGTAGTTAATCTGCTGGGCTCATCTTAAAACACCTGAGGCAGTGCAAAACTATTTGTAAATGCTCATGGAGGAGGAATTCACAAATCCAAATATTATAATAGCTATTTCTGGTACAGTAGTGCCTCCCTTTCCTGCCATCTGCTCGTGCGGCAGTCCTTGACTTGGCTGCTGAGACAAAGGTGCATCCAATGGTTGTCTTCTTCTAGATCACATGGCAGAAGGGAGTCATAACACAGGTGGGCCCAAAAAAAAAACAGTGTGTCACTCTCCTCCAAATCCTTCTCTTTAATAAACTCATCTGTTTTAGAGACAACATCTTCATGTAGTCAAACACCTTTCAAGAGGGAATGGAGGCCCTTTTGCTGCAGGTTCAAAGCATGAGGATGACAGTACCAGTATTGTGAAGGTGGCAGAAAGAAATGAGACAATGGCTTTTGGACAAAGCTAATGAGCAACAGAATGATTGTGTTGGTTTCTCACAAGACACACGCTTACACTGCACCCAAATGGCTTGAGAGCTCGACCTTTAAGTACCTGTGCGATGTTCTCAAAGTTCTGCCTGAGCTGGAGTGCCTTCAACCTAATGGAGGGGCAAACTCAGAGAGGGCACCTCAGTTTGCAATACATCCTCCTTGTGTGCTCAGTAACGCAGACTGTCCAATGCTGCCTGTTCCAAGGTATTACTGTAGGCACAGGCTTTCTGGCAGGAGCTGGTGTTTCTAGAACATGGAGCTGGTTGGAAAGGAGGAACACAACTATACCAGGTCTACGTCAAGTTGGCATTGATATGTATCAGCAGAATATTTTTCCTTTTTTGGTCTTGGTTTTATTTTTGTAAAGCAAAAGCTGGACATACCACCCAAACAAAATCCCTGGGAGGTTTTTTTAATGGCATGAAATTTAACAAAACCAAACAAAAATAATAAAACAGTTTGGGCTTGGCTGCTGAAATATGTACTGACTCATGTGTGGGCAAGTGAGTTTACACACACACACACACACAAACAAACAGGAGTTTCCGATAGGGCTTCTACCTCCAAGTGATGAGGGACTGGACTCTCTTGCTTTCTAAACTCCTTCCTCGAGGAGCCTCGGTGTGGCTGCCTCCAGTCTTAGCCCCCAACCGTAATGAAGAGTTCAGATTCCAGGTTCTGGCACAGAGCTGGTTTATTACAGCCCAAGCTGGACTCCATCTTACAAGACTGGTCCCAAACCAAGAAATCTCTGGGTATTATTATACCCTCGCAATCCAAGTTCCCCTCCGCTCTTGTAGTGACTCAGTCTAATTGTAATATTTGAGTCTTGGCTCTTCTTTTTCTGTTCTTATCTCAGAAGTCAAAGTTTTTTACTCAAGCAGATTTAGAACCTTATCTTTTCTGCATTAAAACCTTATCTTTTCTGCACTCGGATATTGTCAGCTATTGTCAGCGTCTATTCTCCTGTTAACTTTGGTGTCTTCTTTGCACTTGGGCATTGTCAGTCTTTTGTTAAGTATAGGCAGGACAATTTCCTCCCCCTTTTTGCAAGAATTCCCTTGAAGACCACTCCCAATGCTTCATCATCCTGAACTTTGTGGCCTTGAGCCTCACATAAAGCTATTCAGCTTTCATAATTTTCAATTCATCACAATTTAGCACAATTCTAATGTTTTACAATCAGTTTGTTTTGATTTCCAACACAAACATACAATTGAGTAAATACCTTGCGCTTCAGACGTTTCTTCACAAGTATTACTGATCAAGCATTTGGAGATGGCTCTGGTGAAGCTGATGTCTTCTGTTTGAGATACCAGGTGTCTTCTCTCCATTTTGGGGTAGAGTGGCATGGAATTTTGCTTGCTTATGCTATTGCCAATGCCTTTTTAGTGCTGAGCATCATGATTCCCATCCTGCATGCAAGGTGCGTGTGAGAACTGAGAAGCCTATTCCAGGTAGTACCAGTGCCAGTATTGGCAGCAGCAGGGATCAGAGAAGTGAAGCATGATGTCCTTCACTTCTGAAGGCAGACTTGGGCAGAATCTCTCACTCATTCAAACCGCCAGGGACTCAGAATAGTTCCCAACTGTTGGGAGCCATTGCACCCGCACCAGCAGGGCTGGGGGATCTTCAGCCTTGCCACCACAGCTGGGTTCAACGTGGCCTTTGCCTGATTGCTACTGTACTGCAGGAGGGGAGGAGGGAGGCAAGGCCACTGGACTAGAGAGAGATGGCTGTTGAACGTCATCTTTGCTAGAGGCAACATTCACTAGTAGGGAATGCAAAAGTAATGTATGTTTGTAGTAATTAAATCTTCTCTATTTTGTGTCTTTGTTCTTTCAGAGTATTTGAAGAGGAATCCGCTCAGGAGGGAGGTCTCTGAGGCCTACAAAGGACTGAAGAGCATTGTAGAGAGATGGCTGTCTATGAGTGGCTACTCAGAAGTCAACCTGGGCAAACTCTTCACCATCAGTATAGGAAGATCCGTGGGAGAGTCCAATAATGACAGACAGTGATTGATTAAAAATGGAGGGAGATGAGAGTCTAGTTCCTTGTTTAAAACTGTCTCTTAAGCAATAATCTGTTCCAGTATGCACAAGGTCGTTTGAATAATCTTGTCTCTTCAGAGGAGGCCAAACGGAAGATGCAAACGGGACGTGTCATTCATGTGGACATGAAATACTTGAGGTGTTTGTAGCTTCCGTTCTTTCCTTTGTTGCCAAGCCAGGGTTGTTAAAATACGGAGTAGCTGATTTCTGCAATATATTGTGTTGGTATTTAGACCGATGAGGGAAAAGGGGGGTGGGAGAATTGCTGCTTTAATTGGATAATTCCCAGTGAGAGTTGCTGGAATGTAAGTGATCCTAGACTTTGCTCCAGGGTATTTAGTAGAGGTGCTCTCAGGAAGAGAGGTTAGTAGAGGTCTCAGTAGGAGCACTAATGTTTTGCCTTCTCACAGTTTATCTTCTTCCTGATCATAAACATACCAATTAAAAACAATACTAAACCTAAATGCCTTGAAATGTCCTTATACCTTTTGAACAGAGGTAGGGACACTTTACTTGCAAATTTATTAAAGGTAAAGAATGACTGAAACATGGACGTGCTAAAAATAGGGGCTGTCATTTTATTAAGAGTCTGTCTTTGCAACTTCAAGCATGGTGTTTTGCCATGTTGGAAATTTCTGTGCGGATGTAAAGACATGCACAGGTACAAAACCCATTTCATATATACACAGAATACAAATGTACTTCCCGTCTTTCTGTGCAAAGTATTTGAAAGTAAGCAATCAATCAGTTTGTAACGGCATCACAACCAATAACAGGGGAAGGGAAAGTGGAGAGTCACTGTTGTTGTTCTGTAATCATTACTGTATTGGAGGTTTTAAAGGTTTTGTAAACAAATTGAGGTTGGTTTTTGTTTACTTTTAATGAAATGACAAGCAGATATGATAAGAGCATAAATTTGGGTACCTGCTTTTGTACACGAAAAATTGTTGTACTCGCGTTTGCCAGTAAGGTTGCCATGTGATATATTAATGTAAGGTTATAAAAATTTCTTTTAACAGTGTAAAATGTAAAGTTTTCTTACACTTGAGGAAAAAAAAATAAAGTTTTCTAGTAAAAGAGATTTTGTTCTGACTGTCTGACTCTTGAAAATACTCCGTGCAAGGTCTTATTGTTCCAGAGTTTTCCAGACGAAGGGCTTTTGTGTCCAGTTTTAGGGTGGCCAGCCATAGGATGCTTGAAGAAAAAGCAAAAGCATCAACATGAACGTGTTAAAAACTGAAGGGATAAGTGTGTCTGTTTGTGTTAAAGAGTTTTATGACATTCATTTGTCTTCAAAGTGGCGTTGGAAGATGCCATGACTAGGTGTGGGTCACATCTATTCAGACATGCCTAAATACACTGTCGTCTTCTGAGCAACTTTTGGGGCTAAATCCTATCTTTTTTTTACTCACTGAGAGTCACAGTACATAAGAAATCGAACCTACTCAATCTCTAGTTTTGTGTTGGTGTTGTCCCACCCCTGAAGAGCTATTGCTGCTTCCCAACATGATTAGTTGGGTTGTTGTGAAAGACACTTTGTCTGGAGGCTTGCCTTGGAGAGAAGGTGTTGCTTCTGAGGTGACACATTGATGTTGCAGCACTTACTTTGAAAGCTCCTGGCTTCCTGCAGTTTCACACAGGTTTGAGGGGATTTTTTTTTTTAGATTTTTTTTTGTGTCCATCCCCATTAGGATTATGAAGATATTACTGATATTAACTGAGTAGTATGCCTTAGGAAAGCGAAAAGTGTGACCTTCTCCTCCAAACATTAGGTATACAAATAAAACAGATAGATATAGCATAACCTGACCCCGTGGCACTTGTATGTATCTGTATAATTACAGCTGAAGAGCCTGTTAATTTGCAAGTTTAGGGATGTTTAGATTAAATGAGAGCGTTGTGGAATGACTGTGTAGGGCGCAGCAGCATATAGTGGCCCTGCAAGGGGCTGCTCCCCACCACAACTCCCCACCCCACCGGCAGAGCGGCCAGGGGCCTCCAGCCCCTCTGCAACCCCAGCCGGCCACAATCAGGAGCAGGGAGGGAGGGGTAGAGAGCGGAAAGGAGGCCTTTTTGCTCGAATTAAGGCAATTTTTGGTTCTTCTCAGCAGAGTTGGTCAGATCAGAGCTGAAGTCTTGGCATGGAGTAAACTGGATCACCCCCCCCCCCCCCGCCTCTCCACCCCTCCTTAATGAGCTCCGGGCACCGTGCCTCATCTTGGCCCCGGAGANGTTTATTTGTATTTATTTGCAGTTGGGGAAAAGGAGTGTTACTATATGGAGCTGGTAGCCAGGTTTCACTGATGCCATATGTGATAGGAAAAACAATTCCCATCCGCAAACACGTTTGTTGCTGTGCCAAAAAAAAAAAATAAACAAGCNCCTTAATGAGCTCCGGGCACCGTGCCTCATCTTGGCCCCGGAGAAAGGTTGGGAAATGCAAAAATCATCTTTTTCAGCGCTTAATGTGAAACGGGGCTAGTAAATGCAGCCCTGTAAATAATTCGGGAAAGATCAAACTCGGGAGGTTTGCATCTGGAGGCAGATCTGGCCCGAGTCGCCTTCTCTTCCTTCCCCTCCTCTTGTTGTCCCTCATTCCCGCTCTCCTCCCCCNCCATCACCAAACGAAACAAAACAAAAAGCCCCACCACCCAAAACCCCTTCTTGTCACCGTCAAAGGCTCTTTCCTGCCGCCGGGCCAGGACACATCTGCCCCGTCGCATCCTTCCCTGGCTTCTGCAGTCCCTGGCTACTGCAGGGCACCTTCCGTGCGCCCTAATTGCATAGTCCTCCCGCACCCTCCTTATAGCAGTTTAATAGATTAACTCATCTGTGCCAGCTTCAGGTTTCAGATTAAAATTCCTTCATCCCGAAGGCGGCATTATCAGGTTGTTGGAGGCTGTTTTCAAACCTTGGTTTTGAATAGCAGCGGCTCTGCATTAATTTAACCACTAAGCTAATAAGTAGGTTTCGTTTTGTTATGCTAAGCTTTATTGCTTTTCTTTTGATCAGAATGGTGTTGTTGAGCAAAGCAGCAGACAAGGCATTCTTTGATGAGGGAATTAGCGCTCTATTCTCCCTCTATTATTCATAGCACAGTGGAATATGTAAGTACCTGAGGGTGTCAAAGGAGAGCAGGCTCTATTGCAAAGTGTTCGCCTTGTTTCTCTCAATAGCTGACTATGAGATGATAAACCGCTTAATACACCGCACTAATTGGATGAGAGCAAAAAGAGATGGGAATTAAGGCACGGCGAAAGGAGAAAGTGCTCCCAGCCTTCATTCACTCTTGCACCGCTTTACCAGCGCCAAAGGAGGCACAAGCTTTCTATAAGCAGACTGGGGGTTTTGTGCGGAGATAAAATGAACCTGTTAGCGGATTCAAGTAATACACTAATTATTGCACAGTATAAATACCACTACTGGTTTTATAACACGGAGGTAAACTTCTTTTGAGAAGGTTATAGGATTGCTTGGCAGCGGTATAGATCCTGGTAAGGGACCGGAGTAATAACCCCCTGGATTAACAAAATTGCTGCTTGCAGAAGTATGATTCGGGCTTTCACGAAGATTTCAGAGGAATGAATAAAAATGACTGAATGACATTTCTTAATGCGTAATGGCTCGATAATGATGCCCTTTTCTTTAAGGCAAAAAAAAATGTATATTTCAGGCTGCACCGTTAATAACGTCCAAGGAACAAGCCTTATTTTTCCCATAATTTTTTTTTCTTTTTCGCGCCTGCGGTGGGTTTTAGAACTCAAAAATGCGGTTGAGGGCGGGTGGGATGTGAAACAGCGTGGGTGGAAGGGGGGAGCTGCGCGGAAGGGTCGCGGCGGGTTCCCACGCGCGGTCGCTGCTGTGGCGGCGCTTCCCAGCTCGCGGCTCCGGGTCGGGACGGGCCTTAACGGGCCTCCTCGGTACGCCCAGAGTTGGCCGTGGGGGGGGCGGGGGGGGAGAAGAGAGGGCTCTCGCTCGACTCCCGGCCGGCATTGAAGAACGATGCCGCTCCTAAAAATTTCCTCCTAAATCACCTCAGAAAATCCCCCACCAGCCCCAAGCACCGGCGGCCGCTCCCACGGCCAGTGCCCTCGGGGGGACCGGGGCTTGGACAGCAGGAGCGGGGAAGGGACGCGGGCGGTCTCACCCGGGGTTTCATGCATTTCTGCTCCTGCTCCGTGTCAGGGGCAAGCGCGAGAGCTTCGTCCACTGAAGGGAAAAAAAAAAAAACAGGAAAAAAGAAAACAATCCATGGAAAAAAGAAAGGAAAAGGGGAAAATAGGAAGTTTTTTCCCGGGGAGAATATGGGGGACAGAAACAAAGAATAGGCGCGGAAAAAAAAAACTTTTCTACTGCCTGGAAGGAAGGCAAGGAGTGGGGGTGGACCCACGGAAAGCGCTCCCCCAAATCCTTGTTTCCACCTACCCCCATCCTGGCTTTTGGGCAGCCGCAAAGCCAGGCGTTACCCCATCCCCTCCCGGGGGATGCCGTGGGTGCGCGGGGCGGCTTCCCGCGGGCGCTGGCACCGAGCGGCGACCCCGGCACCTCCTTCGGCAGCGCTCGGGGCAGGACGCGACGGGGGTCGCGACATTGTGCCCACGGCAGAGCGCGGGCAGATGCAGCTGCTGCGGGTGTCCCACCGGCTCCCGCGATCTGCAAATTCACTCGCAAACGGGGCCACCGGCACTCCGTCACGCACAGGCTCTGGCAATCGTCCTCGGCCAAGGGACCCGCGCCCCCAACCACCTCCCCACGCCCCGTGGGGGTTCCCCGGCGGCAGGGTTGCGGTGCGCAGCCCCCGGCGGGGCTCAGCCTCGGCCGCTCCCGGCACTGCTGCACAAGCGGCCCCGCAGCCCCCGGGATCTTTTCTCTTATGGGTTTGTGGTTTTGGGTTTTTCTCCTCCTTCGTTCCTTTTCTTTTTTTTTTTGTTAAACATATATTTTTGTTTATTTTCTGAACGTGGCACTTCTCCACCGGATAGCAAGGGAAAGTGTTAACAATAACGACATTACACGGAAAAGTACTGTACCATCGCCTCTTGAGGGTTTCAGAAACCTCTACAGTTAATAAGTTAAATAAAGGGTTTGTACATAAATATTTATCTAGGAACCCTATTATATCTACAACACAGTGAGAATCTACAGAATGACAAACTTTTACAACACTACACTGAGTGCAATTGTTTTATAACATTTCAAATATACAAAGCTCTGTTCTTTTTTCTTTTTTTTTTTTTTTATAACAATGGTATGTACAGAATCAATAATCACAGTTTAGTGACTTAAACAGTCCATATTCTAGCAGTGTATTATTTCCCTTTGGTTTGATATAAAAACCTTGGTTGGTGTCGTGATAAAGAATATAACAAGAAAAAAGATAAACCCTTTCCCTTAAGTGCACTGGGTATCTTACAGCATCAGGTTCCCTTGCAGTCTGCACTGGCAGCAGCCTTAGTTAGCGCATGCAGCTCGCTGCATCCACACGTAACGTAGTTCTCCAGTGCTCCTAACAGACCAGCCTGACATCCAAGGATGTGATTTTTAAGAAGACGTTGGGTAGCTTTCCCCCTTGCCCTTTGCTCTTTTTTTTTTCCCCTCTTTTCTTTTTCCCCTTTCTTGTAATTACAACTCTATTTGTTTCTTCAATTTTTTTTTCTTGCCAGATAAACAGAAGGAAAAATATTTAGTGTATGTAACGCTAATAATATATAATAACTTTTATTTGGGGTTTTTTTTTTCCTGTCCTTTTTTTTTTTTTCTCCCCTTCCTTCATGTTCAGGGAGGAGATGAACAACGTCGTACGTTGAAAGAAATTGTACCAGCCCAGGAGTTCCTTATTCAGGAGCTTGTAAGCGTCACTTCACTCGTGTGAGGGCTGAGGCAAGAGGCACTCGCTGTCTCCGAGTCCCTAACTCGAGAGCCTGCTGCAGTCTCAGCTGCTGGTCCGCCTTTTTTTTTGTTTTTTTTTTTTTTAGTTATCATCAGTATCATTATTGTTACTTTCCCCCCCTCCCCGTTTGGTCTTGATTCGTGCTGTCTGAGGTGACCTTTATTTATCCGCGTATTTGCTCTCCTCTCTGCTCTTGTTTTTCCTTTTTCCTCTCCCCCGTAAAAAAAAAAAAAGAAAACCGACCCGAGCCCCGAGGACGGCCGCCCTCGCCCCGGCCTTAGCACACCTCTTTCCCCGTGCTGTTGCCGGGGAGGATGTTGAGCTGGGTGAGCTGGGCGGCGTGCTCCTTGGCCTTCAGCCGCAGGGCGGCGATGCTGGAGGCCCGCCGGTCGGCGGCGGCGCTGGCCGGGTCCCCCAACCCCGCCGAGCCCACCGCGCCCTCGGCGGACGGCGCCGGCTGCCGCAGCAGAGCCGCCGCGCTGGAGGCGCTGCCCAGGGGGGCCATGGTGGAAAACAGCCTGCAAAGGAAGAAGCAGAGACGGCCGTCACCGCCGCGCCCACCGGGGCGAACCGCGCCGCGCCGCGTTCGGCCCCGCTCGCCTCCTGCCCGCCCTGCTGCGGGGGCGCGGGGGGGACACAGACTCGAGGTGGGGGGGAGGGGGGGTGGAAACACACAAAACAACCAGCCCGACACTGGAGGGCAAAAAGAAAAAGCGGGAGGGGGAGAACCGTCGGGGCTGCTTCTCCCCGAATGCCGTCGGGGGTCCAGCCGGCGGGCCAGCCTCCGGGGGCGTTTCTCCCAAAGTAGCGCTACAAAAAGTTAAGGGAGGGACACCTCCCGTGCCCACGGAGCCTGCGCTCGGCCCGACCACGAACCTCCGTCCGTGAACCGAGCTGCGGCCACCGTCCGGGGCTTCCTCCGCTTTATCGGCGGGCGCTCGGCGTGGCAGATGCGCGGTGCCCGCGGAGCCTCGCCTCGCCACGCCACGCCACGCGCGTCTCCAACCCACGCATGCCCGCCGCTAGAAATCTGCCCGCGCCATACCCCACCACGGAGGGTGAGCGGCGGCACGCACGGCGCCCGGGGTATCACGACTTCGGGTCGTCCCGAACCGCCGCGCACCGGCGAAGCTCCCGAGCAAAGCGGAGGCCGAGTGCGCGCGCCGGGCGTCCCACGCCCGCTTTAGTGTCAACGTGGGAGCCCCCATTTCCGCGCGGGCTGGGGCTGCCCGAGCTCTCCGCAAACTCCGCCGCCCGCAGCCGGGGCGCCCGCAGCCGTGAGAGAGGCAGAGCGACTGTCCCCACGGGAGACCCGCCGGACCCACGGCGGCGGCAGGCGGAGGATGAAGGGGGGGGGGGCGGGGGGCGTGAGAGAGGCAGGCGCGACGGCCGCCCTCGCCCAATGAGAGGCTGGGGCGGGAACACGTGACCCGCGCGGCGTCCAATCCGCGCCGCCCGCCGCCGCTCCCAAATTCGAACGCAGGTCCCGCGTGGGGCCGCGACGACACGACACGCCACGGGCGGCCCCGCGCGGCGCGGGCAGGGTCCCCACGCGCGGCCGCGCCCCAGCCGCCACCCCCTTTCCCCCCCTCCCCT
>WBNH01010730.1:0-40266 GCA_013401255.1 Urocolius indicus
AAGGAAAGGAAAGAAGGAAAGGTGAGGCAGGGGGACGTCATGACTAGTCTGTTATAGCAAAGTTGGAAGCAGCCACCCCAAGGACCACATTCCTCACCATCACCTCCCAGCAGCCTGAGTACCTTCCTTTGTGCCTCTGGGCTGGATACTCCTGTATCATCACGGGAGGACAGGCATCCTGCTCTAGGGGTGATGCCTGTTCCCCTAATCCAGGACAGAATGAAGTGGGGAGAGGACTCCTTCCAGTGAGCTGCTTTCCATACCAGAAGTCTGGGCAGATCCCATCATGAGCGTGGCTGCATCCAGCCACACCATCTACCTTTTATTACTTGCTTATCATGTGTCTGAACAGACCAGTACATTATCTCTTACTACTACAGAGCCATTGTGCTCCTGAGAGGTTGCTGAGATAAATAGAGCCAGTTCTGGCCAAGCTGCTGTTGAGATAAGGATGTGGGGACAGAGCTGGTGGGATGTAGTGTGCCTCCGTTGGGGTCTCTGCAGCCTCAGGGACCAAGATGCTGTTGCCCTGAACCCCAAGCAGTTGTCTGTAGTATCTCACACTGGATCTGAGACCCCTTTTTGTCACGCTGCTGTCTCTCTACACATGCTTTGGACTGCTTTTGGGGTTGTTGGAATGCATTGTTCAAGTCCTCAAGGCATCCAGAGCCCCAGGGGTACAAGATGGCACAAGAAGCCCTCTGCTCAGGCAGTGAGACTTTGCTCATGCTTTTGGGGAGAGATGCCCCAACACTCCCAACCTATCCCTTGGTAGGGACATCAATCCTGCTTCTGCTGAAATCAGCAGCAAAACTGGGAGTGAAATGGGCCGGTGAAGTTTAATCACAACAATTACAGTTTCTGTCACCTGCAAGGTTCTCTGATACATCACTCTGAGACGGCTTGCCCAGGAACTCCATTTCACTCCCTGTGACATCTCTCCAGGGCAGGAGCAGGCAGCTGTCCGAAGGGGAGCACGCCTAGGTACAGATCCATCCTGCAGCTGGCCTTGGCAACACACTTTGGCATTTATGTATTATTTATTTTCCCCAGCGCTTCTCATCTCTTACATAGTTGCTTAACAGTACCAGCCTTTCACAAAGTGATGGAGAAGGGCTGAAAAATGCAGGAGGCAACCCAGGTCTCCTCTCTCTGCTTTAATCTTCACGGGATGACTTCTCGTTTGCCATATGGGGAGGGACATGCTCCTGACATCCCCAGCCTGCAAAACACTGCAGCGTCAAGCAGAAGCAAAGTCTCGAGTTTCAAGGGAAGGAGAAACCATCTGCATAGCTCTCTAGCACATCTGTGCTGGTTTGGCTCTGCAAGGACTTGGTTGCAAGCCTGTAGGATTCGTCTGCAGCAAGGCTGGTATTAATTGCCGTCGAAATGGGAAGCGTTAAGAGCTGGGTGAAGAAGAGGTGAAGAAAATGGGGGAAGCTTGGAATGGGCTGACAATTCTTTCCATCATTCTCGAGTGTATGTATTAGCAGCATTGCTGGTTCAAATCACTGCTGTAGGAGGCTGTCTGCCAGGCTGTGCCTACCATGAATCGGGAAGGGGGATGGAAGTGAAGAGCAGTGAGGCAGTTTCAAACCAAACCCCGAGCCGGAGATGAGATTCAGGTGGTCCTGAAGACTTTCAGAAACCTGCAAATCGTATCTGCAGTAAAACCCAAATGAGCTAATACAGGTCTCGTTCTCTGTATTGTCGACTGTGCTTCAGATGAAGGCAACTAATCTACGTTCCAGCTTTGATACTGGCTCACACCCTGTGCCTTCATCCCTCCTCACCCAATGAAAAAAAGTCAGCAACAGAGGCACACTTTATCCAGAACTGTTCCCAGGTTGACCTTCAGAGGGGAAGTTAGCCTGGAATAAGATGGGGATGGGGAGAGGGACTTGTGTTAGTCCTGGCTATGAAAAGCCACGCTACCATATTGACCTTGGAAGAAGACTTTTATATTGTCTTTGAGTTTCTCTGAAATCAGTGCTTTGCTTTCACTCCTTCCAGCAAGAAGAGCCCTGGCATCGTAGTTGATTCTGTTAAAAATGATGCTGTCACTTCTGCCTTCATCTCTTACATTCGATATCCCGCAGCACCCAGGCAGGAGCATCCCAGCTGAGATGCTCCACATTATTTTCCTCTCCTAAACTCATGGATGCTCAGTGGCCTCCACCATACCCCATCCATGAGGGTCAGGGAAAATGCAAGACTTTTTTGACCTTCAGTTTTCTTCCTTGGGAGATGAAATTAATACTCTCTGCAGGGATGCTGCTGGAATTAGTTAATAGGACCACATGTCACTCACCTGCCTCCACAACGGCAACCATGGTGTGTCTGGGTCTAACATTTGCCTTTCCAGTGACCACAGGGGACTGTGGGGTCAGGACAGCTTTGATTCTGCCTCGACTTGGGCGGGAACATCCCGCAGCATCTGCCAGGATGCGGCCCTTGGGTGGCAAAGAACTGAGGCTCTTGCAAGGATGCCACAGATACCTCCCTGCAGCTCTGCACCGCGTAATTTCCAGGCTCACATTGCTGTCTCTGCAAAGGTAGATTTGGTTTCTGTTAATAAGGGGATAATAGCACGGGAAACCTGGCTACAGGATGGCCCGTGCCCAATTACTGCGGTCGCTGGGCTACAGCAGCTGCTTCCCTGCAATTATCCCACCGCACACTGGTGCAGCACAGCCCTCTGCATTTTATTCTTAGTAACAGAGCCTGGGGCAAGGTCAAGGGGGTCCCTGCAGCCAAAAGTCCCCAGCTTTGGGATGTAGTGGCTGAGCTGGGGACAGTAAGGGCACCATGGAGGGGTCAGTGAGGGCAACACAGGAGCAGTGTTTCGCCCCAGTCCCGGTGGCTGCGGTCATGAGGCCGGCAGCAAGGCAATGCCCTGTTTGTCCTTGTCCCAAGCCAAGCAGTGCAGGAGGGCCCTGGTGACCCTCATAGGGTACACTGGCCACTGCAAAGTCTGTATCAATCAGCCTTGTCAGGGTGGGGGGGTGTACAAAATCCCTGATCCAGTCAAGACGTGGTTAGTGGCAAACTTGGTAGTGTTTGGTTTATGGTTGTACTCGATGATCTTTTCCAGCCTAAATGACTCTATGATTTATGACTGGATGTGATGCTTAGTCTTGCTCTCAGCATAAATAGATTGTACTGAAGCTCTGCTGGTTTGCATCCGCTGGGAACTGGCCCGTGCAGCTTAGTAAGCCAACATGGGAATCGTGGAGGCAGGAAAAACAGAGGATGGTCTGGGGATTGAGATTTGAGGAATCCAGGGTGAGTTTCTTTTCCAGCACTTTCCCTATGCATGTGTAGGAAACCACTTTGCTTCTTTCTCCCTCAGCTGGGTATCTGTAAACACAGATAATAGCCTGACAGAAGGATGCTGCTGGAAGAAATGCATTGCAGCCAGGGAGGTGCTCAAAGGCAAGCTACCTGAATCACTCCAAAAACACAGAAGCCCTCTCCTAGACCTGTTGTTGGCTGTGGGAAAGTGGTGAATGGAAAAATAGATGTCAAGGATAAAAACTGATGCTTTAGGGGCAGGAATAAAGCCTTTCTTGTGAGAGGAGCCCAGCTCTACTCTGTGCTGTTTCAAATTAAGTTTTCAGTTTCCTAAAGGCAGCAGACAATGCCTCACTCAATTCTTTCCCCACTGTCATTAAAACTCGAGTGTGTTGTCTGGATATAGTATTTTGCCCTACCTTAAGAGCTCTAATCTTTTTAGGACCATTTCTTGCCGCTGTCTGCAGACACTCGAAAGCCTTCTCGACCGAGGAGTGAAATACAATCCCTGTCTTGGGGAGCTTTACCTCCCCTTTGTCTTCTGCAAAGACAGAAGGAAAATAACCACTTAACAAATCTGCCAGGTCTGAATTTTCTCCGCCCCTCCATCTCCCCTTTTGCAGCTATCATTTGTCGTGGGTTGCTTTCTCCCAGTTCCACTGCCTGTTGCAGGGAGATGGCGAGGAGCCTTTTATTGTTTGCTGAACAATTCCCTGCAATTTGCTGTTCGCTATTTCTTTCGGGCTCCTTTAATCCTTTTTTCGCTTGCTGCTGCTTATTTTTAGCTCCCGCGCTGTTCTCGTTTCTTCCTCAAAACTGTTTGTTTTGAAAAGCCCCATTTTGCTGCTCTTGGTACCTTTTTTTTTTTTCTTTCTTTCTTTCTTTGAGCATCTCTGGTTGCCTGCAAAGCCCTCCCTGTCCTCTCCTTCCCTCAGCACCCTGCCAGGCTGGATGTTGGATGGAACAACCTGTCATTCTCATCAGCGTTCCTGACTTTCCTTGTTTTTTCTTTGGGAGCTGTTCCTCCGGTCTTCCCTGGAGACCCACTTTCCCTTCATACCCAAATCGTTTTGGTTCTGTTCAATGGGAATCCAAGGAGTACCGAGCTCCCAGCAGTGTCACCAGCCCCAGTCTGTGCTATCCCAGCTCGTTTGGGTGATTTACGCTGTCCCTGTGCAAACCAGAGATGGGCTGAACCAGCCGGCTGCTGCACTGGGGCCACTGACCGTGAGATGTGAGAATGAAGTTCAGTACATGGCAATGACCTGGCAAAGGAAACCCCATCTAGAGCCCCTCCGAGCTTTAGGCTGCCTCTAGTCTTAGGATAAAGCTGAGCGCTAGAGACAAATGATCATCTAGATAAGGTGATGAGTGAGAATTTGGAAGAGCTACTCTGAATTTCGGGTCTACCGTGGGCTTCCTCCATGGCCTTTGGCAAAACACCGAGTATTTCTGTTCCTTATCTGTAGAAATCCAGTAATCTCTTTTTCTTTTTACTCCCACTGTTTCTTTGGAGCTCAAGCACTCAGGGATGGATTGCTGCTTCTTTAGCCTTGCTGATAGTGCAGGTAAGGGGATGAGCACCCCACTTGTAGCTGTAGGACACTGGTGCAACAGAAAATGGTCACTGCTAGTAGCAGTAGTAGTAATAATAATAACAACAACAATAACAGTAATAATCCCTACACCTTGCACAGTAGAAGCTTAGTCTGATCTGAAGGCGCTCTGAGCTATCATCAGCAAACAGTGGTAATGGATATTGTTGTTTCCTTGCCTGTATGTGTGTGCTTTGCTCCTGTTACTCAGGTCTACAGCCGAAGAATTAAAACCCATCCTTTCTCCTGCCCACAATCAGAACTCGGAAATTTAAGCAAGACTTTCTTATCCATACAAACATCTCCTGATCTGCCCCAATTGACTGCCCTGAAGGCAAATAGCAACATGCAGCATAACCCCCTTGTTCTTGAACTATCCAAACTGTCCCTGCTGTGTCAGCCAGGAAGATAGATTTCTTTTCTCCCCGGCGGTCCTGTCTCCTCCCTCGTTAATATTGCAGCAGGCATTCCTCCTTGGGAGCACCGCCTGTCCCTGGGGAAGGCTTTGAGCCTCCTTGTTTTAAGGCAGGTGTATGGCAGCTCTACCAACTCCATCCTTCACGCAGACACAGAGCCAGTAGCATCAGCTCTGCCTTTTTCCTAGGATCACCCAATAGGTAGATCTGTCATAATCTTCATCTGTCTTATTTGTTGATTGGTTTGTTTGGGTTGGGTGTGTGTTTTGTTTTGTTTTGTTTTGTTTTTTAGAGAACAAGTGAATTTATGTTAGAAAAAGCACCTTGAATTTGCTGGTGTCAGATATGATTGTGAATAGGTCTGGAGGCACATCTCATTTTGACACTTGCTGTTTTGTTTTTTCCCCCTACAGTATTCTAGTGGCTGGAGATGCAGGCCCAGAGCTGCACCTTTAATTGCTGTTTTCATGAGCATCCCGGAAATAGTGGTTTGGGAGGGGGAAAAAAAGTGGTATATCTGTTAATAACCAACTGCTCTTGCTGCCAGCATCTTCGGGATGGCAAAGGAAAAAAAGGAGTTATTTCTGCTGTCTTCTCATAGCAACCTGATTTTCTCTGCTGCCTTCCAACGCCGGATGAGTTCTTGCTCCCACTTCCTTTTAATAAGCGCTATTTTGTTTTCATTATTACCCAATAGTCAAATCTCTTCCCAGTGACTTTACCAGAAGTAGATTTACGGCTATGAAAATAAACCTGGGCGTGATGAGATCTTGTCATTTTATTATCTATAAAGCACCTCGCATGACTTTGTAGTTATCAAAATGTAATTACACACTGAGGTTTTTCCCGTCATCTCTTTTTGGTTTTTTGGGGGGGGGTGTTTAAAAAGGGAAAAACGATGAAAACAAAGAAATCTGTGCTTAGTCTAACTAGAAAACAAGGCGTTGTTGCCTTTTCCCTGGCGCCTTGCAGAAGAAGGGCAGATCCTACCCGCCGTACGTGGCGACAGTGAGATCTGCCCAGAGTGATGTTCGTGTTAAGACACATCTTTCAGGGTTTTTTTTTTCCTCCTGAGCAGGGAAAACGTTGACGTTTCCTGGTTTGAGATACGGTATTTACCGATTCTTAACGCGGGGCTGGATGTTAATTGTTGTCGGAGGCTCTGGGCGTGGGCAAATCATTGTATAATGCCCACACCCTTCGGGTGGCTTAGGGTGCGGTGTTGCCTTTGCCTCACCGTGCAGTTTTAAGATGTATTATTACCCAAAAGTAACACACCCTTCCGTGCTTCGTTGTTTTTATTAGGGATCGCTCTCCACCAGCGCTCCAAGCACCTGGCAAGGCCAGCATTGGATGTGGAGCTCGTGACTTGGGCTTGCCCAGGCTTCCCACTGGGATTCCCTGTGGAGGAGCTCTCCTCGCTGATGCTTTGTGGTGGGCGTTGGTCAAGTGGTTGGGCTCCATGGTCTTAAAGGCCTTTTCCAACCGAAATGATTCTGTGTTCTCGATGGGCACGTTGGCACATTAGTCAGGGGCATCCAGTGTGGTTGGAGATAACCAGGGACTTGGGCTGCCTTTGCCTTCAACAAGGGCAAGTGCAGAGTCCTGCACGTTGGGAGGAACAACCCCATGCACCAGGACAGGCTGGGGATTGACCTGCTGGAGAGCAGCTCCGGGAGAGGAACATAGGAGTTCTGGTGGGCACGAAACCAACCATGAGCCATCAATGTGCCCTCATGAGAAAGAAGGCCAATGGCATACTGGGGGCATGAAGAAGAGTGTGGGCAGCAGGTTGAGGGAGATTCTGCTCCCACTCTGCTCTGCCCTGGTGGGACCTCATCTGGAGTCCTGTGTCCAGTTCTGGGCTCCTCAGCTCAAGAGGGACAGGGAACTGCTGGAGAGAGGCCAGTGCAGGGCCAGCAAGATGATCAGGGGACTGGAACTTCTCTCTGTTGAGGAAAGACTGAGAGACATAGGGCTGTTTAGCTTGGAAAAGGCTGAGGGGGAATCCTTATCAAGGCTGATAAATCCCTAAAGGGTATGTGTTGAGAGGATGGGGCCAGTGTTTTTTTCTGTGGTGGCCAGTGACAGGACAGGGGTAATAAGCACAAGCTGAAACACAAAAGCTTCTACTGGGACATGAGTGAAAACTTGTTTACTGTTCAGCTAAGGGAGCCCTGGCCCAGGCTGCCCAGGGAGGGTGTGGAGGCTCCTTCTCGGGAGGTTTCCAAACCCACCTGGACACGTGCCTGTGCCCCCTGCGCTGGGTGAGTTCTGGAGGTCCCTTCCAGCCCCCATCATTCTGGGACTCTCTGGTACCTAGACTGAGCTGCTGGATGGAGCTTTCCGTGATGAATAGCAGCAGGAGGTGGAGAGGTGGGAAAGGCAAGTATTTCCATCAGGTTTGGAAATGGCTAGAAGGAACTATCTCTTTACAGAGGACTTCTAGTCTGAGCTCTGTTTTAGGAACTTTGGTTGCCCCATGCAGGGGCCTTTGAATTTGTGTGCTGTCCCACCTCAGTTTCCCATCTCTCTGTGAGATGAGGTTCATAACTACCCATCTGCTTCTTCACGTGGTGCAGACTCTTGAAAGTGGCAAATGTAACTAATTCCTTCTCCAAATGAAGCTTTTTCTTGCAAACTGTTTTGGTAAAGAGACTGAACAGGAGCCCTGGCCCAGGCTTCCCAGGGAGATTGTGGAGTCTCCTTCTCTGGAGGTCTTCAAGACCCTCCTGGACACGTTCCTGTGCCTCCTGATCTAGATGGGACCTGCTTCGGCAGGGGGATTGGACTAGTTGGTCTCTAAAGGTCCCTTCCAACCACTAGCATTCTGTGATTCTGTGAGACTTCCCATTGAAGAGCCCACTTCATACATCCCACATGGCTTTCTGTGTAAGCACACTAAATGTCATGTCTTCTCCACCCTGGCACTGCCACCACAGTGGCTCTTCCACCATCTCCACCTGGCCAGTCCTCAGGAGCATCCATGGGATCCATGGTGATCCCCCCCCATCCACAGTGACCCCTTTGCTCACCTCTGGGTCATCACCTTTTCCTCCAACCACCCAATTCTCCTTCTGTGGAGAGATTTATTACTTTTTTCTTGAAGTAGTGGTCCCTATTTAAATGAAACACATTCAAGGCAAACTTGCAGAGAAGTCTCACCTTTCCCTGTGCCACATGATTGAATAGGGGGGCAAAGATGCAACCCCCTTATTAGAGTAATATAATTTTCCATCTCAAATAGGAACCAGGGATGTTTTAATGATTGGGCTCATTAGATGGACTTTCCACTTAAAGTGTCTGTCTGGCAATTAAGGCTGGGAAAAGCATGACTGATGACCACACCTTCTGTGACTTAATGGGGAGTCTGAAGGCTGATCTTATTATCACACTGATACAGTCTGTGATAAAAAAGAATTTAAGATACTCTCCAGAGATTTATTTGCCCATTAGGAAGCTGCCAGGAGAAGGTTAAGGGAACTCGTAAGGTCAAAGCTGAACAGAGGAAAGTACTAAGTGCGTGGGATCTGGGTGGGTAGAAACCAAAGGACACAGTTTCTGCTCTTTGCTCCACTACTGACCCGTTACCTGGCCTTCACCAAGTTATTTTGTCTGATCGTCACCTTGCTGGACACCATGGTAGCTCTTCAGATGCTTGGTGCAGCAGCACCACGGCTTTGCCTCGATGGCATGTGTCCCTGCTGCCATCCGCTGCGGGAGAGGCAACTGGAAGAAATCGTGTTCAGTGGAAGGAAGCACCAGCAGTTGGGAGTAAAACGATGGTGTTGAGGGCAGGGAGATGAAAAAGGGGATGGCAGAATTTCCATTCTCCTCCAAGAGCGTCCTCATGGGCCCTCGGTGATTCCCTAACCTATTCTGTCTGCTTTAAAACGTGACCCGCTGTAATATTTTACTTAAGCCTGGTGTTTAATGGACTGGAACTTATTGTAGAGCTCACTGTGCTGGCTTCAAACCTCCTGTTGGGTACCATTTTCCTGACATTAGCTTGCCACAGTTTGTCAGTGATTTTAACTGTGCTGATGGGTTGAACACCCCAGGACACAGGAGCTGGCTCTTTCAGCTTTGTACTTACTTCACTTTAGCTTCCTTAAGTACAGTTGGGAGAGATAATTCAGCTAAATATGTTTCAGTAGAAAGTGAAGTTTTTGATGACAAAAAAATTACTGTGCATGTGGGTCAGTTTTGTCAGATTAATGGAGGAACTGTGAAAAACAGAAGTGCTTCATTTCAGCATCTTCAAAGTGAAAGTCTGGACTTTTCACAGGCAGTGTGATTTGTTTGCTTCAACATTTCCCGTGTTTTTTATTAAAGAGATGCCCATAATTCAGGGAAAGTGTTTTATTTGAGGCTGAGCAAGTAAATTTTTTAACATTTTTCAGTTCCAGAAAGGAAAAGTCTTGCTCACTCCCAGCCTCCCGCTCTGGAAAAGCTCTGCACCCTTTGCAAAGGGGGAAGCACTGACTCCATCCCCTTCTGGTCCATTAGGAAAGCAAAGAGTCACAGACTTCTCTCATCATCCCTTCACTTCACTTCCCTTTGTGCCAAGTGTTGGGAGGCAAAAAAAAAACCCCAACCCCTGTATTTGTGTGAAAACTAAATAACTGAATATGAAGACGTTGGCTTTATGTTATTTTAAGGAATCCTTTTGAAGTTGACTCTTTTGACCTTCAAGGCCCTGCATAATTTTGCCTTCTCCTCTCTCCTCCTCTTTGTTGTTCCTTGCACTCCTGTAATCTTCTCTCCTGCCTGCTTTCTTCATCTCCTCCCACCCTGCTCCACAACTCCACTTATCTGTGCCCCGTGTTTGAAGCACTCAGTGGCTAATGCAGCCAGCAGCCCCCTCTCCCCCCTCAAGCCTTTCCTCTCTGCTAGGAGCCTCTCCTACCCACCCTGTTTTCTCTCTGTTGTTCCTGGGCTCTTTCTACCCCCTGAGTTGCTTTTTTTTCCTCCCTTCCATTGGGAAATGTTAAATCAGGAGACCTGCCTTAATCTTCTGGCTGGCCAAATGCAATACTTCCACCCACCGCTTTCAGCAGGGGATGGGCTCTCTTCCCTCTCTCTGGACAGAAGTAGAACTCCACCCTTCCTCGCTAATAGTGTAATAACTGTGTGAGTTTCTTGAGCTGAATCCACATCATGTCCAACCCTACTGTCTTCTCCGTTAGCCTCAAGGTCTCCCTGCAGGTGGTGGTTGGGGATGGAAGCTCGCCCACAGCATCCAGCACTCAGTGGGGTCTCAGCATCCCATCAGCAGGCTCCGCTGATTCTCCCAAGTCAGAGTTCTGAATAATTCAATAAAAGAGGTTTCAGATAGCGAAGCAGATCACTTAGGTAGTATATAAAAATCGCTGCAGAGCTTCAGCTTTACCAATGCAGGGAATGGTTTCCCCTGTTTCCCAGGAGTCGTAGCTTTGCTGAGGTGAAATGAGAGGACGCAGCTGATTTAGAGAACCTCAGAATGGTTTGGGTTGGAAGGGCCTTTTAAAGGCCATCTAGTCCAACCTCCGTGCCATGGGCAGGGACACCTTCCACTAGAACAAGTTGCCCAGAGCCCTGAGCAACTGACTTGGGATGATTCCAGGGCTGGAGCTTCTACCCCCTCATCATAACGAATTTCTTCCTTCTTTCTGGCTTCAATGGGTTGAGCAGTCTTCTTCCTAAAGAGTAAATTTAGCTCTGAATAAAGGATGTGTACACATGCACACACGTGTTTTGTGGAGATTTTTAGGCGTGAGAGTGATGGTATTGGAGGGGAAACAAAGCTCTCATCCTGCATTTACCTCGGCAGAGTTTTCTTGCTTATTCCCTGGGAGGGAGGAGTATGGATTTGCTTCTGGAGCAGGTAAATATTCATAGTGGTTTCACAAGGACTTGAATTCCTCCTGCAGCAAAACGTGTAAGCTGAGAAAGGGCAGCAGTGGTTAGTTTTACGAAGAACTGCTCTCCTTTCTTGCCAGGGTACAGAGTTCATTTTTCCACTGACGCATCTCTGACAAACACCCAACGAGAGCATGGCACGGGGAGCCAAGTGATTGTGTTGTCATGGCAAAGACTAGTGAAAGAAGAGCAAGATTTATATCGTGGCTGCTCAGAGGGTTGGAGAAAAATGGCCCAAAGCCAGAAGTCATGCAGGCATGGCTGATACGGTCTTCAGTTTTTGCCAAGTGTGGGCTGGTTGGTGGCTTATGTGAGATGGGCTGCATAGTCTTGGTCCAAGTCTTGGTGGGCATGATTCCACATCACAGAAACCAGCCATACAGTTGACACTTCTGCTGACAGTCTTAGCAGAAAGATAAGTTGCTGAATTGGCCCTGAAGATGAAAAAAAAAAAAAAACAACCCTAAGAATTTTGATTTGAGAGAAGTGCTGCCTTCTACCAGGGAAGTGAGGAGAGCAGATGACCCCAGAAAGCCCAGCACGCGCGCACACACACACACAGACGGCTCTGGTGATTTACCCAAAAAGCAACAAGGGGAGGGCTTTAGGTTGCTTTCTGGAGATACAGCCTCAGGTACAGATCATCTGTGTGATTGTGATTGTATTATTTCATCTCCTTTGTGCCTCAGCGCCCTGTCAGCAAAACCAGAGCATGGAGTCAGAGGACAGTTTTGGTGGCAGAGATGTTTGGAGGCTCCTGATTCAACTTCCTGATCTAGGTCAGGCTCATGTCTTTTTGTGGGTGAGTCTTGAGTATCTCCAAGGATACAAATCCCAACATCTCTCTGGCGTCATGGTTCAAGGCTCGACCAGCCTCTATGAAAATATGTTTTTCTTCCATCTGATCTAAACTTCCTTTGCTGCAACTTCTGTCTGTAGCTTCTTGTGCTCCAAGAACTGATTCCATCTTCTCTTTAGTTATGCATTAGGTAGGTTGATGAAAAAAATACAGATTCCCCTTCACGTCCTCTTCTCTGGGCTGAACAAACCTCTCTTCTGTGTGCTCCAGCAGATCTTAGTGGATCTCCACAATGACAATGTCTGTCTGTTAGAGCTCCAGCTGTGGCCGCAGAGGTGATGAATAGAGGGAAAGGATCACTTCCCTTGACCTCTGTGCAGCACTTTTGCTAATGCAGCTCGTTGTGTGTCTGGCCACCTTCTGTACAGGCAAGGACACACTACTGACCTCTGGGCACTTTGCTGGCGACCAGGACCACCAGATCTTTTTCTACTAGATGGCTTTGTGGCCAAACACAAGTGGTTCTTGCTTCCTACCGAGGTGGCATGGGTGGGAAATGGCAGAGTCTTGGCAGAGCTCAAAGGGTGAGGAGCAGACTGTCCCTGGAAATGCAGGGTTGGGGAGGATCAGACAGGGTGTGGGCTCGGCCACAGTGAGAACCAAGGCTCAACCTTCTTGCTTGAAAGCCTATTGGTAGCTGAGAGGTGAGATGGCCATAGGAGCAGAAAAGCACTGTAGAAAGCCTGAGGATATACTGAAGCACTTGTCTTTTTGGTCTCAGGATTGTTCTTGTTCAGAGGAGGAGCAGCTTGTGTAGCCGTTGTGGCTGCTGATGCAATACCTGCCCTGTGAATATAAAAGGAAGATTTCTGTCTCCACTGCTGCCCATACATCACCTTTCACAAGCCTAGAAGCAAAATTAAGAATAAAAGGAATAACGGGAAAATAAAGAAACATTGCAGCCAGAAAGCTATCGTCTGTGTTTCACAATTCTATAAACTATGCCCTTCCCTTCCTCTTTAATCACCAGGCATATAAAATATGCTTGCAGCAGAATCATATTCTTCCCATTAAAATTTCAGAAGAGAAATACAGGTCCCATCTGCCTGTTTAGCAAAGCAGGGCAGTGCAGAGCCATTTCTTCTGGGTTGTTTTTTTTTTTTTTTTCCCTCAAAAATCTGCTTTATGGCAGGAGTTGTCTCTTTTAGGACTGGCCATTTATTTAATTTTCTCCTCTCAGCAAGTGTTTTCACAAGCTTCTTCCTCCTTATTCTCACATAAGACTTTCTCCAATGTCTTCAGACTCAAATGCACCTAAAGGCCAGAGGTGCAGCCTACACTTGATAAAGATCAAGGAAAAATCAAGGTCATTTAAGACTTCAGCAGGGATGCTAGAGGTGAGTTTCTGCTCTGTGGACAGGACCAGACACTGAAGAGCAAGAGTTGGAAATAATGATAAAGTAATAAACTGGATCGTGGAGGCACTCACATGCTTCGTTTCCATCCCTCCTTGCTTTCCTCCTGTATTTGCTTAGGGTTGGTCTGGAGTCAGGATGGGCATGAGATTTTAGGGATGAATTTTCTGCCTGGTGGAGGAGTAAATGTGGCATCATCCCTGCCAGACAGCAACCATTTCCAGGACTGTTCTGTGCAAAGGGCAGAGAGGGGAGCTCATGTGAGGGCAGTCTCTCCACGTGTAGGGCTGGAGGGCAGGATGGATGTGTGTACACCCAGGGGAAGCTGTGCTGTCCCTGGTTGTGAATGGGGAAGGCTTATAGCTCTTGGAAAGCACGACTGAATGAGAGTGCACAACAGCCTCCACTTCTAATTCAATCTCCGGGTCTTGACACAAGACTCACAAGATTCACAGAAGGGTTTGGATTGGAAGAGACGTTCAAAGGGCACCTAGTCCAACCCCCTGCCATGGGCAGGAACACCTTCTACTAGCCCAGGTTGTCCAGAGCCCCGTCCTACCTGCTCTGGAGTGTTTCCAGGGATGGGGCATCAACCACCTCTCTGGGCAGCCTGTGCAGGGCCTCACCACCCTCAGCATAAACAATTTCTTCCTTCCATCTAGTCTGAATCTCCTCTCTTTTAGTGTAAAACCATCACCCTTTGTCCTATGGCTACGGGCCTGACTAAAAACTCTGTCTCCATCTCTCTTCTAAGCCACTTTTAAGTACTGAAAGTCCAAAATAAGGTCTCCCTAGAGCCTTCAAGAGGCTGAACACCGCCAACTCTCTCAGCCCGTCCTCACAGCAGAGGGGCCCCAGCCCTTGGATTGTTTCTGTGGTCTTCTCAGTACCTGTTCTGTGGCTTACCACGGGTGACACGAGGCATGTGCAAAATGGCTTGAGTGATTATTTTTAGTGCCATGCCCTTAACAAACGCTCCTCTCCAGCAGAAGGACGTGCCCCTCTTTTTCACCATAAAGCCTCATTCTTATTCAGTGGCATTCAGAGCAGGGAGGATTTGGAGGACCAGAGCTATGCAGCTGCTTTTTCCGTGCCTGGAGATTTACACCCGTGCTCCTGCTGCTGTTAAAGTTGCCCAGCTCTAAGTATAAATCAGAGCTTGCTCTATTAGATGCCTTATTTCCGAGAAGCCGTGTGCAGTGGGAGAAGGAATCCACTGCAGATTTCGTACTGGCTCTTTTGGGGGGCTGAATGGCGACACAGATGAACTTAGATTCCCCCTTTCCTGGTGGGTTCACCATAGAAGAGGCTTTCATTTTTCTTTTCTTTTTATTTCTCTGGGTTTTTTTTTTTAAACCACCTTGGGCAAGAAGCTGTTTGGTTTGATGTAGGTTCAAATTTTATTTTTAAGCAAAAGATGAGAAATGCAGGAGAGGAAACCACACTCTGTTCCTTAAAATAAATGGAAGAAAAGACAGGGCTAGAAAAATATTCTCTGATGCACATGTTTAGTGAGCATGTACCTTGGCAGAGGCAAGAACTCTGGATGTTTAACTGGATTGTATCTTTTTCTCTGTAAGGTGCTTTTTGTAAGGGTCTGGTTGAGCTCTTGGGCTACAGCCCATCTCTGAGTGTAAAATGCCAACAGCTCCCATTGAGCTCTGATTCTGTAATACTGTTTAGGAGAGGGAGTGGAAGCCAAACCCAGCTCGTGACCTACCTAAGCAAGCCTGTCACCAAGGCTCAGGGAAAGGGGAAAGGCTGGGGTTCTTTGGCCATCCATCTCCCCTTTAAAACCCATCTTGTTGCTCTGGCTAGTGAGGCAGACATCTCTTCCACCTTCTTTTTTATTCCCTGTGCTTTGCATTCCCTTATGCAAGTGCCTGATGCAGTGCTCAGCCTTTGAGAATTGTGGAGAGGGGCTTGAAATCCCCACTTTCACTGTCGACAAAGGCTGGAGCCCCCAACATTCACCTGGGCAAGAGGAGCAGCTCTGCTCGTAGCCTCCTGCACCCACATCTGCTCTCCGCTCGCACACACGCCCACAGCACCATTACCTTCTAATTAAATCTCTTTTTCCCCAATTGGAAGGATTCTGCTATAAACAAGGGTTTTCTCTAACCATAATTGCACTCAGCGGAGGGCAAAGCTCTGCAATAACTCAGGGCTTTGTTCTGTGTGCAGGGAGCGAGTCCCTCTGCCTATCCTCAGGTATGCCAACAATGCGAGCACAACTCCCCTCAACCTGACATGAATCTCAGGGCAGGGTTTGCAAACAGAGGCAGTGGTCAAAATGGGGCTTAAGTGCATTTAGAGATATTTTGAAGTACTGACTTGGGAAAGGAAAGTCCCCGTTTGTGCCGCGGCGCTGGTGTTTCATCAGTGTGAGGCTTTGAAGTGTGGTGTTGCCAAGCTGCTGGGTTCTTGCCCATTCCTAGGAAGGGCTGAATGGAGATCGATATAAAATGCAAGACACAGAGTTCAGGCTCCTTTTTTTTTGGTAAATGTCCTCAGGGGGAAGAAAAAAAACTGGGAGAAAGAATTGAAATGCTGCTAATGTGATGCGTATGTGAAACAACTTGATGGGGATTAGAAGTGCCAGAGATGGGAGGCCAGGTGAGTGGACAGACAGGTAGAGAATGTCTGCTTTGACTGTGCCCCCTGAACTAATGAATTTTCCTCTCCTAGAGGGAATTTCACAGTAATGCATTTAACCAGAGACTGACCTTCTTGTGCTGTGAAAGAAGACGCAAAATGCAGTGAAATTGTGGGGAAAGTGGGGTAAAATGCTGATGTTTTCCCCACACAGAATTATGTCCTGAATTAGTGTGATTCCACTTTCTGATTGTGCCCTTCGGGTTATTTCCCAAACAGAAGTGGCCGTGTGCTCCTCATGCATGTGCCATGCCCTTCTCCCACACTCACCATCTTGGGGCTGCTGTTGTGTTAGATTGTCTGCATTGCTTTTTTGGGTGGTTTTTCTTTTACGTGTGTAAGATAGCAAGACCAAAGCAGCTGATTCATAAGATACTGGCTGTCTAGGAGCTGAGTACCAAAACCTCTGTAGCTATGGCTCCCTTGCACGGCACTGCGAGGCTGATCTGTAACACTCTAGGTTTGCCTGGAAGTTGTAGCGCTTTAACTAGACTGGCCTAAGTATACTTGTACTAAGTAGGTGCCATCTAAGCAGATGCCGTCAGAGCTGTACAGATGTTGCCTCACTCATCCAGCTGTGCCAATGGAAGACAATGAGTCTCTCCAGGAGGTTGCTGCCTCTTATCAATGTGCTGCTGGAACCGCACCAGCCAAGTTCCCTTCACCCAGCTGCCCCTAGCAATCTGAAGAAACCTGGATGCTGCTTTTTCCCAGCAGAAATTGGGATTTTTATAAGAACAGCCTCAAAGGCAGAGCTGTGAGAAGTAGCTACCTCTGGCCTTAAGTGGATGAGAAGCTGAGGGTCATTTCTTATGTCTCTGGTACATCTTGCACCAGGAAAGAGCATTTGACCTAAGTTTCCAAGTGCTGTGCAGGGGTGTATACAGTTCTTTGTGCGAAGGGGAATCAGCCACGGCGACATAAGATCCTTTTTGTTATGTTATATCTGTCCCTCTTCTATAACTTTTATGCCCAAGCAGCTCTTTTTGTAAGTCACAAACTACCTGCAGATCCCATGCCAACGTCTTCACGGTGGCATCAGCGCAGAAGCTCACTGTAGGACCGTGCAATTGGGATCCATCTGCAAGACTCCCCTGCATACCACTGTAATATCCTTGTCCTTTTTGCACTGGTGCAAATCCAGAATAGCATCAGTTAAATCCCTGGAATCAATCCATAGTTACACCAGGATAAATAAGAACTTGCTTTACCCTGCAAAGCCCCACCCCCAAAAAAGCGTAAAATCCATCTGTTCAGCTCCAGCTAGGCCAAGTTCTGGCTGTAGCCAGAACCCTGTAATTCAGAGTCTCCTTTGGACATCCTTTTTGAGTCTGGACATGTGAGCAGCTTCCCTTGAAAATGTTTCCCTGTGAAGGATTTGCATGCATTGATGTTATGGTTATCGCACATGTAATTTCGCCTGACATCGTAATGACAGCACGGGAAGTTCAAAATGTGAGAGTAAATATAGTTGTTGGGGGAGAAAAAAACAGAAATCCCAGCCCATAATGCTGAATCCCTTCTTCACGTCATGGGAGGGATACAGACAGACTCCAAACACCATCAGCATTTCTGGGTTCCAGTTGGAAGCTGCCTGGAGTTCAGGATAGGCCAAAGCAAACAGTCAGGACTGTCTCTCTTTACATGGCAGGGCTGCATTTTCTCCTCCTTTCCCTTACTATTTTGATTTTTTTCTTTTTGAAGGATCACCCTTCTAAAATCCCTTAGAGACAAAGGGCTGGGGTCTTTTCCTGGCTTGCTTGTGCTGGTTTTGTGACCAGTGGTGTGATGCAGCGTTGATCCTGCACTGAACCTGCCCAGCTGGTGGCTGAATCTCAGCTCAAGGCCCCGGTTATTTCTGAATGCCGTCCGATTGCAGCACCATCCTGAAGGGTCACTTGCCAATTCCATTATAAGCCTCATTTACAACTCAGCTGTTTTAAATCGAATCAGACTGTGAGCTGGCATGTGCACGTAATCAGCTGGGATGCAGGGCTTGCTTTGCTGGGGAGCCTGATCCCACAACCCCTTTGCTTGCCACTCCTTGCTTGCAGAAGCAGCCATTGAAAAACTAATCCTATTATTTGCAATGTTGTGGTGGTTGTTTTTTTTTTTTTTGTTTTGTTTCTCCATGCATTTGAGCTGAAGCATCTAAGCAGTAGATATTTTTCTTATTACAGGTTATACCTTGGGGAGTGTTCAGATGAGGTTTTGTGCTGGTCCTCTACCAGCTTTGACTATATTTACCAAACTGGGCATGGGTGGACCTCACTGAGTGGCAGAGATTGCTAAGTCGGGTGAGGCTTTGCAGGGTTCAGGGCTCAGCTGAGGACTCGGCTGATATTTAGCTTTCTAGCAAGTTAGCAGAGAATCTGGGGGCTTTGCTCACAAAAGGAGCTGAGATACAAATGAGATCTGAATCTGACCCCTGATCTTTAGTTAAATTGTTCTGTAACCTTGAGAGCTGGATTAAGTCATCCCCTGAAGACAGGGAGTTGCCTGTGGATATTCAATGCTTGGGCCACACTGTAAGGTTAGGCTCATATATTACCTGTGGTCTTCAGAGAGCTCATTAGTCGGTTAGTTTACATACAAGAAATCTGGATGAAAGTCTCATCGCCTTTCCTTGAGTGTCCTCTGCCAAAGCCCAGCAGTATTTCCTCTAGAAACACCCAGCTCAGGGGTCAGAGATGTGATGCACCTCGCTGGGGTTTCAGTGTGGTCAGGGCATGTGATTCAGAGAAGTTTTGGCCTGCAGGAAAATAATCACACAACTAAAGAACGGCCTGGGTTGGAAGAGACCTTTAAAGGCCATCTACTGCAACCCCCCTGCCATAGGCAGGGATGTCTTCAACCAGATCAGAGCCTCATCCAACCTGGTCTGGAATGATTCCAGAGATGGAGCATCTAGGATGCCCTCCTGCTGTGAAGCTGGGGCTACAGGTGGTTCTGAGGAGACAGTCTAGTGGGTAAAATCTATGTGTATTGGGTCCCCTCTCTGACGGCAGGGGCTTGAATTTTCATCCTGTGTTGGGGCGGAGCATGGTCCAAACCCAGGACTAGACATAGTACCAAAGAATGTGCTGTGTCTCTGCAGGCTGGATCACTGTCACAGGACAAGATGCTCTGCAGAGGCATCTTCCCTGAACACGTGTCTCCAAAAGCCACTTTATGTCCATGTGGGAACTATTCTGTCTGTGCTGTAGCCGGGGAGCTCGTGTGCTTAGTGCTCCAGGACTTAAATGTCAATTAAAAATGAATGAGGCTGCATAGGCTCTCATGAGAACCAAGCAGGAAAATAATATTTTGGGTTATGCTGTAGTAAAATAGACCAATCTGAGGTATTGCTGCTGAAAATACCCGTGGGACTGCAAGCCTAATGAACACCAATGTGGTGTAAGCAGCGGAGGCCATGGTGGGAGGTGAAAGGTGAGGCTGAGCTTTTGCTCTGGGTCTTGGCCCAATACAAACTGAGTTTTAGAGACATGCCAGCTCCTGAGGTTGTCCTCATGAGGTGTAGGACAAGGCCTTGGTGCGAGGCTGCAGATGTCTTGGCCATGAGGGGCGTGCAGTGGTGGGCACATTTTGGACAATGCATGGGGACATGGGGGGTCTTCCTGGAAGGATGATGTTTGGAGAGATGGTGGGGAGGCCATCCAGAAGCTCCTCCAAACAGGGTATGTGACTGAGGATGCCCAGTGATGCTGTGTGGGGAGCCTGGTGAGGGTCCAGAAGAGCAGCCCTGCCTGAGCAGTGGGGAGGAGCATAGCTGCTGCCACCGCCACCGCTGAGCTGAGCCTCCCACCTCATGGCTCCTGCAGCCTGCCCGTACCTGCTCCCCAGCCCATGTTAAGCCTGCTCAAACACTGCACCGCCTTCTCCTCGCATTGTTTTCTGTACCCCACACCCAGCACCAAAATAGCGATAACCCCCCCCTTCCCCACCCTCCCGCGGTGACTCAGGCTGGCGAGCAGGCACACATCTGCTTCTGATTTAACGTGCTGCAGCTCTGACCCTTTTATTTTTATTCCCAAAGTCTCCCCTTCGGTGGCTTTCTCTCTGGGGGCGAGGAGAGAGGAGGGAAGGGGGAGCTGGATCCCTGCCCTTCATACCCTGTTGTTGGGTTTTTTTTTCTTTCTGTGGGGCACCCCAGACATTTCTTTCCCGTGCTTTTTGGAGCCGTGTTTGTGTGCAGGCTGGTGACAGCCTCACCCGGATCCACGTCCAAGTCCCTTGCAATCCTGTCCACTCCGGAGGGACTCCGGCCAAACCAGTTTTCCATGGTTAAGCTGGGCACATTTTTCCACCGTGGGGCTGTGTTTTTTTGCTTTCTGTCAGGAAGCAAACCCACCCTCTGTGTGTGTGTGTTTGTATGTGTGTGTGTGTGTGTTCATGTGCAACGTTCAATAGCAGCCTTCTTTTTTTTCCATTTCATTTTCCTTTTTCTGGCTCTGAAGAAGAGCAGAACGAGAGGGAGCGAAGGGCCTGCCTGTGCTCCCAGGAGAGCTCAGAATGAGAGGAAATGGCTTGCTGGTGGGGTTGGTTTTTTTTTTCAGCTATTTTTAAGGCCTTGCTGGAAGGAGGTTCCCACCACTGACAGGCTTGCAGCGTTGTATGTTATGTACCCGTAGGGATGTATCCTAATCCATCTATATCTCCTATGTAGCACCCCTGTTGCAGGGTCTGAGCAGCTTGCACAAGGGGGAAGGTGATGTTGGAGGACAGCAATTGCAAACACATGGGCAGAAATGCCACCAGCAATGTCATGGACCCTCATTCATCTCATGCCTGTGATGCTGGAGGGAACAGCAACCTGGTGTTTAGCCAGGCCAGCTCTGGCACATCTCTGGTGGTGATTTTCTTCTTGCTCTTTCTCCCTCCCACCTCCTTTTTGGGGGTTGTTTTGGGTTGTTTGGGTCTTTTAAATTTTTTTCCCCTCACAGAACACAGCATGGGAAGGAGGAACATGTCACTTGAAGAGTTTCCCTGAGAGTGGGGTGGTTGCACAGGGTGACTGGAAACTGTTCTGTTTCAACTGTTCTGTTTCACTTGACACGTTCCCCCTCCCACAGGGATTTCCACACACACATACACACACACACACAAGCGCACACGTATATTGTGTATGGCTGTGTGT
Source organism: Urocolius indicus (assembly GCA_013401255.1). Taxonomy (NCBI): domain Eukaryota; kingdom Metazoa; phylum Chordata; class Aves; order Coliiformes; family Coliidae; genus Urocolius; species Urocolius indicus. The sequence continues at coordinate 21,213 of WBNH01010730.1, forward strand.
GCATTTAGATACAGAGGGAGGGAGGAGAGATACTCAGCCAGGATCGTTTCCTGAAACAGTGACATCACTTTTTAAAAGTCCCCTAAACTCTGGAGCGCGGCCAGAAGTGCATCAAGGCTAAAGCAGCCATGTAAAGAGGGACCACTGAAGGTTTCCAAGAAAAAAAAACCCATAGCTGACTGGATATTGAGCATTTCCAGCCTTGCAGCATCTCCCGATACCTCAGCAGAGAGGAGTAGAAGGGACTTGATGCCCAGAGCACCATCCTCTTGAGGTCTCAGAACTCCAAGGAACTGCTTGGGTGGGGAGACAGGCCTGAGTGATCCAATGATCCCACTGGGGTCAGATGTAACCACCCTATAATGTCCGCTCCCGTGGTACCTGACTAAACTCTGTGGTTAATTAATTTGCCTCTGCTTGGTGTGTAGGTGTAGCCCTCAAAGTACCGTCTGGAGCCAGGTTGTGCCTCGATGTAGCTCAACTGATTTTTTAGTGTTTATTTGACCATTTATCACTGGGATAGCCCTTTGCCAGATCCTGCTCAGTACGTCAGATGGGACTCGTCACGTGGGACGCAGACTTCATCAAGCTGCCACCCAAAAGTGACCCGGAACACCTGATTTTGGAGATTTATATAAACTCTGAAATCGAGAAGTGTGCTGGGTAATTTAAAGAAGCCAGAAAGAAGAAAGCAAAGTGAAAGACACGGCTCTTCAATTATAGGAGGTGTTGAACTCTATTCTGTCCCTGCCAGAGCTCCTGTTTGCATTTATCTGGGGCCCAAGAACCGGTTTTAAGGAAATAGGAGAGCCACGGGGCTTCGTCCCCGTGATGTGATGGCATCTTCCCAGCATTAGTCCTGCTGTGTGCAGAGCTGCCGGGCAGCAGGTCCCTACGGGCTCAGCCACAGGCCACGTGTTGCTCCACCAAACTTCATATGAGAGTCTGGGAGCTTGCTGTAGAATGATCAGGTCTGGCCAGTGCGGGAGACCTTGGGGTACACCTAAGGGGATGCTGAGGCTTTTTGGATACCTGGTGCCTACTATGATGTATAACGAGGGAGTACAAAGAGATGAGCTCAACCTGTTCCTCATGACGTGCCCCATGGGCTGGGATTGGGTTCTGGTGGTCACAGAGCAGCAGCAAATTCCCATTACAACCAGTAGCACCTGACCATTCAGCTTACTGTGGGAAGATTTGACTCATGGTTTGCAATTTTGCCAGATCGTATCTTTAAATAAACAAAGCTGTTGAAAAGCAAGGTGCCCAGCTCAGGCTCTGGGTAACTGGAGCTAACCTGCAGGGATGCATTTGTTGAGAGACGCGTTCTTTGCTGCCAACGCGTAATGAGCCTTTAAAAATTCCCCAGGGTGGATTCAGAAAGGGCACAGGACATGCTTGTGCCTCCTGCACCTCAGTGAGTGAGTGAGTGGCAGCTGTAATCACTATTTATCTTCTTATAGCAAATCATCCTTGTGGTACTTCCCCGACCTGCGGTATTGATGCACCTCAGGTCTGCTCGGGCAACTGAACTGCTGCGTGAATTTTGGAAATGGGCAAGAGTGGCTGTCACTAAAGCGAAGGAGGGGTTAAATATGTTGTTGCTGGGATCTTTGGATGCTCTGGAGGTGGTTCTCCACCACCTTTTATCTTGGATTCCTGGATGAGGCTTCAGGTGAAGATGGCTTTCTGCCGGCCTGCTTATAGGACACTGATAATTGTCCTATATAAATACATAGTCACCAACAGCCAATAAAAAGATCAGGTTTATGTGGTGGTCTAAACATATGTGGTTCACATGGACTCAGTGTGCCAGCCACATGTTGATAAGGATGAAACTTTGTATGACCAGGGATTTTGTTTGGAGATTTGTATTAATATGGGGAAATCCAGTAGGTAATGAAGAAATACCAGGCTGAAGGTCACCTGTGTGATCTCAGTCCCTGAAGCATAACCACTTCAGTATGTGATCAAACTGTGCTTGACTTCCACGGCTCTTCCAATAGGTCAGAGTTGACTCACACATCCTTGGCTCCGTGGAGGCTGACCAAAAACGGTCGAGCTGTCCCCATGGGGCTTCTTGGCTCTCCATCTCCTCCCAGCATCAGTGGGAGGTCTCCATCCCTGTCTGGTTGGCCACCATAGGCACTTTTGCAATGACATCCTTCAGAGCATCCCCTTAAGTTGTACTGACCTGCTCCATGTATGGAGCTGCATCCTTGCCAGGGTGATGCCACCTCTGCAGCCACTAACATGGCTTTGTCCCCATCCTTGCTGCAAATGAGTGTCTTCCCAGGACAATGTGACCCTCTTTGCATCCTTCCTTACCAAAGGGGAAGAAACTTCTTTCTTTGAGGAGAAACTCCTTTGATGCTGAGGTGAGGGAGCCCTGGCCCAGGCTGCCGAGAGAGGATGTGGAGGCTCCTTCTTGGGAGGTTTCCAAACCCACCTGGACACGTTCCTGTGCCCCCTGATAGAGGGGAACCTGCTTTAGCAGGAGGTTGGGCTGGATGAGCTCTGGAAGTCCCTTCCACCCCCCACCATATGGAGATTCTGTAATACTTTATCCAGAACTAAGCAAAGTCCATGATTCTTTAGAGAAAGGATCCTCAGTTTTGGGTGAATGAGCTTATTGCATACCTCTTAAAATCCAAACACCCCCAACTTTCCCAGCTCAGTCCCGTACTCCCCAAGCAAGACTGGTCCCAAGGGGAAGGCTGGTCTCAGTTATTAGAGCTCAGGCGGGTGCCCAGCCCGGCAGTAAAACCCTGGTGCTATTGCTAGCGAGCCAGTTCCCTCCCACAGCATCACCTCTGGGGCTGCAAAATATCTCATCTCCTTTACAAAACCCAACGATTTCCATGCGAGGGAGGCAGCAGCTGGTGTCACAAAGTTCTCCTCCTCGTCTTGGACATCTCACAGGGAAGTGATTGAAAGATGAGGAGTGCTCTTGGCCCCACCTTGCTGCCGGAGGGGAGAAACGCTCAGTACCGGGGCGGGTGGTTTAATAACATGTTCTTCTGGAAACAAGATGTTCAGAAGGGAGGTGTTCTGAGGGAAATATTTGCCTTTTTGGGAATTTACACCTTTTTTTTTTCTTTTTCTTTTTGAGGGAAAAACCAATCCCACCTCTCTGCCTGCCTTTCAAACAGGCTTTGAGGGATCCCAGCTCCTTCCTGGTTTGAAAGAAGTGTCTTCCAGATTGGAGCTGAGCCCATGGCCAAGGCAGTGGTGTTGTCCCTATGGGGATTTCCTCTGGTGGGATGTCAGCTTGGGTGGTTTTGCTCAAGGAAGTTTGCACAAGGGACTTGTTCAAGGACATGGAGCAATCAGAGGGTGTAGGAGCAGAACTGCAGCATCCCTGTACAAGAAAGACCTCACTACAAGAAAGACAGGTTTAGAGCGTGTCCAGAGGCAGGCAGCTGAGCTGAGGAAGGGTCTGGAGCACAAGTGTGATGGGGAGCAGCTGAAGACCCTGGGGGTGTTCAGCCTGGAGAAGAGGAGGCTTCATGCTCTTGGCAACTCCCTGACAGGAGGTTGTGGCTGGCGATGGGGATCGGTCTCCTCTCCCAAGTAATGAGTGATAGGACAGGAGAAAATGGGTTCAAGTTGTATAAGGAGAGGTTTAGATTGGGAATTAGGAACAATTTCTTGCCCCCAAGGGCTGTCCAGCCCTGTCCCAGGCTGCCCAGGGCAGTGGTGCAGTCCCCATCCCTGGAGGGATCCCAAAGCCGTGTAGCTGTGGGGCTGAGGGACATGGGTTAGTGGTGGCTGTGGCAGTGCTGGGAGAATGGTTGGACTCCATGAGCTTAAAGGGCTTTTCCAACTAAAATGGTTCTGTGACTCTATACTCCCAAGATAACAAGGTGGCTGAGGAGCAGGAGCTATCAATCACTGGTCAGCATATCCCAGAGAAAGCAGCTGTAATATTTTGACAGATTAGAGTAATCTCACATGCACATCTTAATTGCCTCATTACGACGCAATACAAATAAACCTGGGAAAAAAAAAAAAAACNTGGGGATCGGTCTCCTCTCCCAAGTAATGAGTGATAGGACAGGAGAAAATGGGTTCAAGTTGTATAAGGAGAGGTTTAGATTGGGAATTAGGAACAATTTCTTGCCCCCAAGGGCTGTCCAGCCCTGTCCCAGGCTGCCCAGGGCAGTGGTGCAGTCCCCATCCCTGGAGGGATCCCAAAGCCGTGTAGCTGTGGGGCTGAGGGACATGGGTTAGTGGTGGCTGTGGCAGTGCTGGGAGAATGGTTGGACTCCATGAGCTTAAAGGGCTTTTCCAACTAAAATGGTTCTGTGACTCTATACTCCCAAGATAACAAGGTGGCTGAGGAGCAGGAGCTATCAATCACTGGTCAGCATATCCCAGAGAAAGCAGCTGTAATATTTTGACAGATTAGAGTAATCTCACATGCACATCTTAATTGCCTCATTACGACGCAATACAAATAAACCTGGGAAAAAAAAAAAAAACAAAACAGAAAAACATCTATTTATGGAGTGATGGATGTAGCAGAGAGGTCTGTGTACACAGGGCCAGGGATGGGTGCAGAGGGAGAGCAGCCAGCCCAGCCTCTGATCCCACACTCTAGAGGGTCATTGGGAAAGAGGAGCAGGGAGCAAAGCATCTGTCCCTCAGGGTGCCGAGTTTCCTGGGCAGGGGGAAAGGACTTGGTGATAGAAAATAAGTCAGGACGGGGAAAGGTGTTGAGACCTGCTGAACCCCTGTCCTGTGGCAGGCAGCAGGCTGGGGTGGCTGGGGGTGCTCAGGCCTAGGATGCTTTGTGGATGGCTTCGTCCTTCAGATGTGGAGCTTGAATCCCTCCTGGGGTTTTGTGCCTGCAGGAACTGAGCGTGACGGATGCTGTGTTGGGGTGGCAGGGTGCAGCTAAGGATGGAGAGCAGCAGTCAGGGTTGCTCAACCCCAAGCCAGTCCCCTGGGCTTGCACCCCAAACCCTGCTTCATGCACGGGTTGGGTGAAAAATTGGAGACACCGTTAGTTTTGGCTAGGAAAAATGTCATTTTGACACCAGTAGCTGGCAGAGGTCAGCCAGAACCTCAGGCTCCTTCCCTGAGTGCAGAATGGGCATGGCATGGGGGGCAGAGGGAGCTTACTCTGGGGCACCCCCCATATCTTCTGGGTGGCACTCCCGGGGAGAGCCAATATAGGCACAGCAAGAAGAATTGTAGTCAAGAGCCAGCACCTTCCCATGGGGAAAATCATAGCCAAGCAGTGCACATTTAAAGAGGAAATGCTCTAAGAATGCCTTTTCAAATGTGAAAATATAAAAAAGCACTGCAGCCATGGAATGTTAAAACATAGGCACATAAATAAGTAATGGTGTAAACAAGCAAGTGTTAATATTAAGCTGCATTAAAATGTAGATGTGTTAAAATATAGACCTATTAAAATATTAAAATAATATCGTTGCAGTGATAACACATTAAAATATTTAAGTCCTGCATGTTCCTGTAGTGGTGTTGCGTACCAGCATGCAATTGAAGGCCAAAATTGCCACCTCACAGCTCAGACTCAGGTGGTGAAGGGCTGCCCTCCTAGATGGAGTGGACACCCTCCCTCCCCCCAGCCCGGCTGTAGCCCTGACCCAGGAGCCAGGCATTGCATGAGCCTGGGGCTCTTCCTGGGCAGCTCTTATCTCACAGAATCACACAGAATCACAGAATCTCCTCCAAGGGCCCTTTGCAGGGCGTTATCCTCGGAGATTGAGGAAGGAGATGAGGAGAGGGAAGTGCTGATGAGGAGGCTTCACAAGTCTCCTGCTCCTGGCTTTGAGCAATACTTGGAGCAGGATCCTGTCCCACCTCAGGGCTGGCTCATCTTTCCTAGGGCTCTTCCGAGCTGTGGCAGTCCTCTGTTTCCACTCATGCAAATGCATATAGGCAATATTCATTTACTTTGTTTTCTGTACATATATCTCTATAACCTATTGAGTAGACTTCTATCTTTTTTTTTTTTACTTAGCACAATGTTAAGCCAGCATCTCGTGTGTCTCTCTCTGATATTTCAGTCTTGTGTTACTGGTTTTCAGAGGCTGTGTTGCACTGAAGGAGTCTTGAAGCTAAAAGCAGACATGAGAATAAAGCAACCAAAAAATAAATATAGAATACAGACAAGGGCTTTAGAGCAGCAGTGTGTCCTGGCTGAGCTTTGGGTCATCCCAGGGAGTGGGCAGCTGCTGAGGATGTTCAGCCTGGAGAAGAGGAAGCTGAGGGCAGACATTATTGGGTCTGGTTCTTCTCCTGAGTAGCAACTGACAAGATGAGAGGAAACAGCCCGAGTTGCACCAGGGGAGATACAGATTCGAGATGGGGAACAATTTCTTCCTCTAAGGGCTGTCCAGCCCTGTCCCAGGCTGCCCGGGGCAGTGGTGGAGCCCCCATCCCGGAGGGATCCCAAAGCCGGGTAGCTGTGGGGCTGAGGGACGTGGGTTAATGGTGGCTGTGGCACTGCTGGGGGAACGGCTGGGCTCGAGGAGCTTGAAGGTGTTTCCCAACCTCAAACATTCTGTGTTTTTGTGTGATATGATGTCCATCGCACTGGTGATGTGGTCACTGTCCCAAAATTGGAAGGATTTTCACCCATAAAGAGGACAAAGCTCAGCCCCCTCCTTCGCACTCTGCTCTCGTGTCTCAGCCCCAGGTGCCATCATACACAGACAGAGCTCACAGCACGTGGATGAGAGCTCCTGTGTCCCAGCAGCATCTCCCAGAATCATTCTTTTATAAACAGGGCTTTTCATAGATAAAAATAATAATAATAATAAAAAAAGAGCAATGCATGAGTTTTAAGCATGCCCATAAATGTGATGTTTCCAGAAGACATCTGCAGAACACGTCTATTTTAGGTGCCCTCCACTTTTTACCCCCGCCCCCCTCACTCCACTCTGGTTTATTTTAACAATGCTCTAATTCTCTGTTATAAAAGGTGATTTTTCTGCTTAGCTCCATGGACCCAGCTCAGCATTTGCACTCGTGTGTGTGTGCATGGACTGGGGACATTTGTCACCGTCTGATGCTATTTTTAGGCCTGTTATTCCTGAGGATCCCACCCCTGTCTTGAGGAGGGGAAGGGGGGAGTGCGGGAGGAGGAAGAGGAGGGAGGGGGAGGAAGGAAAACGTCAGCCTCAGCACACTTCCAGCCTCTGGCCATCAGCCTCCCCGGGGGTATGGGAACCATAAGGTCATTTCTCAGAGTCGCTGAGCTCTGGAGCTGTCAAACCACCCTGCGAGCTAAAAAAATGCAAATGTATGCAAATGAATGGGCTGTTTCTCTTCCTCTCTTCCCTTCCCCACCTCCATTTAAATGACATGAATCACCTTCAATTTTGCCAGCATCCTGTGAAGTTATCAGCTTGCTTAAGTGCTTCGGTTAACAGAACCGCATCCCGAGAGGACCAGGAGGGGAACAGAAAGGAAAAGGGAGTCCATTTCCACCTAAAGGAGCTGTGCATCAGTTTGAGTTTATAATCACATACCTCCTGATCTCCTAATTCCATTTTTTTCTTCCCTTCTTGCTGCTGAGTGAATAATCCACAAATTAGGGAGGATGGAATTTAGTATCCAGAAAAAAAAGATCGTATAAAATCAATATATTCATGTGTGTGTATATATATATATACACACACACACATATATATAAAAAGAGGGATTATATAAATATATATTTAGTCCAATATTCTGCTTTTCTGCTCTGAGTGTGATCTGGCAATTAACAGATGAAAACAGACTCATTAGAAGACAGGTCTCTTCACGCAAGGAGCCCCTTTGACACTTGCGCTCCTTCCAAACAAAAACAAACAAGTGGAAGATAAAGACAGCTGCAGAAATTTGATTGCTCGTGCTTGTTGTTAAGGATACAAAGCCCTAAAAAGGAAGTTGTCTCTTTCCTCCTCCTGACCAGGGGTTATTTATTGTCTTATGCTCCACTCGAAGAACACATTGGATTTACTTTCATTCGTTGGTGATTTTCAAGGCAGATTTGCTCCAGAGCCAGTCGGGCTGGTAGAGGAGCAGAGCTAGTTAACGTGGTAAAGCACAGCACACTGTAATGAATCAATTTGTTTCAGACAACAGACGTAATTAGTGTGGAGCTAATGGGCACACCACGGGATAAGGGACCAGAGCATCATCCCTCAGCCAAAAATGTCAGTGGCTGGAGCTGAGAGAGGCTCAGAGGGATGTGGTTCCTGGTTCCTCTCCCCATCTCTGGGCGTGAAGAGGTAGGTGGCTGAGAGGGGTCCCCATGGTGAGAGCTGCCCTCAGGCCTCCCTTAGGCTTCATTAGCTCCAGGACAGCTTATCTTGCATCCAGCGCTGATCCCACCAGGTCATACTCCCAGCTGTGCTTCGTCCGGGTCTCACTGACTTCCTAAGGCCATGCTCGCTATCTCCCACACAGTGAGGGTTCAGCACTGCTGATCAGGTGTGGGGGAGATAGCTGCAAGGTCTGGAGATTGACCCTGCAGGGAGAGGAGAAGGGAAGTGGCATTCCTCTTCCCACGGGAATGTTTGCTGCAGAGCAATCCCCTCCACAGCTCTCCAGCCACCCCTAAGGGCCACCGGCTTGCTGGCCAAGGTGATGCAAGGATTTCTCTGGACAGCTTCCATCAGATCAGGCTGTTTCCATCCCCAAGAGCTGGAGGCAGATGGTAGGGTGGGAGCAAGTCACCACAGCTGCTGGAAAAGAGGTTTGGAGTCAGCCTGACCCAGAAACTGAGCAGGTGAAGACACCCAGGACGTGGTGACAGATCCCAAGAGAGGTGCGGACGTGGGACTGAGGAGTTTCCAGAGATGCAGAGGGTGGGATTCAGAATGTGCCTGATGGTCTCAGCCTTGTGAAAGGGGCCAGAGTGTGGCTGCAGCTTTACTTAGGTGTGCCATGGTGTCTCTCAGAGATTAATGTCTTGGCTGTGAGCTGAGTTCTACCTGCAGCGGGGCCGCGAGACGAGGCTCGCAGAGGTGTCACTGCATGAAGACGTGCTCCGTGTCCTGGGGGTTTCCAAAGGGTTAGTGTATTCAAAGTTATTCCGGCTGTTTGATGTATTCTCTGTGTGATGGGATTAATGTATTCATCGCTTGCTGGAGGAAGTCGCTCTCCTTTCCTGGGATTTCTCATGTGGAAGGGCTGCTGGAGCCATGTGAAAGAGGAAACATCTTACAGATAAAAAAGGGCAAAAAAAAAAAGTCAGTTTTTCCTTTTGGGTGTGGGCTTTTTGCTTCCGAATTTCCCTTTGAAGCTGGAGCTGCTCTAGCAGGGGAAGGTGTCTGCCAGATGCACAGGGCATTCGATACCGTGCTGACAAGTCCGAACAGGACTGGGAATGGAGCAAGCTCAGCTCATGGGTGAAGACAGCAGCCAGCCATCTGCCTCTGGCCAGGCAGATGCTCCCTGCTTGTCTGTCTTTGAGTGTTTAGGTACACTGTGACACACGACTCCTTTCTTGCCTCCCCAGTTTAGCTCAGGAAGACATCCCTGTGCAGGTTGTCCACATGCTGAGGTGGCATGGGATAGCATCCAGGCATGAAGCAGCAGGAGGGACGCAGAACTGGAGACCTGCAGACTCCTTTCCTGCTGCAGCAAACAGCCATGACCAGCAATCCCTCTGTTTTGGGACATTCAGTTATACTCATCCCCAAAATAATTGGTGGATGAGATGGACGCTCCTTGGCTTGTCTTTTTTTTAAGCAGTGGAGGTGCTTACATGTGGCAGCATGAAGCAATACAGCATCACTCTTCCCCCACAGAGCTCCTGGCAGAGCAAATTCAACATAGAATCATAGAATTGTTTGATTGGAAGAGACTTTTAAAGCCATCGTGTCCAAGCCCTTCCCTCCTCCTGTCAAGCCCACCACTAACCCATGTCCCTCAGCACCTCAGCTCCACAGCTTTGGAATAGCTCCAGGGATGGGGACTCTCCCACCTCCCTGGGCAGCCTGACACAGGGGCTGACAACCCTCTCAGGGAAAAAGTTCTTCCTTGGCTCCAGTCTGAACCTCTACTAATGCAACTTGATATCTTTTCCTCTTGTCCTGCCCCTCCATGTGCCTGGAACGGTGTTTGTCCTGGGAAGATGTGGAAGAAAATGTGCTGGGGAGGGAGCTATTGCACAAGGTTCCTGGGGGAGGGATGTGAAAGAAGAGGGGGAGCTTGTAGTGGTTATGAAAGGGTGAACAGGGTGGCAGTCGAGAAGGGTGGAGACAAAGTAATGTCACCTAGAACCTGGAGGAGTTGTGGGTGTTAAAGAGATGCCCTAGGGCAGTGGATGCTGAGAGAACAGTTACTGACTGGGACCCCCCTGCCAATTCCCTCCTGTGTTTTGTCCTAGGGCACTAAATGAGAATATGGCCAATGGCGTTGAAGATCTTATCGGGATCCCATTCCCGAACCACAGCAGCGAAGTGTTGTGCGGTTTAAACGAGCAGCGGCACGACGGCCTCCTCTGCGATGTCATCCTCATCGCACAGGACCAGCAGTACCGGACCCATCGGTCCGTCCTCGCCGCCTGCAGCAAGTACTTCAAAAAACTCTTCACTACCGGCACTTTAGCAGACCAGCCCTATGTTTACGAGATTGACTTTGTCAAGCCTGAAGCACTTTCTGCCATCCTGGAGTTTGCCTACACCTCAACCCTCACCATCACCACCTCAAACGTCAAGCACATCCTCAGTGCTGCCAAGATGCTGGAGATCCAGTGCATTATCAACGTATGCCTTGAAATCATGGAGCCCGACCGAGAGGCGGAGGAGGAGGACGACAAAGAGGATGAAGATGATGACGAAGACGAAGATGAAGATGAGGAGGAGGAGGAGGAGGAGGAGGAAGAAGTGGAAGATTTTGTCAATCAGGAGAATCTAACTGATGTCCAAGAAGTAAGCTGTCACCAAAGCCCTTCTAAGTCTGATCTTACCGAAGAACCATATACAGAAGCACCTAAAGACTTTCCCAATCACTACCCGGCCAATAACTCCTCGGGACACTTGGGCATGATACGAGATTTCTCCATTGAGTCCTTGCTAAGGGAAAACCTGTATCCTAAGGCAAACATCCCCGAAAGGAGGCCGGCTCTCTCTCCTTTCACCCCTGGCTTCTTCCCCCATCTATGGAACAGCGATTTCAGCTCCTTCCCCCAGCTGGAGGAGCCACAAGTAGACAATGGCCCCTTGGATCTGGTGATTAATAAGAGGAAGATTAAGAAAGAGGAGGAGAAGGAAGATCTGCCTCCACCTCCTTTCCCTAATGACTTCTTCAAGGACATGTTTATCAACACCCCAGCAGCTCCCTTGGGGCATATTAAGGCAGAGACTGACTATAGCGCTTATCTCAATTTCCTAAGCGCTACCCAGTTTGGTGGAGTTTTTCCCCCATGGCCTCTGCAGGAAGAGAGGAAGATAAAGCCCAAGGCGTCCCAGCAATGTCCCATCTGTAACAAAGTCATCATGGGGGCTGGGAAGCTGCCCAGGCACATGAGGACCCACACAGGAGAGAAGCCGTATATGTGCAATATCTGTGAAGTCCGCTTTACCAGGTGGGTGAGGGCATGGGGGAGGGTGGTTTAGGAAGAGCCATGACCAGTGGCTGACTCCAAAGCTGCACGTCTCTTTTTGTGCCCTAAAAAAGTAGCAAAGAAAGCAGGGCATGATCTCTATCCCTTCAATAAAAAAAAAAAAAGGGAGTAAGGGAGGGTGGAGGAAGAATAGGAACCTACTGATTTTGGTGGGTTATGGATCACATCCACAGCTCACTGGATCCATCCCCTCACAGGACAAAAGCTTAAATAAGTAACAGGATAATTTCATCCCCACTGCAGTTCACCACAGTTGAACCAGAGAGAGCTGGAAAACAGATGGTCAAGCAGCCAGAGAGGCTTCATCTCGTGTGTGCTGGGAGATGCATTGAGCTGGGAGGGCTGTGGAGCTGTGGGATGTAATTAGTTTGGGTTTGCACATTTTGGCACCAGTGTAGACCACAACCAAGTCGCACATGTTTAGACATGACAGCATCTTGGCTTTCTGAGGACAGAGCAGCCCTAATTATTATATGTCAGTAGTGAGGTGGGTGTTGGTCTCTTTTCCCAAGTAACAAGTGACATGACAAGAGGAAATGGCCTCAAGTTGCAGCAGAAGTGTAGATTGGAGATGGGAAACAATTTCTTCCCCTAAGGGCTGTCCAGCCCTGTCCCAGGCTGCCCAGGGCAGTGGTGCAGTCCCCATCCCTGGAGGGATCCCAAAGCCGTGCAGCTGTGGGGCTGAGGGACGTGGGTTAGTGGTGGCCATGGCTGTGTGGGGGGAACAGTTGGACTCGGAGAACTTGAAGGTATTTCCCAATCTCAATGGCTCTGAGATTCTGTGCTCCATCACCTTGAATACTGGCTGCTCAAGAACCTGGCACCTCGACTCTCTCCATGGTCAGTGTAAAAACATCAGCACCTTTAGAGGGGCAGATGAGGAAAGGAGGTGAGTTGAAGGTGCCATCTGTGAGCACAAAGACAACCTGCAGGGCTCACCTAAGGAAGGCTGTCTCAAGTTAGATGAGACCATCCCCCCCATGGGCTGCTCCAAGGTAGGCATGGCTGGACAGATCCACCCCTCCTACCTGCTCCCAGCCTTTGCACCTCTCTTCACCCCAGCAGACCCCTTGGTAAATTGGAGTGGGCTACACACATCTAATGCAACCCACCTCTTAAAAGCTAAGCAGATTTAATCACCGAGCAGAGACAAATAGATTCCTGGGCCTGCTCTTGCTGGGCATAATTAATATCTAATGAGTACAATCTTTACCATAATAATAAAGCTTTCTGACAAGAGGATGGTGTTTCAGCTTCTGGCTGTATGTGAGAGCCCTATTAAGCTGGGGCTCACCAACCAGGGGAAAATAATATGCAGAGCAGGGAAAGGCGAGTTCCCAATAATGGCCAGACACATGGGGTGCTCCTGCATGCAGCCTGCCTTTTCTTCTCCCCTCCCTGTGATAATATTTGAGTGGAAGTTATGCAGATGATAAGGATTTACTTGAAAATCTGTGTCCATGCTCCCCTCCGTTAACGCAGCAGACACTGGATGCGGGGTGTGATGTGCCCCTGTGTTTGCAGCTGCAAGGCCACTGCCTGGGGCTGACTCCTAAAGGGATTTGGACCTGACTGCTGCTGGTGCTGCATCACTGAGTCAGCGCTGGGTGGCTGTCTGCACAGAGGAAGGCTCAGCTGAGAGGAGGGACCAGCTGCACAGCCCCATCCTGGGATCCCTGTCGCCCTCCGGGTGGGATGTTGTGTGTGCTAATTGCAGTACCCAACACCTTCCCTGTCACGGGAATAACAGAGCTGAGCCCTCCCAAAGTCCTTTACCAGCAAGGGCAGCATTGTTGGCTTTGCTTGGGGAAAGTGAGGCACTGAGAGATGTTGGTACTAAGTCAGAGAGTTTAGGTGGGAATTCAGGTATCCTGACTCCTGATCCAGGCAGCTGAAATCAGTATCCTGGAGATTAGTCTGGCACGGACCATTAGAATCATAGAATTGTTTTAGCTGGAGAAGACCTTTAAGATCATCAAGTCCAACTATTAACTTCACACTTCCAAGCCCACCACTAATCCATGGCCCTCAGCACCATGGCTCTGCAGTATCTCCAGGGCTGGAGACTCCCCCAGTTCCCTGGGCAGCCTGGCACAGGGGCTGACAACACTCTCAGGGAAACAGTTCTTCCCAGTTTCCAGTTTAAACTTCCCCTGATGCAACTTGATGCCATTTCCTCTTTTCTTAACATTCTTTACTTGGGAGTAGAGACTGTTCTCTACCTGACCACAGCCTCCTATTAGGGAGTTGCCAAGAGCAAGAAGGTCTCCCCTCAGGCTCCTCTTCTCCAGGCTGAACACCCCCATTCCCTCAGCCCCTCCCCAGCACCCTTGTGCTCCAGCCCCTTCCCCAGCTCTGTGCCCGGCTCTGGCCACGCTGCAGCTCCTCAGTGTCCCTGTGGCAGTGAGTGAGGGGCCCAACACTGAACACAGCCCTGGAGCAGCAGCCTCTCCAAGGCCCAGCACAGGGGCACAATCCCTGCCCTGGTCCTGCTGGTCACACTCTTTCTGACTCAAGCCAGGATGCCCTTGGCCACCTGGGCACACTGCTGGCTCCTGTTCAGCTGCTGTCAGACCAACACCTCCCTTACTAACATAGGGTTAAAACAGACACCTTCTACCTCCTGCCATGTGCTCAACACTTCTAATTACAAAGTGTAGGGGTAGGAAGACATTAGTCCAAGGAAATCATCACAAAGAAAATTGGGTGTGACACAAAGGTGCAGCCTCCCATCATCATCATGAAAAGGAAGCCATTCGTGCAGGTGACCCTGCAGAGAGCTGAAGGCTGGAGAAGTTTTTGCCTCAAAAACCTGAGCAAAAAGTGACTTTCAAAACATTGGTTTATTTTTAAATGTGTTTGGAAGTATTTTGAGTGGCACACAGCCGTTTGGGCTCGTTCAGAAGTTTTTAAGTCATTTTCAGTGAGGGCTCTCCTTTAGGGGAAAAAGTGTATTTAGGCAGAGTGGAGTGATTTTGATGTGGAAAGAGGTTTCTGCCAGGATTTCCTGAACTCCACCGCTCACCTTAACGTGTTTTGCTCTCGTGGAGGGGAGATCTCATCCGACTCACACGCCCAGCAGTGAGCAGGGTGATGCCAACCCAGCTTCTCTGAGAACGAGGGTTCGTGGGGGCAGAGATTCCCAAAAGGGATTTCTGAAAGAGTCCTTTGCATTATTTCTGCACTCAAGGAACCTTGGAGGAGCAAATTCCCTGGGGAAAACAGAGAAGATACTTTTTCATGGGTGGAGGGGGTCCCCCAAGCTCCCCACCAAATCCCTTCAAGGATCTAATCCCTGGGCAAGGACCTCACAGGCACCTGGATCTGGCACTCCCCACTCCCAGGGACATCTGATCACAGGGAGCAGCACTTCATTTACTAGCTCATTAATTTTTTTTTTTTTTCCTTAAACAAAAGCTGCTCATCTTCTAGTCTGCTGGTTTACCCTGATGAAAAGCTGGAGAAAACTGCAAATATTTCAGCTTTTCCACCAAGACAACCCTGGAGTGCTCAAGGCAAAACCATTCCAGGCAGAAAGGTTAACATTATTTGTTCCTATTATTTGTGTTGTGACAGCTCACAGAGCCCTAATCGCTCTCCTAATGCAATTGCATTAAGGTTATTCACACACACGGAGCACAGTTCCCCCTCCTGGAGCCTGTGAGCCTGTGAGTTCCCTCACCTCACCTTCCCCCACAAACCTCTGAGCTTCTCCAAGCAGAGCCATAAAACCTCTCTTCCATCCCACAGAGATGCTGCCTGAGTAGGGAGGGTTGAGTTTCTCCCTGTCTGCTGCCAGAGATGGGTAATAGCCTGAAAAAAAAACCACCCCAAAGATGAAGTTTTGCCTCTATTTACATTCTACAGTCCTGGCACACTGCTTGTTTATTAGGAAAAGCAATCCTGCTAGGTTAAACATTACATATATAGGTTTAAATTATATTATAGGTGGGGCTGGGAGCTCTGCTTTTTGTTAACATTTCCCAACACTTTGCATTACGAGCCCTAGCCTTCGCCTGCTCATGCTGTTGCCCTTTTGGGTTGAAGTGAGCTGAGAGCTGATGTCGGCCCTTTCGAGGGGAAACACACCCTTGTTAAAAATCCAGGGGTAATAGCAGCCTTGCAGATTCTCAGAGTGGGAAGTTGGGGTCTGCCCCTGGGCTTGGCGTGGGGACTGAGAGATGGGGCTTTTTTTACTGTCTCCTTAGAGATCTATTTGAGTTGTGAACCCCACACGAGCTCAGTACAGCCTCTGTAGGGGCCAAGAGCATCTACACTGCCTGCACGGCTGCTGCAGATGCAGGGCCAGGCTGGGAGCAGCCTCCTAAAGGCAATAAAACATCATCTGACAAAGAACTGACTCTCCTGCAAGGGGTACTGCTCTGCATCCTTTGATCCTGAGAGGCCAGTTTGCAGGGCTACCCTCCTCGTGGCCTGGCCCACAGCCCACCACATCACCAAAAAACTGTTCCAAGATGCACATGAGCAGGGAGGCGGGAATCAATTGCAAGTTTTGAGGGCTTGACCTGCCAGCTCAAACAGATTTTTCAGGTGGCTCTTGCTTCTATTTTTGGCACGCTCGCTTACATCACATGCAGTAATGACACGACTCCGTCCTCTGCATACTCTTAGCCACGTTGCTGATGTTTTGGAGGGATCAGACTGAAAGCATTCTGCAGGGCAGTGTGGATTCTCCTGCTTTGCTGTTTACTTGAACTCCACTGGCGCATCCCAAGGCAGCTCACTCAGCTCGGCTCAGTTACAATAAACATCACTTTTTGCAAGCATATGCCTTAGCTGGGATTTTTATGCTGCAGAAGGAAACATTTTTGGGGGGAGGGGGCTAATATCAACGATCTGACTGCCAGCTTGGGAAAATCTTGCTTTTAGATGTTATCCTTTATATATATATACATATATACCTGGACAGATATTAGGGTGTCCCACGGCTAGGTTTAAAAACTACGTCGAAAATGTGCATGAAGAGGGATGCATGCTTGTCCTGGAGAAGATGGCAGGGAAAGGATCTTCCCTGCCCGCCGGGCACTGCCTGCTCCTCTGCCTCACCCTGTGCGAGGCTCCCGCTTCAAACGAAAGCTCCTGAGACACCCAGTGGTCAGTGTCAGGATAAAAGGGAAGGAAAATCCGCTCCTGGGAAGACTTCAGTTAAACGCTATTGCCCTGCAGTGCCAGGCTGTCCAAACTCAGCTTGATTTCCTTATTTGCAGGCAGGTATCTAGTTGTATTTCTATAGAGACTCCCACGTGGTTTTGGGTTTTATTCCAGGGGGATTTTCCTCCAATTTAAGCTTTTTTTGAACACTCTGGGATGAGCTGCAAAGTCCTGAGGTGGAGGGCAGCGATGTTCAGGTGCTGTTGCCCAGGGAGAGACGTTGTGGTGGACAGCAAATAAAACATGAGCCAGTGGTGTGGCCTTGTGGCCAGGAAGCCAGTGGCATCCTGGGGGCATCAACAAGAGTGTGGGCAGCAGGGCGAGGGAGGTTCTGCTGCCCCTCTGCTCTGCCTTGGTGGTGAGGACTCATCTGGAGTCCTGTGTCCAGTTCTGGGCTCCCCAGCTCAAGAGGGACAGAGAACTGCTGGAGAGAGGCCAGTGCAGGGACACCAAGATGATCAGGAGATTGGAATGTCTCTGTGATGAGGAAAGGCTGTGGGAACTGGGGCTGTTTAGCCTGGAGAAGAGAAGGCTGAGAGGCGACCTTATCAATGCTGATAAATCCCAAAAGTATGGGTGTTGAGAGGATGGGGCCAAGTCTGTTCTGTTGTTTTGTTGGTGGCCAGTGACAGGACAAAGGGGTAACTGGCACAGGCTGGAACACAAGAAGTGCCATTGGAACAGGAGAAGAAACTCCTTTGGTGCTGAGGTGAGGGAGCCCTGGCCCAGGCTGCCCAGGGAGGGTGTGGAGGCTCCTTCTCAGGAGGTTTCCAAACCCACGTGGACACGTTCCTGTGTCCCCTGATCGAGGGGAACCTGCTTTAGCAGGGGCTTGGGCTGGATGAGCTCTGCAGGGCCCTTCCAACACCCAACATTCTGTGATTCTGAGATTCTATGAAGATGACAATGCAGACACCTGTGAGAGCATCCATGCATTGTGGGGAAGCCCCAGGATGAAGCTCTCCCCTTTCCCTCTTCTGTCCCAAGGAGCGATCCCAGCCGCATCCCCTCCAGCCCACGCCTAGCTGACCGAGCACCTCTTCCTTTTGCAGGCAGGACAAGCTCAAAATCCACATGCGGAAGCACACGGGGGAGCGGCCGTACCTCTGCATCCACTGCAACGCCAAATTCGTGCACAACTACGACCTGAAAAACCACATGCGCATCCACACGGGCATCCGGCCTTACCAGTGCGAGTTCTGCTACAAGAGCTTCACCCGCTCCGACCACCTCCATCGCCACATCAAGCGCCAGAGCTGCCGCATCGCGCGGCCCCGGCGCGGGCGCAAGCCGGCGGCGTGGAGGGCAGCCGGCTTGCTCTTCGCTCCAGGAGGCCCTCCCGTGGAGAAGAGCTTCGTGATGCCACCCACTTTGGAGGAGATGAGCGGCCACCTCGGCGGCGCAGCCATGTGCCTTCCCGGCCCCAGCCCCAAGCACTTTTTGAGCGGGCCCAAGAACCCCTTCAGCCTGCAAGAGCTGGAGAGCCAGTTTGAAGAAACGCAGATGAAGCTCTTCAGGCGAGCCCAGCTGGACATGGAGAGGAACACGGGCATCTTCGCCTTCCTGGGCCATAACGAAAGCCTTGCTGCCCAACCCTTCTTCCCCCTCCCCGACCCTTGGAGCACGGGCTTCAGCGGCTTGGCGGGGCTCGGCCATGTGGCTCCCATGTCGGATCCAAGCAACTAAACCCACAGGCCTGCTCCCTTCCCAGCAGGACTACCAGCCCCCTCGGGGTCTCCACGTTCTCTCCATGTCATCTGGCTCCCAAGAAGTTCTCTATGACTTGCCACCATGGCCTACAGCACGGGGCCACCCCCGGGGTGCGGAGCTGGCTGGGCAGGTGCTGTGCCCCTCGGCCACCGGCACTTTAGACTCTACGATGCACTTGGCTCTGGGGCCATGAGGCGCTTGCAGCCCATCCAGCTGCCCACTGCACGCGATTCTGTCTGGGAAGGCCAGGTCTGGACTGCTGCTCTCTTCAACGCTCCCCAAAAATCTCACTCGCCTTAGTCCAGGGCACGGCCACGGCCATGAGATGGCTCTTTCTGGGGAAGACGTTGCCCGTTTTCTACCCACTGGATACTGACAAGTTGTCCAGACCTGGTTTTGATATGTTACATTCCTTGGCCCTTTTGGTCAAAAAACAACAAAAGAAAAGAGACTTTATTTGTTTGTTTGTTTGTTTGTTTTTAATTCCCATGTCTGGCGACAAAACTTATTCTACAGGGGATAAAGAGGAGGGTCAAGCAGCCTCGTTGGGAGGATCCCAGCTGCTGCCCTTCTCAG
>WBNH01010730.1:41582-71347 GCA_013401255.1 Urocolius indicus
GTTGGGTTTGGTTTTATTGTTATCATGGGGTTTTTTTTCCTATCTGGCTAGGAGTGGAGGGGTAAAAAAAAAAACAAATCAAGAACCTCTTTGCAATTTTTCTATTTATAACTATTTTTATGTGATTGCTTTATGTACAAAACTATGGGGGGGGGGAGAGGGGAGGGGAAGAAATCAAAGCAAAAAAAAATGAGAGAGAAACACACACACACACACACACACACACACACACAAACTTGCCTTAGTTACTCACGGGACAATCACCCTTAACTTTCATTGACACTAGAATGGGGATGGAAATTAAAGTAATAAAAGAAGAGACTAGATCCTTTTATGTATTTATTAAACTGTATTAATTGAAGCTCTTAAATTATTGTCAGGACTAGGTTCTCTTGTCTGCGGCCGCACCGATGAGGCTGAGCCGCTGCCCTGCCGTCATCCCTGTGGCCTCAGCTCTGTGGAAGTTGGCTGGACACGTGCATTCAGTGTTTCCCAAAGGCACCCGGATTTGCCCCGAGTTGTTTAGTCAGCTGGCTGCTTCGGGCCCCAGGCTGACGGGCTGTCAGTGCTGGGATGCTGACGGCGATTCATGAGTTAAGGCTGATTCTCCCGCTCTCTGCGCTGGTGGCGAGCACGCTGTGGGGTGGGGAGGGAGGGCTAGTGAAAACTCTGTTTCGTCTCGTTTTGATGATGTGCGGTGACTCCAGGCCACAGGCATCCACGCAGGAGCCCAGCTAAGCACAAAGGTGCCGTCCCAGAGTTCTGATCCTTTTCCCCAGCCAGGATGAGTGTGAAGGCACTGAGCCTTGGTCTGAGAGGACACAGAGCTGTCTCCTAGCTCGCGGTGCAGTGGCTGCTGCTTCATCTTCTCACCACAGCTCCCTGGCCCTGCTGGGTATGTTAAAAGAAATGGGGACAACAGGTCAAGGGAGCGGATCTTCTCCCTTTGCTCTGCTCTGCTCTGACCTCCCTGCAGTGCTGCCTCCAGCTCTGGGCACAAACATCAGGAGGATGTGGAGCCGTTGGAATGGGTCCAGAGGAGGCCACAGAGATGATCTGAGAGCTGGAGCCCCTCTGCTGTGAGGACAGGCTGAGAGAGTTGAGAGTGTTCAACCTGGAGAAGGCTCCAGGGAGACCATATTGTGGTCTTTCTTAAAGGGGGCTTATAAGAAAGCCGCGGGCAGAGCTTTTAGCAGGGCCTGTTGTCATAGGTCAAGGGGTGATGGTTTTATACCAAAACGGGAGATTCAGACTTGACAGAAGGAAGAAATGTTTTAGACTGAGGCTGGTGGGGCCCTGGCACAGGCTGCCCAGAGAGGTGGTCGATGCCCCATCCCTGGAAACATCCCAGGTCCGATTGGATGGAGGGGCTCTGAGCAACCTGTTTGCAGCTGAAGGTGTCCCTGCCCGTGGCAGTGGGGTTGCAGTAGATGGCTTTTAAAGGTCCCTTCCATCGCAAAGCACTGTATTATTCTGTGATTCCACGAACACAGCTGACACAAGCGTGAGCCCTGTAATTTATGTCACCGCCACAGAGCTGCAGAATTTGTTACCTGTGAAAGAGGTGCAAAACCCTGGAAAACCAGTCCCAGGTATGAACGGTGGGACTCATCCCCCCCATCATTCACCCACTTGGAAGTGAAGTAACAGCCACCCAGGGCACATTGAGACACTTACATGTTGACACTTTTCAATTTTAGGTGTCCTAACCAGCAACGTGATTTCCAGCTTTCCTCTGCAGCCATCCTGGCTGCGGCGGGAGGCGGCTGCCGCGGGAGGGTGATTCACCCCACCTACGCCGGGCCTCCCAAGGGTGGGATGAATCACCTTCCACAGCTCCTGCCTACCTGCTACCTACCACTGAGGTTTGGAACAACTGGCTCGGGCTCAGCTGCTTTCCCATAGATGCAGTGAGATAGAGACATGGGGAGGGATGTTCCCGTCCCTGCGGCTCCCTCCTGCTGCTCAGTGGATGGGGCAGTCAGTGGCAAAACCTTCTCTGGGGGGGATGTGATACTGACACAGCACAGGCACCATTCCCAGCTTGCTCAGCTTGATTTCTTCCCCGTTTTCCATGGGAATACAATGGGAAATAAAGGTCCAAGTCCATCCTCCCAAGCCTGGGATCCAGGGTCTCCCTGCTGCAACCCCAGCAAAACAGCCTCAGCTCTCACAGTCGGTAGTTATTTTCCTTCCCGTATGCTCCCAAGAAACACTCCACAGTGTCAGATGCTCAGGTAGGAGTCTGGACCTGTGGGCAGAGTCCAAAAATGTAGCTGGAGAGGCTGGAAACAACAATTCCCCTCCTGGGTCAGGCAGGCAGTTGTTGAGCATCTCATCAGAGCCTGCAAGACCACGGCAGGGTCAGCACACGGAGAGAGTGTTTCTGAGCCCAAAAAAGATACAGAATAAAAATTAAGGGAATCATTTTTTTTTTAGCTATTTAGATAAATTTTTATACCTTTTTTTTTTTTTTCAGACCTTGTGGCTTTTAACCCCATTTTATGCTCATACCTTGTCTTGCTTATAATGCCAAAAAAAAAAGCCACCAACCCAACCCCAAACCCTATTTGTAAGGTGAAAAATCTGAAAATCGCTCGGAGGAGCCTCACGCTAATCAGACACATGGGACTTGCAGAAAGGAACCAGCTTCAGTAAATGCTTGTTAGCAGCAACATATGGCCCTGCTCCTGCTCCTGAGCAGCCGCTGTTATCTGCCAGATCATCCAGCCCACAGGGGATGAAGCAGTGCCGCTGAGCACGCAGCGTTTCCTTGCACCGGGTGTTGCTGCCAGAGGAGCATCTCCTGCCTACCAGCGGCGTGGAGCTGGATGGGCAGCTCCTTGCTCTTGGCTTGAAAGCCTTTGGCGAGTTGGTGCAAAAGCTTCTTCCTCCAGCTGTGCAGGAGAAATACTGGGGTGGGGGCAAAAACATAAAGGAGAAATAAAAGGAAAGAAGCTTGCACATTGGGAAGGAAAAGGCTGTTCTGTTTGGCAGTCAGCTGCAGGGAAAAAAACCCACCAAAACCATATAAAATACTTCAGATCCAAAAGCATGGTCCTCAGCAGAGCTCCCAGTGGCACCAGTGGGTCCCATCGGCTCTGCTCCTGCCGTGCCTGCAGCCCTGTGGGACCCTGAGCCCAGCTTTTTCACACCCATTTTGGAGGGGTTTAGTGCTCTTACTTAACAGTCTAGATGTCCTGGAGCTGCAAGAGGGAAGGTTTAAGGGAGAGTAAATGAAGCAAGACTCCCCCAGCCAATCTTGTGTTAAGGAAACAATGTGTTTCGCAGTGGGTCACCCAGGGCTGGGTTTTTAGGTTCTGATGCAGTCTTTCCGGCACCTCACACTTTCTCGGGCAACATACCACTTTATTTCAAAGCAAAAGGAACAAAGAAAAAGGGAAGAAGTGAGAAAGGAACCCTTTCTTGTAGAAGATACATCCACTGTCCCTGCCTATCCCCAGCCCAAAGCGAACACAGCCCCATTCCACCTCCCCAGCCTCACCTCCAAGATCCCCATCCACCGTGGGAGAGAAAATACCTGTGGCTTGGAAATGCCTTTTTTTGTGTTTTTTTTTTTCACCGTTTTCATTTGTTTTCCTGCGTTGAACCGATGCTTTACATGACTTGCACTAATTGCTGTAGGGCAGGATACTGTTAGGTTTCCTCTTGCTTGGTTGTGGGCTACTCTGGGCTGAGAAGAAGGCAGTGCTATGCAGGTGCCTGATGCACATTTGACACCCCTGGAGAAAATAAACTATTGCCTGAAGCAGTGAGTGGCTCGTGTGTCCTTAACGCTGCTGTGGGGCAAAGTTACAGCCTGAAACGGTGATGAGCTGGGTGATGGACCAGCTCGTGGTGGATTGACGCTTCTGGGCTGTCACTTTGAGGGCGTTTGGGCTGAGGGGTTAAGCCTAGCGATGCCTGGGGTTAAATTCCTGCACCCCTTGATGGAGGGGAACTTGCTTTAGCAGGGGATTGGGCTGAATGAGCTCTGGAAATCCTTTCCAGCCCCTACCATTCTGGGATTCTGTGATCCTGCCCGATACCTCAGTATGAAATCTGTCTGCAGGAAAAAAATCTCCACAAAGCCATAAGCACAAGTTGGGGCTTTTCTCCTCGCTTTCGCTCCTGTTGCTGCAGCTCCTCGGCAGGCTCGAACTTGGGCTGCCCTCGTGTGGTGGCCTGGGGAGAGCTCTGCTGCCAGGATGATGCTGGGGACATCGCTGGGCTGCTACTTGAGGCTGGAGGTGTTTTGGAGGGGGAGAGTCTCGGTTGCACCAGGGCAGGCATTGTCCTTCATCACCAGCCGTGTCCGTACCTGCCAGAGGAAACAGAAAGTTCACCCACATCAAGGTGGAATTTAATGGTTGGACTTGAACACAAAAGGTCTTTTCCAACCTAAATGATTCTATGAGCCCACCAGTTTTCTGCACCCCAAGTAACCACAGTCCAAAGATTACATCAGAAAGCTGGGGACGTCCCACCTGCAGCCATCGGTGACCTCGTGGAGACCCTAATTTTGGGAAGCAAAAGTGTGGGTTTGGGATTGGGCTTGCTGATACCCAACATCACCCCATCTTCATGATACCAGTTCATTTCCTGATACCACCATTAATCTGCGGTTCAGGTGAGCGGAGGGGCCAAATAAACACCTGATGCAACTGTATAAAGCTCATTTCAGTAAGAATTGAGGCTAAGCAATAGAAATGCAAGAAGCCAAGCAGCAGTGCCAAGATACAACACCTTCCCCCCACACCCTAAGCCTTTATAATTGGAAGTTTGCTTTTCTTTCTTTCTTCCCATGGAGGTGACACTGACTGAGATGTCACAAATCTGAGTGGGCTTTCTAATAGTTCATGCAGCTCCTCGAGCCTCAGGGGTCATCTGAAATTCAGGCAGCCAATTTGCAGGCAGGCAATGCAAAGCACTCAAGCTGCTGCCTTGTTCAGCCCCTGCCTGGGTTGAGGTTTTAAAGACAGACCCTGACTTTCAGCTAAAACCCTCTGCTGCTCTCAGGTAACCTCCAGCAAATCCTTGCACCGATGGCTGTAAACCCACCTGCCTTTAAGGTGTAGCTGCTGACTCGATTTCCATAGTAAACAGGACAGTGTTTTCTCAGTGGGAGCAACTGCTGCAACATTAGTTGGAGTTTTGCATCATTTGGGAAATGCTGAAGGCTTCACCTTTGAGTTCTCAGAAGCTGAGTTCACATTTAAGCAGCTTTTATGAGATATATCTGACCCTCACTGTTGCCAGGAGGTTTTGTTAATGATCCCCGAAAAATCAGTTGGAAATACAAAGTTCTCCACCAGTGTCTACAGTCTTTTTGAGACGTGGTCCTTGGATCGCCTTCACCTGGCAGGTGAGCAGTGATTTCCTTCGAGTGCTGCTGCAGGGAGGAAGGAGCCAGGACGTGACACACGCGGAAAGTGAAGTGTGAGCAGAGGCTCCGTAGGAGGTGGGAGATGATCTGTCATGGGGAAACAGTGGAGCTGAGGGCAACCACTGCTGCCAGAGCAGCAGCCCACACGTAGATCTGCTCCTCATCCAGCTGCCTGCTGTCCTACTGTGTCATTTTTTTATCAGCTTAGCCCATGGAAAAGGTTATTGTAGCTTCCAGCACCTGGGATGCTTTTTCCCTGGAGCAAAAATAGGCAAGATGGATACTGTTTGTATCTACAACTTCAACAGCCCTCATGTATGTGTACATACATGTGCAGGTCTACATACCTATGCTGTGTGTTTATCTGTTATCCTCACTAGATCGCAGAGAGAAGACAATATTATCTCTCCTTTGTGGAGGGAAACTGAGGCATGGGGAGGTAGAGAGATTTATTCACAACTCTCTGGCAGCACATGGGTATCTGAGTGGGCACTGTCAGCCCACCCCTTACACAAAGTCCTTGCAGGGACACAATTCATCCCTGGGGAGTGCTCAGCTTTGACAATGGGTTCATCACTCTGTTAAATTTAATGCTAGGAGGGAGCGTCTCTGTGCATCCTCCTTTCCTTGTCGCCAGCATCCCCATCTGATGCACAAAGCACTGGCTGGTCAGTCAGGATGAAATTTGGGATAAGTTTTTTGGATGAGACCATGCTCAGATGAGACAGTGAGAGTGGCTGTGCCTAGCTCAAGGAACTGCACACTGCGCTGGTTTTATCTCCTAAAGAACAGTGAGCAACAACAGAGCTGCATGTCCGTGTCTCACCTGGTGATGCTCTGAAGCAACCAGGTGAGAATGAGGAAGAACAAAACATGGGGATGAGCCTGAATGTTGATGAGAAAGGGGACCCATTTCTCAATGCCACCACAAGCAGCATCAGAGTGAGCCCCAGCAGCAGGGAGAGGATGCAGCCACCATCTCTGGGGATGTCCAGAATGTGTGATGTTGTCATGTGTGTTACTTGTTTGCAGCAAAAGTGTGTGTCCACTGCACTGGAGCCCAAATCACCCCTTGCCAGCAGCTGCATTAATATCCCATATGCCAGACCATATGCTTGATCCTCACAGAGAGGTATCCTCATAGGGGCTTTAAGGGGAGGAAAAGGGACATCTGAGCATGTGGGAGCAAGTATGATTCACAGAGGCCTCAGGGACCAGAGGTGTATCAGCAATAGTGTGGCCAGCAGGACCAGGGCAGGGCCCTGGTGAGGCTGCAGCTTGAGGGCTGTGTTCAGTGTTGAGCCCCTCACTCACTGCCAGAGGGATACTGAGGGGCTGCAGCGTGGACAGAGCCGGGCAGCGGAGCTGGGGAAGGGGCTGGAGCACAAGGGTGCTGGGGAGTGGCTGAGGGAATGGGGGTGTTGAGACTGGAGGAGGCTGAGGGGAGACAGGAGCACTCTCTGCAACTCCCTGACAGGAGGCTGTGGTGAGGTGGAGGTCAGTCTCTGCTCCAAATGAATGACTGACAGGATAAGAGGAAATGGACTCAAGTTGCACCAGAGTAGGTTTTGATTGGGGATGAGGAAGAACTTTTTCACCAAAAGGGTTACTAAGCTCTGGAATGGGCTGCCCAGGGCAGTGGTGCAGTCCCCATCCCTGGAGGGATCCCAAAGCCGTGTAGCTGTGGGGCTGAGGGACATGGGTTAGTGGTGGTTGCGGCAGTGCTGAGGGCTTAAAGGTCTTTTCCAACTGAAATGACTCTGTGATTGTGTGCTGGTGTCAGGGAGGGATGCTCAGAGCGTGTGAAGGCATAGTGCCAGGGGCATCGTGCCCAACAGCAGCAATGGGCCTTGAAAAACGGAGCTGAAAGATGCTGAGGGAGTGTCAGCAGACACAACCGACCTTTTGCAAAGTGTCTCTCAGCAAGCTGCACCTGCAAAATTTATCATGAAATAGGATTTTCAAGACACATACAAGCTTTGAAAAGCACCATATTGCAAAGCTGAAGGTCCTCAATGTTTCTGCACATGGGGAGCATGTCCTGCAGCAACAGGGTAGGTGGAAGAAAAGGGATTCAGCTGATCTAAGTCAGACACCCACAGCTGACATGACAGTAACTTGCCATCTATGCTCTTCCTGTAAAGCAACTCCTCTTGAGGACGACCCATTTCAGATGGGTCACGTTAAATAAACCACACTCTTGACAGGTCAGTTGCTCTCCAGTGGCAGGGGAAGGAGGATATATGTCCCCTCCCCTACACTGTCCCATGGTTATTGGCCTCCTGACACCCACTTCCCACACAGTCCCTTGCCCAGAGACTCAGCATCACTAGAAACTCCCTCCGAAGCTTTTACTAAGTACTGCTGAAGTGCCTGACACACTTAAAGGCCTTGGATGGGGTACAGCAGAGCACAAAAGGCAAAATTCCCTGGATGGATGTGGGGAGCAGAGAGGCAGGAAGCTGTGGGTGTGCTCACAGCTTCTTACGTGACAGGTGAAGGACTCATGAGGGCCATGACCCTCTGAATCTCTACAGGTTCAGCCCAAGCACTGAAAAGAGGTGTTAGTTTGTGCTGAGTTAATCCTGGGTCCCCAAAGGATGGTGTGATCTGCACCTCCTTCAGCCCTCACTAGAGGGTGAATGAGATTTCTCCTGTATCTGTGGCAGCTCAGGTGGATAATGATCCTTGCATTCTGCAAAAGGCTAGTTAAAATGCTTGAAAAATCAGTTTATCTGGATAAACTTGTCTTTGGTTCAAACAAAGACAGGTTTAGGGGCCTTAGCTGCTTTCATTAGACTGCTTTGTGTCCTTTCCCACCAGCCTACACCAGACACACTGTGATTCCCAGCCCAGGGCTGTAATCTGCCCCATCTCCCTGCCTGCAGAGAGACTCATTTCATTCGAGTTTAGAACTGAGACCTGGGCTCCTCGAGGGAAGGCAGCTAATCTTCCTGCCTTAGCTCCTCTATTTGTAAAATGGAAATGATGACTTTATCCATCTTTGTGGGCTGCGGGAAGGATTACTGCTTAATCCAGGGCTCTGCTGGGCCCCAACAAGGGGAGCATGGGGTGAGGGCTCGTACCAGCCGTATCGATTGGGATGCCGCCTCCCCACCACGCCGTAATCGCTCCAAGGACATGGAGGGATTAGCAACTGGAGAAGGGGAGGGAGGGATTTGGGAGCTAATTTCAGTGTTGGGGGAGCAGGTATATGCTCATCCCTTTTGCCAACCGGGGAGCAGCTTGCTTGGGCAGATCTCTGTGAGGAGGAAAGGCTGCAGAACCTGGGGCTGTTCAGGATGGAGAAAGAGAAGGATGAGGGAGGATCTCATCAATAGTGATAATACCTAAAGGGTGGGTATTGAGAGGATGAGGCCAGTGTCTTTTCTGTGGTGGCCAGTGACAGGACAAGGAGTAACAGGCACAGGCTGGAGCACAGGCAATGCCACTGGCACAGGAGGAGAAACTCCTTTGGTGCTGAGGTGAGGGAGCCCTGGCCCAGGCTGACCAGGGAGAGTGTGGAGGCTCCTTCTCAGGAGGTTTCCAAACCCACCTGGACACGTTCCTGTGCCCACTGAGCGAGGGGAACCTGCTTGAGCNCTGCTGGTTTGACACCTGCATCTTCCTTCTGGTGCTCCTGTAAATCACAGAATCACAGAATCTCAAGGGCTAGAAGGGACCTCAAAAGCTCATCCAGTGCCAACCCTCCTGCCAGAGTAGGACCACCTCGAGTAGGTCACACAGGAACCCATCCAGCTGGGTTGGAATGTCTACAGAGAAGGAGACTCCACACCCCATCTGGCAGCCCCTTCTGATGCTGTGAAGAAGCCAAACTTAGCTGTCTACCTATGAATCACTTCCAGTGCTCCTTCACCTGAACAGGGATGAAGTTTTTCCTTGTGTGTCTTTGGAACCTCTTCTGTTCCAGTTTGTCCCCATTGCCCCTTGTCCTATCATTGGCCATCACAGAGAACAACCTGGCTCCATCCTCCTCACATCCACCCTTCCCATATTTCCAGGGGAGGTTGAGATTGGAGCTGAGGCAGAACTTTTTCCCTGAGAGGGTTGTCAGCCCCTGTGCCAGGCTGCCCAGGGAGCGGGGGGGGTCCCCAGCCCTGGAGCTATAGCAAAGCTGTGGAGATGAGTGCCATGGGTTAGTGGTGGGCTGGGCAGTGTGAGAGGAGGGCTTGGACTCAATGAGCTTAAAGATCTTTTCCAACAAGAATGGTTCTATGATTCTGTGCTTCCTCACTGACTCCAAGGAGAGACTAGAGTCTCTTGCTTAAGTGCAGCTCTCCTTACTAGACATCTCAAGCTAGGGGAGACCGAAGCCACTCTCTGTAGACAGCAAAACTAACCCTGCCTTTACATCTAGGTGCTATGGCAAAATGAACAGTCCTTAGTGAAAGCCATTTAGTCCGCCCTCAATCTCTCCTCTGCTTCAGGTCAGGACCCCTCAAAGGGGAAAGAAGGGCTCAGTCTGGGTTGTGTGCCTGAGGGGCTGCTGTGGGAGCCATGCAGCTGGGACAGCTGCCCTTTTGGGCTCACCTCCTGTAAATAAAGGCATCCAGTTGGGCAGTTTGGCCTAGCACATGTGGGTATGGAGGGAAGCAGAGTCCATGCAGCACTGTGAACATTGAAGCATCGTTCCAGTCCGTGTGAGTGTCAAAAATCCAACCGTGCAAGGCTTGAGCTCTGCCAAGGCAACCAGACAGAGCTGCAGTCATCTCTGCTGATGCAGGGCCAAAGCCTGGGAGGATCTGCATGTGCATGTTGTCCTCCAGAGTCTTCTTAATTCATCATGGTATGTCTGAAACAAACTTCTGGTCATATGTTTTTGTTACTGCCCTTAAAATAGGATGCAGAAGGAAAGGTTTATGGGAGATAATTCATTTTATTGGCTCTCCTGCACCAGAATTAATTGCAGCCATATTTATTGCTCAGGAAAGTAGAGATGAGGTAGATAAGGGAACATCTTTGTTCAGGGCAATGAATAATTTATGTCGTAAATTCGCCAGAACCTTGAAATTTGAAGGACTGGTTTTGTTTCCTTCTGTGTCCAGGGAGGGAGATTGAGCCTTAACCCTTGTGTGTGACTGATGTTTTATAACATTCCCATCACTGTGATCAACTGCTCAACTCTTCTGCAACATGAAACGTAGAATTTCCCTGTGTAGGGTGACTTGGGCTACCTGTAGGGTTGCTGTCCAGGCTACTTTTGTGTGTAGTGGTGAGAGGTATACCCAAAGAATAAGCCATCTTGTCCTATGACAGATGTCTAAGGCAGAATGAAATATACAACAGTGCACAGAGAGAGATTTGACAAACAGCTTTGATGGCTATTTTGCATCTGACCAGACAGGGGGTTACATGTCAAACTCACAAAACTTCTAGTTGAGCTGGAGGAGATGGCTTTAGAAAGACACCATGAACATCATGGACTAAAAACCTTCCAAATGTTATTAGAAAGCAGCAGATTCTTTCCCAAAGTGAATTTCCCCCAGGCTGTAGGCTCCTAATGAATTAATATTGGGATTTATATCCCAGGAAATCCCCAATATCTGCAATATCAATTTTTTTCAGAGGACAGATCTGTTGTTGAGCCCTATTCTGCCCCTGGGGTGGGCATCACTACTTGCTTGGCTCCCCAAGAGCTCACATCGCTGTGCTTATGGCAGGTGTCCTGCTTCCAAGGCTGGGGATCAGATGGGTTGGTTGGTCTTCACCTTGGAGAGGGAGGAAGAATATAAGTTTATCACTTTGTGCTCTAGAGCAGAGCTGGAGGGCTCTCGAGCGTGCACACATTGGTGTCCTTTGGATGATCTCTTACTTCCAAATGACAGGGGTGGGAGGGGAAGACAGTGAAAGTCAGAAACTGTAACTTCAAAGACAAGCTAGGATGGGAGCCCGTGACAGCTTATGAGAGCAAAACCAGAGATGGTTGCAATTAGTGAGAAGGTAAAACACATGGTGAATGTGAATAGCAATGTCCTTTCATACTGCTCTCCAGATCAAAGACAAGCCAGTTGTGGAGGACATTGGCACTCTTAGTGGAAACTGTTATGTCCTGGAAAAAAAACATATCTATTTATTTTAATTCATGTAGGAATACATCTATAAATCCCTCTGCCTTAGGGACGCCCTGATAGACCCATGCTAGCTGGACTCCTTATGTGTGACACCAGTGCTGACACCAGAGGACAGGACTCTGGTGTCAAACTGAGGTTAAAAAGGAGGGCTGGATGGGAGGACATCTCTGTGGCCTAACTCTGCCTCCACAGAAACTAACGTTGCTCCTAAAAAAATGGCAGTTGCAGGGTGGTTGTTCAGATTTTCCAGTCTGAGAGGTCACCACCAGACCTCATCTGGACACTGCAGCTTTCAACATGAGCAGAAGTCTCTTTGGATCATGAGAGACAGATGGACAGGGACTTGCAGGGAATATGTATTGTTTTCTTTCAGGGCCGATGAAGGGAAAAAGCAACAGTGGGCTCCTGGTGTGGAGTGTGTAGGCCACAGGATGGCAGAGGAAACCCAGGTTTGACAAACAACAAGTGCTGAACGTGGAGGTGGGAAATGATGCACTGCAGTGACTTGTGTGGTTCAGCCAGAGCCCAACAGAAGATGACAAACATCAGCAACGGCTGAAAACAGGTGTTCAGGGCTTGGATTTTGGACATGGACATCTAAATCGAGATTCAGCTGCCTAATTCAACAGCAATTCATCAAGAGGTCTCCTACTTGCCCTAAGTCTGGCCTCTGTGACACTAGCACAGTAACTCTGGTCTGGTTTTGCTGATGCATGTTGCCCTTGCTCTGGTCAGGCCTGAACCATGTCCTGAAGCCCCGCAAAGGTCCTGCCTTCTGCTATCCCTCTTCACTTCCACGATACAGCTGAGGCAAAATGCAAACAACAAGAGAGGAGAAAAAGAATCCCACTGTTTTCTAGGGTGTTTTTAAAAAGTAAAATCTTGCAGGTCTTGCTTTCCTTCCTTGGAGGAGCAAGGAAGGCACAAGCCTGTTCCCTCTCCTTGCCTGCCCTGCCTCCCATTTGCAGGTCAGCATTCATCCAGCAGTTGAATTTTTCAGCTGGCACAGAGGAGAGCAGCAGGGTGGGGAAAGGCTGATTACAAAAAGCCACCTGTGGGTCATTCACAACCACAGAGACAGAGATTGAAGCTGCTGGGTGAGAAATTTTCACAGAAGAGACCAATCAGTAGGCAGCGTTTTCCCTTGGTTGACATTGAGAGCTGTCAGACAGCCAGTGAGGGCTTGTGCTGGAAACCTCTGGGACCAGAGTGGGTCTTGAAGTGTGTTAGTACTCAGCTTCTCTTGTCCTCCTGGATGTGGCCTTGAAATTCATTTTCTGTGCATGGGAAGAGGTAAACACCTGGGCAATGGCTTCTCCAGGAGGAGAGCTGCTGTCCTGCTGAAGCAGCTCTGAGACAAAAGTGCAACCTGTGTCAGGGCCCGAACACCAAACTCGTCTGTCTCTCAAATCTGCCAACCTTATCCCTGCCTCAGTTGTTCCTTTAGGATCAAATCCAATAATCACCCCTCTTTGGCTACAAGAAGAGCCAAGACTGGGCTACGTTGCTTAGAACACTGTAGGTCACAACTCTTTGAGCCAGCTGGGAGATGTGGAAACTGGAGGAAGGGCTGAGCAGGGTTGGACATAGTTGTGCTCCCATGGGCTCTGGCGTCATGCAAGGCCTGAACCCTGCCTGCAGCTGGGGAGGGACTCTGATCCCCACAGGTGAGAGGGTGAGAATCTCCCTTTAACCCTGTCTCAGCAGACTGTGGGTGACACATAGGCTCTGGGCTATCAGGAGGATGGGTGTGCCAGTTTGCTACAGGGTTAGATTTTAGTGTGTGGGGACATTCCACCGCAGGCATCATGCCTCAGGCACACCTGAGTCACCACTCCTTGGGGTTAGCATCTCTTTCTATTCCTTCTCAAGCCTGAAATCACTTGGAAGGCAAATCAGTACCTTTACTCCATTCTGGTATGTGCTGATTCAGGTTCATGTGCTCCTCAGCAAAGCTTAGACCTGTTTCTCCCTCATCACTGCCTTTCTCTGTCCACTCAAGCCATGGAATAGGTCCACAAAGGCTTCCACTTACTGGCATCTGTCTGATGCTTCTCAGGCTCAAGCAGGGAAGAGGGCTGAGCCCATCTGTGTTGCAGGATTGCACTGACTGAGGGGCAAAGCTGCAGTCTTTGCCACCAGTGTGGCCACTTGATGACTCCAAAACTTAGTTTTTCACCTGTTCTTGGCAGTGTCCAAGGGCAGGTTGGATAGGGCTTGGAGCAACCTGGGCTAGTGGAAGGTGTCCCTGCCTGTGGCAGAGGGTTGGAATTGGATGAGTTTTAAGGTTCCTCCCAACTCAAAATGTTCTCTGATTCCTTAAGCAAGCTCAGTCTCATGCTTAAACACTAGCATAGCATCTCCAAGGTTTTATTGCATTGTAGTGCTACTCAGTTGGATTTCCCATGTACTGTCTCACTGGAACTGCTTTAACAGTGTCTCTGGATAAGTGTTAGAACAGATTTTGGGGTGTCTCTCAGAAAGATGGCTGACTACAGCCTCTACCACAGCCCATCCCTGTCTGTCTGCTCCAGTACTTACTCTCTGAGGCAGCCAAGGTGGTAAATTCAAAGATGGATGTCTAGTTAGAAAGCAGTTGGGGATGCATTGGCATCAGAGTGCCCAGTGGGGATTTTTTTCAACACTGAAAACTAAGAAAAGAGACCTAATTTAGTTTTATCAACCAAGAAAAGAAATCTTTAAAGTAGTTAATGTAATTGCAATTGCAGTTAATATAATTGAAATTTAAATTAATGCTCCAGCTAAAGTTAAGATAGATTTATTCTGAATTATCTGAAGGAAGGACAACAGAACTGGAGGAGCACAAGTCTGCTGAGGGCTCTGGGTGCGTTCAGCCTGGAGAAGAGGAGGCTGAGGGGAGACCTTCTTGGCAACTCTCTGACAGCAGGTTGTGGCTGAAGGGGGGAGGTTTCGGTCTCTGCTCCCAAGCTACAAGTGACAGCACAAAAGGAAATGGCTTGAAGTTGTACCAGAGGAGATTTAGTTTGGAGGTAGGGAGCAACTTCTTCCCTGAAGTTGTAAAGGCCTGGCCCAGGGCAGTGGTGCAGTCCCCATCCCTGGAGGGTTCCCAAAGCTGTGTAGCTGTGGGGCTGAGGGACAGGGTTTAGTGGTGGCTGTGGCAGTGATGGGAGAACAGCTGGACTCACGGACCTTAAAGGGCTTTGTCAAGCTAAATGATTCTGTGCAAAAAAAAAAGTAATTACTTAACTAAGTTATAATGTCATTCACTGTTATTATGTGGATTGAGATGACTTGCTCACTCGAGATTTGAGATTTGAAGTAGATGGCTGAGATCCTCTTTCTAACCCAGCATTGATATATCTTTGATTATTTCTCCATTATCATGCTCTGATTTGCACCTGAGACCATGCTGAAGGCATAATTACTGTTCTTTGGCCAAATAATTTTCCCTTTCTTCTCACCTAAACAGAGTCCTGGTAGACAAACCAACAGCAACAGCTCCTCTCAGGTTCCCCAAGGCTTCCAACATTTTGTATCTCAGTGGGGTGCTCTAATTACAAGCTTCAAAGCAAACACTAATTTTATTGAAACAAAGGATGACAACAACATGAAACCACTTGAAAAAAACTGATTAAAAAAAACCCAAACAACCAATTTTTCTTTAAAAAACTTTAACACAGAGCTGACAAACCTTCTCATTTGGACTCCCATTACCAGAAAAGAAATCCAGCCCCTGGGCTGAGAGCTCTTGCTGGGTGTGTGGATGTAGCAAAGGAAAGAGAGAGAAAGGAGGATTTGGTGCTCCAAGAAACAGGAGCTGAGCCTCAGCTGACGCTGATGATGTCAACAGAGTTGCTGACATACAGTAGGGAAGGACTTGGTTCTTTGTGCATTTGGAAGAGAGTTTTTAGACACTGTTTCTACTGGTTCTCATATTAACTCGTATTACTTGGTGGTGTAGGTACCTAAGGAACCCAGTGAGCTGCTGCCCCTCTGTCCTAGGGGAAGAGGGGAATAATCTCTGAGTGCTTGTGTGGTGAAGTGACCGTGAGTTAAGGCGGAGTAACTGTTTGTTTCCATTTGCACTGTTAAGGGGAAAAGCATCACATCAAGGCTTGGACGAGGCTTGCAGCAACCTGGGCTAGTGGAAGTGACCCTGTCCATGGCAGGGGGTTTAGAACAAAAGGAGCTTTAAGGTCCTTTCCAACCCTAACCATTCTGTGTCCCCTGATGCTGCTCACTGATGCTTATCCTGTGGACTATTTCTGATAGGAAGTTGTCATTTCTTGTTCATTGTGCCATCCTAGCAACTGAATCTCACATGAAGTCAGGGAGCAAGGAGTTAATGAAGCCTTAAGCTCAGAGACCAGCTGTGGAGGATGTTTTTTAAGCAGCTCTTGAGCTGTGGTACTCACTAACACAATCATAGAATCATAGAATGGTAGGGGTTGGAAGGGACTTCTAGAGATCATCCAGTCCAATCTCCCTGCACAAGCAGGTTCACCTAGATCAGGTCACACAGGAACATGTCCAGGCGGGTCCTGAAGAACTCCAAGGAAGGAGCCTCCACAATCCCTCTGGGCAGCCTGGGCCAGGGCTCCCTCACCTCACAGTGAACACTTTTTGTGTTGCAGCTTCATCCCATCACCTCTTGACCTGTTGCTAGCTACCATAGAAAAAAAAAAGAGATGCTCCAACCTCCTGACACCCACCATTTAGATATTTGTAAATGTTAGTAAGATCCCCCTTCAGTCTCCTCTTCTCCTGACTAAACAGCCCCAGCTCCCGCAGCCTTTCCTCATAAGGAAGATGTAACAGTCCCCTGATCATCTTGGTGGGAAATCATCCGTGTCATCTCTTGTAAAGTAAACTAAACCCAAGAACTGTAGAGAGAAAAAAGTCTCCACATTTTGTGGGGGGGAAAAAAAAAACATCCCAAAACAGTCAATAGAGATCCACCTCCATCCCTTTGGGTAGTTCATTTGTTTAAAACTGCCAGGGTGCAAAGGGAGTGGTTGGGTGCTGCCCAGAGTGGTAACCACACTGGTTAATGTTTCAGTGCTCAGTCATGTCTGGTTTCTAGCTGCTACCTGCTCTCATTCTGCCGATTTTTAACTCGCTTGGCATTTTCCGTGCGTGCAAGATGTTTGATTAGATCCCTTTTTCTGTGTGTGGAAATAAAAGGCCAGCCCGGAACAGACAAGTGATTAGGTATTAGGTGAGGTATAATCCTCCCTAATCACATTTCTAAACCTGGTAGGTGGAGGTAGGATTATCGTTAGTAACATGCGGGCACTAAGGCGTGTAATTTATTTAACGATTACTGGCTCTTGGTGAAGTAGAGGGGGAATATAGAGAAGCTGCAACCACACACCAGGTCCTCCCATCTCATGCAGGATGGAGCTGCTGGTGGTGACAAAGCTAGCAGATACAGCTTGCTGTTTGCTGACACAAAAGGCAGCCAAAATAGGGTTTGCCTTGGACATAAGCAGAAGCAAATCTGAAAATCCCCTTGCAGGACTCTTGTGCGGTGTCACAGGTCTTCTGAACACACTGTCATACAAATGTACAACAGCTTAAGAAGCTGGGACTTAACAGGGTGAAGAGCAGGAGGCAAAGGCAACAACTGGCCAGTAGCCATGTTGTGCAAGAGCAGCAGGGATGGGAATGCCAGAGCTCCTGCATCAGCCCCTGTCCTGAGCTTGTCACACACTCTTCCCAGCTCAGTTGGGCACTGCTGTGTTACACCAGACATTTGCATGCCAGGTAGACAGCCAGGGAGTCAACAGATTTGTATTTTAACTCTTGGGTCTGTCATGCTGATGTACCTGTCTGCCTCTGGAGAACTGGGGTTTGATCTTGTGATTGTGCTGAGGATGTTTGGAACAGCAAGGGCTTTCCCCCCCCCCCACCACCATCTATTTGTAAAGTAACAATAGAACTCTGTGCTCCAGCCTGTTACCTGGTATGCATTGAAGGACAGTTCTAAGTTGCTCTAAGGATGTCAGGTCTGCTTGGAAGGTGGGTGGCATGCCAAAACCTGTGGGGCAGCTCAGCCTGAGCCTTGCACCCTTAAGCTGCAGCTGGGAAGTCCCAGAGGAAGCCCAGCACACACAGATCAATTGTCCATATTCTTTTGTTGCTGCACTCCCTGGCAAAGGCTTGGGCCTGGGCCAGCTGGCCCATTCCAGACAAGTCTTGGGCATGGTTTGGGATTCAGGTCAGGCCAGGGACCATTTGCAACAAGGTTTTTCATGTGCCCGCCCTGTTTTGAAAGCTGAAAGTCTGGTAGACTGGGCGTTGCTCATTCCATGCCAGTTGGTGTGGTGGGTATGGATGTGCTCCAGATGCTGAGAAAATGCAACTGCTATGGTCAGGTTTAGACCAGGTTCCAAGTTTACAACCCCACAGGTTTAGACTCTGTTGTGTGGCTGGGACCAGGCTTGCCAGATCTGAAGCATCATAACATATCTAAAAGTTATGAGTCTCCTTTTTATAGCTAGTGTAGCATCATAGGAACTGCAGGGGGTAATTCATGCCACCCTTAAACGGGCTCTAAAACAGTCCAGATGAACCAGACAGGGCTCTTCCTGACAACTGCAGGAAGTTTAGGGTGACTAATTTAGCCTTTGACTTCTAACAACTGGTGAAGTATATCCAACCACCTGTCTGTGAGGGTAAAGGGCTGGTGTTGAAGGCAGACTCAAGGCACCCCTCGAAAGACACTACAGCCTGTAAATCCCACAAATGTCTTTTTTTTTTGCTGTGTATTATAGAGCACAACCATGTCCCAAACAGCCTTTTTCGGGGATTGTAAATACAATGGTGTGGCCAGAAAAGTTGGCCCTGTTTCTCTGATCTCCCTTCTCCAGGCTTTGTTTTTGCCCCAGACAGTGGCCATGTGATGCAGCTCCTGGCTCAGAGCAGCAGGGGAGATCTTCCAGGTAATGCATTTTGTGAGTGACCTGAGGGCCTTGACAACATTTCCAGCTCAGACTGTGATGGGGCCATTGGTACAGAGTTGAGCCATATCAGCTGCTGTTAAGTCATCATGCTCAAAAAAGACAAAAAAGTCAGGAGAGGGGAATGGTAGAATCCTTTCATGGTGACAATCCTATCTGTCTGGAATTGTAAATGGTGTAAATGGAGTGATTGTCCTCCTCCTTTCCACTCCCCACTCTTTTGCTGAGAAGCAAACTTAAGAAGAGAAGCTGATGGTCTGTTTCAAAATAGGGCTATTTATTTTTTTCCAACCCACTAGCATTCATTTTTAAGTGCATATCAAGTGTAAAATGGCACAGCTCTTCTTTTGTCTCTATCTAGCAGCAGGAGACCATTATCTATTGGCATTACCTGTTAAATAAGTGCAAATTACCAGATAAATAAGTGCAAACTACCTGTAGCTGCAGCATTACAAGTGCCTGGGGAATTTCTGTAAGCCTGAGCTGATATCAGAGATGGACTTTAACGGAAAAAAAAAAAAAGCAAAACTAAACCAAACTTGGAATATCTTAAAGAGGAAGAGCTGATAATCAAATCATGTCTTCATCTGAAAACGTTGTACCTGCCACTGACACAAATAACCTCCGAGTCAACGAATGACAGAGGGTTCTTGGGGAGGATATTCTCCCCTTTCCTTTTGCTAATTTTGTGCTAACTTGACAGCATGTCCCTGTGTCTAGACAGTTTCTCAGGTGGGCTGACAATCAGCTGTCTGGCAGCAACAGGAGGTGTGAGAGGCGCGATGAGCGTACTCTTCCTCTGGATCAACTAAGGGAGAAGTACCAGGAACACCGGCTGAAGGATGAGAAGAAATCAGTTGGGAACTGGGAATCAGGAGCCAAAGCCTACTGCCTGTTATTTCTCTGAGCATTGGTAATTCATACATGTAATGTTGTAGCTGCTGGTGGCCATCAGCAGAGTCTTGGACTCGAAGCCCACTCGAGGCACATCTTTCCTGTGTTTCTTAGCAGTGGACAGAGTTCAGACTGACATTCCCTGACTCTTCTTCCCCAGACAGTGCAGTCACCTGTAATGGAGAGATCAGTGTGTTGCAAAATCCACCCAGGACCTGGGTGAGCAGCCAGACCTGAACTTTGTGTTACTATGATTGCAGTACTCACAAACCCTGAGCTGTTGAGCTGAATCAAGAAGTTTTTCAACACTGATTAAATTGGAGACATAGCCTGGAAAGGTCTTTGCAGACGGTTCTCTTTCCTTTGACAAGGCTTTTTGTTTACTGGTGGGCCAGAGTCAAGCTGAGCTTCATAGACAAAATTTAACAGCAATATTTGCACCCCATCCAAGGTCCTTCAAGGCTTTGCATTGTGATAAAGCCACCCATCAGGATCACTGGGCACTGCACAAGGCCAATATTGTGACTCCCTGCCCTTGCAAAAGCACAGATATCTACCATTTGCCTTAGCTAAGGGGGAGACTGTGGTTACACTCAACACAGTTATGGTCAAAGGTACTGACAGAGGGCAGCTGTGAACTCGAGTCAAAACAAAATAACTGCAAAAACTTGCCTTAAATCCTTACCATCAGATTTAGCTTTTAAGTTTGTGGAAGAACCTTGCATTCATTCTGCAAGAGAAGACATTGTCCTTGGAACATCTCTAATATCATGGTTTGCCAGTGCTTCAGGTGCAAACTACTTTTGTGGTTTGGGTTTTTTTTTTTCTCTCTTTCTTTTAGCTTTAATCTTCAAGCCAGTGGAAGGGGAGTAAGATGTTTCTCTTGATGGATGTTACTGTTTGTCATCAGTTGCTCTAGATTACAAATTGCTGATGATTACTGTTTGTGTAGACTTGGAAAGCGATTTATCTTGGAATGAACACACACGAAACTATTATTGGACATCGGCTTCTTCCACTTGTTCCTTGCTCTCCCCAGACTGCTGCTTCTATCTCAGCTGCTGCTTCTATTTATCTGTACATGGCATGCATCTCCATTTTCTATGGCTTTCATCTCTTGTAGCTCCTTCTTGCTCTGTTTTTTGCTGTAACAGAATAAATCAACAGGCTGATCAAGGTCGGACTATTGCGGCCCGTGGTGCTCTGCTTTCCTTATCTCTGGTGCTTAGAGCTATGTGATCTGCGATGTGTTTGCCTGCAGTCCTATCAAACTTACAAGAAGAAGAAAACTCAGCTAGACTGCAGCTTCAGGTTTTGTTTGGCTGCATGTACTGGAAGACGTACCTCTCTCTTTCCATTTTCTGCAGTCATATTACTCTAAAGCATTTAAGATCTCATTACTGTCTGACCTTTCTTCACCTGTAAGTGCGAAGGTTTGATAAATGAAGCTGTCCTTGCCTGTGGCTGTAAGCTGCAAGTCTTTTCCTACTGCCATGTTTCATAAACATTGACAAATTACTTTTATAGAGCGATCCACACAGCGCAGTAAATGTAGTCACTCAGACTGGTGGTTTTAAGGCAGCTGTCTCAAGGAATAAAGGCTACACATCTCAACTTTTAAGAGCAGGGGCTGCGTTTTGGAAAGCAGTGACTTTGAAAAGGATTTACAAGTCACTGTTGAAAACACTGTGAGCATATACTCCTGGTTTTACATAGTAGAGGAAAAATGGCTTTTGAATCCACAAGCAGAATAAAGGCAGAGAAGCACTGCAACGCTGTAAATGTATAAAAAGGACTGCTTATGGCTTCAGTGTCCATACTTCAAAATGGAAGGTGGGAGGAATTTGGGGTAAACTTGGATGTTTGGAAACCCTCCTTCTGGTCAAAGACAAAAGAAACTCAGTTCACTTTGTTTACTTAAACAAACCATTGAGGTGCCACTCACTCCCAGTCCCCAAATCCTTCTGTGCAATAAAGATTTCTGCCTAAAGACATCAGCCTAGCAAAACAAAACCAACAAAAAGGTATAATGAGATCTAACGGCAAGAAGCTGAAGCTAAACAGAACCCCTACAGACAAAACAGAGAGGCTCTCATTTTCACCAGCTTACCAGGCGGTTGGTGGATCCTCTCCCACTGCAGGTTTCTAAGTAGAGTTGGGTTGCCTTTGCTGTGGCTGCTATGAAATAGCTCAGATCTATAAAGGTTACAGGCTCAAAAAAGGATTCTGGTGGTGAAATTATTCGGTCTTGGAAAGGAAAAAAACACAGAGTAGATGGTTGCAATGGTCTGTCTCAGTCATACATTGGAAGACTCTGGCAAACGATTTTTAACCTCTCGGTGTCTTAAATCTTGCAGCCAGAACATGGCATCAGGACAATATCCTCCTACATATTGGTAAGAAGCTGGGCTGTGCTGACAGAAAAGTGCTTTCTAAGTACAACAGGGCAAAACTTCCTTTTGCAGAGAGCGGGCTTTGCTGGGCTTAGGAAGGACACGGGCCCAGCACCAGCTTCTTACACCAGCTTGATCCTAAACTGGTGGAGGATAAAACCGTCTGACTCTTACCCCAAATAGCAAAGGCAAGGATAACTCCTTGATATCTCTAAAGGTTCCTTCCAACCCTACCATTCTATGATCCTCTGTAGATACAATGGCCATGACGGTGTCATGCAAGGGCTGTCCAGAGCATAGAGCTCCTTCTTCTGTCATGCCAGTTGAAGAAATCAGCCTGCCTCCCTGGCAACGGAGGTTCTAACACAGACTTCCCTGTGGATTCCACACACACACAAATGCACACACACACACACACACACACACACTCACAAACTATCAGTTGGCTTCAAGCATTCTCAGGAGGATAGAGATTTTTTTTTGTGTTTTTTTTTTCTTTTAATTTTTTCCCCCTCTTTGCATTGGTTGTTCATCTTGATAAATGCCAAAAGCTGAAATAAACACCATGTCTGTTTTGTAATGATAAAGGCACAGTATACTTTTTAAAGGCCTGATTTTTTTTATCAAGGCAACGTTTTTATTTGATGGTGGCTTCAGCTGCACAGCAATAACACACATTTTATATCTCAAAATAAAGCCAAGCACGAAAGGATTTTTTTCAGGCTCCTTGAGCTCTTGCCTGTCTGCCAGAGTTACAACAACTTTTAGAACGATACTGTAATAAGTCACTAGCTTTTGGAAGCACGAGGATGTTCAAAAATCTGTAAACAGAGCTTTGCAAGGCCAATAACAACACAAAGAAAACTTCACCCTGAACGGATACTAAACATTTCTTCAACTAATGTAGACGATACAGACAGAGCTCACTACCAACTCGGCTACTGATCTTGCACAGATGGTGTCGAAAACTGGGGTAAATCTCATTGAGACTAATCTATACAAACATATGCTTAATTAGCATAGTGCATCTTACACAGTGTAAAACAGAAACAGACTGTATTGCAATAACTGATCACAGCATAAATTGGTTTATTTTGATCCCTCCCAGGGAGGCACAGGCTATTTTATTCCTTATTTTGCAGATTTTGCTGCGATGAATTGATTTCAGCTTGCTGGAAAAAAGCAAACAGAAGAAAAGGAAGGAAGGGTGATTGAAACATTAACAGTACCGAGGTTTGTGTTTATGCTGAATTGTGTTCCTAGGACAGATCCTGCTGCCTTCAGCTGGCTTATTCACTGCACAGACTTAATATTTACACAAATCCTTGCTGGGCTAGGGCCTACCATTAATTCAGAAACAAAGCTCTTGTCCCCCAGGCCTCCTCACAAATTACACTTGTTTATTTAAGTCAATAAAGAGAAACTTGTGTAAATCTCCTCATAAACGAGGCTATTTCGCTTTAATGATGGCTTATTTGGGGTTAGCATAAATGTGTTTCTAATCAACTCCAATTAATCCACAATAAAGGATGGAGGCAGAGGAATGGCATGGTATTTGGGATAATAAAGAGAGGACAGAGGGATAACCCAAGGAAAAACAGAAATGTTGACAACACAAAACGTTTCCAATCTGTAAAAATCTGGAAAACAGAGGGGAAAAAAAGCCTGGTTCGGTTACTACTGATGACCAGATAGCAGAAAGAGGACAGAGTATGGCATCATAGAATGGTAGGGTTGGAAGGGACCTCTAGAGATCATCTAGTCCAACCCCCCTGCAGAAGGGCTATGTTGAAATAGATCCTCTGAGAGCTCAGGTGGGCAGCCTCTGACTCTCTTTATCTCAGCAGGGAGCTGTGAAGTGCTGCTGGACCTGAGGGAGGTTCTGCCAAACCATCTCAGAGGCTCTGCTGCCAGCCAAGCAGAACAAAGAAGGGTTTTGAGCTGAAGCAGTGTAAGCCTTCTCCGTTTCTTTGGTGATGGCTGACTACACTGACTCCTCAGCCTAAAACCCAGGCTTTGAAGCCAGGAAAGCAGTACAAAATTGAGTTCACCAAGTTTGTGATTGCTTCTGAGCTCCTGAGCCCCATAGATGCATCCAGGCCTTCAGGATTTTCCTGTAGCGAGGTCTGAATGCCCACTGGCATGAAAGCCCTCAATCCATTTCAGCACAAAGTCAAGCAAGTCAAGGCAGAAAATTAATTCAAAATTCCTGTGTCTGGCTGTGCCAAAGTCACCTCTCTCAACTCACTCTGCCTTTTGGCTTACTCATGGCAATCGGGGTTATTTACAAGCAGGCAAGAGGAACTGAGGTAAGTTCAGGCAGTTAAATCATTTAGTCATCAGAATTCTGCAGTGTAAATGAGGACTGTGAGCAGGTATCTCCATCTTCTTATCACCCCATGAGTTTCTTGCAGGAGATGTCACTTCTAAGGGTTACTGTCTTCACCCCATCTGAGTAATGTAACGTGCTTTATAACACAAATCCCAACCAGCCTGTGCTATGATGGGTCAGGAAGACGCATCTGTGCTTTTTGTGCATTGTTTCGAATGCTAGTGATTTCTCAAGTCCACTTTGACAAGGGTGTAAGACAGACACAGCAGGCTTACACCAAGGGCTCTCAATTACCACCTTTTTTATTGTTTTGCACTGTGGGATTGTTTCCTTATTTTACTTTTTTTTTTTTTTTTTTGCTTTGCTTTGCTTTGCTTTCAAATCTCCTAATGGCCCGGTCTGAAACGACTGGGATTTATGTAACAGTGGAAAGCACACTTCTGCATTTCAGAAGAGGCAGGGAACAGATTTGAGTTTCAACATTTCAGAGAAATTTCGTTACTGAAAAGATAAATGGAAGGGCAGAAATATGAAACGCCCTTTAATGTATTTTCCTGGTACTCCCAGCCTTAAGTCACAGCGTTTTTTAAAGTTTGAGGAGTACTGTGCCCTTTGCAACATATTTAATCTGCTCTGTGCTGGTGTGACTGAGAAGTTTCTATTCATCTTTGGAGATTTTTATGCCTCATGCAACAGCTTCCTTTTCATTTAAGATGCTCAAGCTCCTCTCCAGTCACTGTATCGTAACGCCTGTTTGGCGAGCACGCCAGCAGTCCATCGTCTCGAAAATCATCAGACACGCTCCTCTTTTTGCCATGAAAGAAGCAGAGTGTGGTTCCCTCTTTAACCCTCTTCATGCCCTTGCTGAATCTGCTGCTGTGTGAAGCTGCTTCACTGACTTCAAGCG
This sequence comes from Urocolius indicus, assembly GCA_013401255.1. Taxonomy (NCBI): domain Eukaryota; kingdom Metazoa; phylum Chordata; class Aves; order Coliiformes; family Coliidae; genus Urocolius; species Urocolius indicus. The sequence goes on from WBNH01010730.1 coordinate 66,531, forward strand.
AAATAAGGTGAAGCCCATCTTTAACCCTCTGAGGCTGAAGGAGGCACAATCTTGACTCCAGAGGAGGCTTTTGTCATGCTGTTACCTCCACGGGGTGGGGGGGTTGAGGGGGTGGGGGAGGAAGGTTTTGTCCCAGTGGCAGGTAGTCAGGTAGTTTTGAAAACAACATGGAAAGGCTGCTTTCATGACATTTGGCCACAAGGCCACATGACACAAAAGGGAACCTGTCCCTGTCAGAGTTTCCTGCTTCTCTGTGCACCATTCTCTCTTTCATAGCTTTCTGCGGATTTGTGGATGATGAAAGCTACCTTCATGTAAATTGAGAGAGAAAATAACGTGCTGAAATGGCATTTACAGTAAGCGGGGAAGCAGCACTGCAGTCACTGATGCCAGAGACAAAGCACTTACTGAAGCTAGTGCCTCAATAGAATGAGCTGAGGAATCTGAGAACACTTAGCTGTGGTTCTCCATGGACTGATGGTCCTTTTTGTCACACGTTATTTCCTGCCTTCAAGGTGCAGGCTGATCTTTTCGTGTCACAACTTCTCTTCAAAGGTCTTCCTTAATTTTCTTCTTTATTTTCTTTTCAGTATAACAGATGATTTTGACATATTTGTAACGATGACCTCAACACAAAACCCATCTGCCCTGCCTCAGAGCCCAGCCCTGCCTTCCTGGCATTGTGCTTGTCTCCACCTTCGCGCAGTGGCATCTGATAGCATCATTTAGAAATCCTAGGTGTCATTGAAGTTATCTGATACTGCTGGTGTGTCTCTTCGAGGATTTGGTCACAGCCTTTGGGAAGTCAACACAGTATTCTCTGTAACATAGTGCAGCCAGCTCCTGTTTCATCATGTTTTCTTGAGATCTGAAGATTACTTCCTTTGTTCTTCCCAGCAGGCTACAAAATACCACTGTGCTGTTTCTGTCTGTCTGTACAAGAATGGTGTACATGAGGATGCTGATCCCTCTGACACACGTTGACATACTTTGAAGGAAATGCTGATGTTCTTCCACTCAGGTTGAAACCCAAGTGGCACTATCAACAGTCAGCTCCGGTCCAAAATACGCCAAACTAGGTGGCTTAGCTAATAGGGCCTTGCAATGTCTAGCTTTGGTATCAGGGATTGAGTCTTGCTGTTTGTTTTTACCAAATCAAGCCCCGTTTCTGCAGTGGCAGGAGTGTGGCTGGGAGCTCCTTCTAGAACGGTGTTCACATTGCAGATATGCACCTTGCCTGGCTTTTCTGCAGCAACCCCACTTCTGAGGGGGTAACTTCTGAGCTCTGTCATTTGCAGCTCCGATGCTGCCTTCTTCCATTTTCTCTGTTTCTCCTGCTGCTTGCAATTTACTATCCTAAAGAAAGGAGGTTTATGCAGATGATGAGGATTTTTAAGAGTCCCTCAATTTAAGCTTGTTCACCTTCTGACCTACTTCAACCAAAACCAACACAGAAGCAGAGCTTTCAAATTACAAGGTGTCAACTTTCATGGCAAGTTAGGAAAGGAAAAAAATCTTGTTAGTGCTCCATTTGGAAGAAAGGCAGAGAAAGCTCAGCCCTTATCAGCTCTGTTTGCCGTCCTTGGCAGTAGAGGAGCAGTGGGCAACTGGCCAGCCAGCTCACACCCAGCCCTGAGCCACCCGTAACGTGTGCTGCTCCATATCCAGACAGCACCCCAGTAACAGTAGGCTGGGGACATAGAAGGGAGCTGTGGATGGATACAAAGTCAGTCTTGGTGATCTAAGAGAAGAAAGGGTTGTGGATTTATCACAGTGCAGAAGCAAAGGGAATGCTTGACACAAATCCACAGAAAAAAACCCCAAGCTTAATTAACTTGCTGTTCATAGGGGGAAAAAACACCCTCTCTGAATACAGTGAAACTTCCACAAATCAAGTGCTGCGCTGGCTGCACAGCCTGTGTCTGTTTCCAGGTAAAACATGCTTGGAACACCTCCTTATCTTTCAGAAACACTATGGTAATCTGTTAGCATCTCTGTGTTATCTTCTTCGTTTTACTTCTGTGATTATTTCGTGACTGGCAGGAATCTCAAACTGGTGGAACTGAGGGAAAGAAAAAAACCTAACAACAAAAAAACCTCCCTGAATAAACTACGTGTCTGCTTCAAACTGGGGAAATTCAAGCACAGATGAGGCAAGAGGGAGATTTCTGCAAGTCCACATCTAACATTGTGTCAGCAGGGCAAAAAGATGGGAGAGGAGCCTCACTTGGCTCCTGAGAATACCAAGACAGTTGAGATGAGATACATGCCCAAGACGCTGAATCACAACACCTACGTCACCAAGCGCAGAGAGCGTTTCAGTCTGGAAGAAGAGAGTGTCTCTGGAAAGCAAGCTGCTACGTTGGTGAGATGTGACCTCAGGTATGAGGTGGCCTGCGATTGAAATCTATGGTGAGGAGGATAAGTAAAAGTATCAGACAGTGGGAGTGGAAAAAAAAAGAGCATCTCCAATAGACTTACAGACCTTTTCAACCCATTAAGCTCCTGTCTTGTGGCTTCCCACTCCTGCTTTGGGGAAACTTCTGGGCATCACCACAAGGACCTCTGCAGACAAAGCAGTGATGGGTTTCACGTGCTGACAGCTCCTCAGCCACACAGTTGCGAGGCAACAGGCTCTAATTTACTTGTGGTGAGCCTGGGCATTTACTTAGGCGCAGGAATTTGGTCCTGTTACATCATTACCGCACCACAGTTGGTTAGAGCTGCGAAAAGTCTACTGCATGTAGCTGCTAAAAGAAAAAAACCCAACAACATGAGGGGAAAACCACTCTCTGGAGCCACTGACTGTGGAGGGAGCAGCACTGAGGCTGGTGCAGGCAGCAGCAGGATGAGGTGGGCAGGAGTGGCTTCTCGGCAATGTCACCATTTGGGGGCTGTCAGGATGGCATCAGCTCTGCAGGGCCCGTCCCAGCCTGGAGACACAACAGGAGTGGAAGCCAAGGGTAGTTTAAATCTGTTTTGGGATGCCTTGAGGAAGCAAGAGTCTTCAGAGGGTCACGGACAGGCTGGAGTGAGGGGCTGAGGCAAATGGGATGAGGTTCAACGTGGCTCAGTGCTAGGTCCTGCCCTTGTGCCACACCAAGCCCAGGAAACACTCCAGGCTGGGGCAGAGGGGCTGGAAAGCTGCTGGAGGGAAAGGGCCTGAGGGAGTTGATGCCAGCGGCTGAACAGGAGCCAGCAGCGTGCTCAGGGGGGCAAGAAGGCCAAGAGGGTTTTGGCTGGGATCAGCACTGGGGTGGCAGCAGGAGCAGGGCAGGGGCTGTGCCCCTGGTGAGGCTGCAGCTCCTGGGCTGTCTTCAGTGCTGGGTCCCTCACTCACTGGTAGGAGGAGTCACCAGTGGTGTTCCCCAGGGCTTGGTGCTGGGGCCTGTTCTGTTTAATGTCTTTATCAATGATCTTTATGAGGTGATCGAGGGCACCCTCCATCAGTTTGTAGATGACATGAAGCTGTGCAGGAGTGTAGAGACCTGCTTGAGGGCAGGAAGGCTCTTCACAGGGCCTTGGACAGGCTGGAGCCATGGGCCAAGGGCAACTGTGTGAGGTTCAACAAGACCCAGCGCCAGGACCTGCCCTTGGGCCACAACAACTCCAGGCACCATTACAGGCTGTGGCAGAGGGGCTGGAAAGCTGCTGGAGGGAAAGGGCCTGGAGGGGTTGGTGCCAGCGGCTGTACAGGAGCCAGCAGCGTGCCCACGGGGGCAAGAAGACCAAGGACATCCTGGCTTGGGTCAGAAATAGTGTGGCCAGCAGGGCCAGGGCAGTGATTGTGTCCCTGGAGAGGCTGCAGCTCCAGGGCTGTGTTCAGTGCTGGGCCCCTCACTCACTGCCACAGGGACACTGAGGGGCTGCAGCGTGGCCAGAGCCGGGCACAGAGCTGGGGAAGGGGCTGGAGCACAAGGGTGCTGGGGAGGGACTGGAGCGTGAGTCTTACGAGCAGTGGCCGACACAACTTGGGTTGTTTGGCCATCACTGTCTGCAACTCCCTGACAGGAGGCTGCCATGAGGTGGGAGGTCAGTCTCTGCTCCCCAGTAATGAATGACAGCACAGGAGGAAAGGGGCTGCAGTTGCCCCAGGGGAGGTTGAGATTGGAGCTGAGGCAGAACTGTTTCCCTGAGAGAGGTGTCAGCCCCAGTGCCAGGCTGCCCAGGGAGTGCCCAGCCCTGGAGGGATCCCCAAGCCGCGGGGCTGAGCTGCTGAGGGCCATGGGGTTAGTGCTGCTGTGCAGGGCGCGGGCAGCGGGGACCCTCTGTGACTTTACAGCTGTTTCCCAGCTGCAGCGCTCGCAGCTGGGGCCACGCAGTCACACCTGCGGGGCCACCCACATCTCCTTGCCCAAGGAGCGTTTAACGCGGGCTGCAGCTGCGGGTTCCGTGCCCGCCTGCGGGCAGGAGCCGGGGCTCCGCCGCACTCCCGCACCCGCGACGGGCGCACTACTTTTTCTCACCTCCCCCCACCGCCCACCCTAGCACCGGGCGCGGAAGGTTACGGCGCGCGGGGCTCATGCCGCCAATGCGGCTGCGCGCCTGCGGGCCACCCAAACCTCCGCTCCCCTGCGCCTCTCACGATCAACCGCCCCTGGCGGGCTCGTGGGCCGATGAGTGACGGCGGCCGCGGCCAATGGGCGGCGCGGCCCCGCCCCCCCGCGCTCGGCTCCCTCCGCCTCTGTTTTGGTCCGTCCCCTTCTCCCCCCCCCCCCACACCGCGGGCTCTCGATTGTTGGCTCAACCGACCAATCACAATCTCGGACCTTCGACGCTCCTTGACCAATCGCCGCCGTCTTTTTTTTTTTTTTTTT
>WBNH01010732.1:0-55076 GCA_013401255.1 Urocolius indicus
ACTGGACAGGGGAGAGAGAAAGGGCTCATAAACCAAGATAAGGATAGGAAGATCACTCAGCAATTACCATTATGGGCACAGCAGACTCAGGGGGACTGGGGTGTTATTTAGTAACAGTCAAAACAGAGTAGAGAAATGACAAATAAAAAACAAATCTCAGAATACCTCCCCTTATCCCTCCCCTCTTCTTGAGTTTCTGCCTCTTCTCCCACACTGGTACAGGGTATGTAGGTTATGGTCAGTTCATTAGAGATGGACTTTGACACTGCTTCTTTTCAAGGCAAGGCCTTCTCACACTTCCCACTGCTACACTGTGGAGTCCTTCCCACCAGAGACAGTCCCTCATGAACTTCTCCAGCGTGGGTCCTTCCCATGGGCTGCAGCTCCTCACAAACTGCTCCAGCATGGGGCCTGCCACAGGGCAGCTCCTCACACCCTGCCCCAACGTGGGTCATCCAGGGGAGAACAGTCCTTCAGGCACCAACTGCTCCAGCCTGAGGACCCCACAGGATCACACGTCCTGACAGCAAACCTGCTCTGGCGTGGGCTCCTCTCTCTCCATGGGCTCCCAGGTCCTGCCAGGAACTTGCTCCAATGTGGGTTTCCCATGGAGTCACAACCTCCTTCAGGCATCCACCTGCTCTGGTGTGGGCTCCTCCATGGGCTGTGAGTGGATCTCTGCTCCGTGGTGGCCTCCATGGACTGCAGGGGCACATCATTGTCCTCATCACAGGTCACAGATGAATCTCTCTTTCAGTGTCTGGGAACCTTCTCTCCCGCTTCTCCACTGACCTTGGTGTCTGCAGAGATGTTATTCTCACCCTCTCACTCTTTGTTGCTACTGCAGTTTAGCATCTGCACAGCAACTTCTTCCCCTTCTCCAATCTATTATTCACAGAAACATTACCTCCATTAATAATTGGCCAGCCCTTCATCAGCTCCAGAGTCCATCTTAGAAATGACTAACATTAGCCCTATCAGCTACAGGGGAAGCTTCTGACAGATCTTTATTTAAAGAAGTCACCCCTGCAGGCCCCTGCTACCAAAACCTGGCCACATAAACCCACTACAAAGCTGTGGAATCCTTGAAGAAGTGTGAGTGGGAAAAAGGGGCTTTAAGGTTGTGTTGTTTTTTTTTTTTTTCCCCTCACTGATCTACTTATTTCCAATTGGCAATAAACTAAATTAATCTTCCCAAAGTCAAGTCTATATTTCCTAATTTCCACTAATTTTTGAGTGATCTCCCTGTCTTTATCTTGACCCATGAGTTTTTCACCCTCTGTCCTGTTGAACAGGAGTGAGAGAGCAGCTTGGTAGGCAGTCAAAGTAGAAAGACCACTCACAGTGTAGTATTTCCCACTTCAAACTTCCTACGTTTTCCATGGGACATTTTTCATGTCCATTTACAAGGATACTATTAAAGACGTTTTTGTTTTCAGTACAGTAACAAAGTTATAAAGAATGGACAAACGTCTAATCATAATAACTAGTACACATCCATCAGGATAACATACACTAAACTGCTACTATTTTATTCTCAAAAAATGTGTCCTTCTATTACCTAAAGTGAGGAGGAATCTTTCTTTTGGTCAGAGAGTGATATTGTTTTTATTGTTATCCATACTGGAGAAAGCAAAACAATAGTTGTAACCATAAAACAACAAAACAAATATTTTCATTAACAGACCAGGGTGTTGCAGGATAATGGTCACTGGCAGAGTATATACAATTTGGCAGGTAGGTTGTTTAACTAGCTGCTTTGCTTTTTAATTTTCATAGTGTTTGCATATCCCATTGCTTTTTGGCGGGAATTTAACATCACTCTTAGTTGGATTTCTGGCTGATTTAAATCGATGTGACTTGAATGAAATCACTCATGATCCAATCTGTCAATTATAGATCTGTCCTTCTGTAATTTAACTCGCTGTCTATTTTTCATGGTGGAAAAGTTGCTAACTCACAAATGAGTATTGTCTCTTCAAGGCCTGGTTCTGAAAGAAGGCTCATCAGCTCACATATAAATGTTCTACAATAATCATGAAGTTATTTCCCAGATTCTCCTAGTCTCCATGGTAACTACACTCACGCAAGCACAACTGAGAAACAAAGATATTCTGAATTATCTTTTTCTAAAAAGTCAAAGTCCAATTATGTTCCAAGTACAGAGAAGACTTTTTTGGGGGCGATGTTTTTGTGAATAGTCTACGTGTCTACCTTCCCTTCAGTTAGAGGGTTTGGAATCACCATGCACTAGAAAATAACAAAATGGCTGTTCATTTCAAACATTAACTTTTAAAGTTCAACAGGAAAGCCAATATCTGTCTTCTGACATTGACCAAGGTTTATTAATTCATTGCTATAGTTTGAAGGGGGATAGCCACCATTGTGGGGTTTGAAGCCACATTCTACTGATTTGTCTCATTTGATAACAGCACCTACTAATGTAAAGGCATCTTTCCTCCTTTTGAACACTTTCCTTCTCAATGTATTCATAGATAGCAATATTAGTCTCTCTTGACAGAAGCAAACAATTATTTTTATAGGTAATACAAATAAGGAAATATTTGTCTTTTATTGTACTTACTTTGTTAGCATTTACCTCCACAAGATTCTCTTTCAACTGAAATTTTTGCAAATAAAGAATGATCAGAAAGAAACACATTATTCTGACTGAGCTTTCATCCTTGCCTTACACAATGGCACAAGATGTTTGCTACATAATCCAGCTGATGACAGTTTCTGACTATTTGTCTTCTCTAAATGTAGACTAATCTACTGTAAATTATTATTAGTAGAGAAGATTTTGTTATCCTTGAGTTACTTGACTTTACAGTTTATATGACCAGAGTTAATTTTGCATTTATTATTTCAGTTCCTCAATAAAATACATTTTGCCAGTAAGATATTCTAACCCTTCTGTTTGCTGACAGTTCCTCATAGGTTTATACCACCACTATATCTCATAAATTACTAAAGAATACTGATATCAATATCAGTGCCAGAGAAGCATTTTTAACATATTCCCAAAAATTCTGTCCACAAAAATCTGATCTAATGAGTTGTACAGAAGACACAATACCAGTATTGGATTTATCACCAATAGAAACCAATAGAGTCCAGATTCTCTTTAACTGACAGAACCTTTTCTCTCCTTAAAATAACACAACGTCAAGAAACTAAGTTGCCTGTTGTGAATGACTTATTGATTTATATTTTTACAGAACATAACAAACCTATCACAATTTGCTTTAGAGTTGTACTTCCTCATGGACCATGTTCTTGTGATCTCATCATAGCCACTTTCACATTCTGAATCAGTAGTTCATATTCTGTCATTGTGTTGCCAATGTTTCTTGCTGTGGTGAACAAATATTTCACTTTTGTCTTAATGATATCACACATTTTCCTAGCTGGATTAGATACAAAAATTTCATTGTATATACTGCTTGCTCTGTGGATGTTCTTGTATATATTATTTCTTTCTTCTTTTCTATCATCTTTCCTCTTTATCCATGCTGTTCTTTTATATTGCTGCTGTTCTTTTATATGCTATTTTCCCATACTGAGACCAGTCATGAAAATCACACAGAGGCTTCCAGTCTTCCCTTAATTTTCTCTTGAAAAAACACTCTAGTCTATTGCACTCATTTTCTGGTACATTTTACCACTGAGTGAAAACTTTCCTCCAGGTTTTCCTCCTTGCAGAAAACTTGAACCACACCATGATCTCTGTATTTACCTGTTCCTGTTTTGGAAATACAGAAGGGCAACAGAAGATCAAACTCCAACAGAAAATTATCCTTTAGTCCAAATTACAGTTTTATAAATGATGGTCTTATGCACTGCAGCTGAGTTTGAAATTTACACTCTTTTTCATGGCTATTTGCAGGAGTTTCTCATTCTCTGTGAATACAAACATAAGTGAGGAAGTGCTCCAGACTGGTTTGGTAAAGCATTATGCGTAATGATCCTTCTTGCTCCCTCCTCCAAAAGACTTCCGAACATTTTGTTTTGTCTTATTTATAGTAAAATTACTGAAAGAAAGCAAATTGCAGAGCCAGATGACAATGAAAAGCTACTACATGGGAAAGGACCCTTAAACCAACTCTGCTGATAAAAATAGTTCAGGTCACAATATAAATCTGGGGAAATGCTCTGGAGATAAACAACTTGGGTGTACCAATTACACTCTTTGGGATCAAAATACGTGACAAAACCTGTGCTCCAGATGAGATCTTCTAGTGAGAAAGGTTCATATTTACTGTGCATGAGTGATATGTACCAATTTCTTACCTTACAGGATTCTCTAGGGTACAAATTTTTATCCTACAATATTAACTTTTAAAATATTAACTTTTACTTACAGGTTACAGGATTATCCTTGATCATTGCACGTAACACTGATATTTAAAGTTAAAACTTAGAACTGATGACTTTTCCACTTGTGGACTCCTCAGTAAAAGAAGGACATGGACCTCAGAGCACATCCAGAGGAAAAAGCAGCTGAGAGAGTTGGGGGTATTGAGATAGGCGAGACCTTATTGTGGTCCTTCAATGTATAAAGTAAGCTTATAAGAAAGATGGAGAGATCTTTTTATCAAGGCCTGTAGTGACAAAACAAGGGACAACCATTTTAAATTGAAAGATGATAAATTTAACTTGGGCTTAAGAAAGGAATTTGTTATGATATGAATGGTGACCCTGGAACAGATTGCCTAGAGGAGTTGTGGATCCCCTGTCATAGAATGGTAGGGGTTGGAAGGGACCTTTAGAGATTATCTAGTCTAACCCCCCTGTAGAGGCAGGTTCACCTAGATCAAGTCACATAGGTACATGTCCAATTAAAAGTATTCAAAATCAGGTTGGACAGGGCTTTGAATAATGTCATCTAGGGGAAAATATCTTTGCCCATAGCCTGGGATTTCTACCTGATAATATTGAAAGGTCCCTTCCAGTACAAACTAGTCTATGTTTTTTAGGATTTTTTTTTACCACCTATTGCACAACCTAAAGAAAGACAATCTACAATGGACACAAATCCTATTTTTCTTGGGTTTATTACTTATAATATTTCATAATAAAACTTTTAATGGATTTCAGGCATTCTTCTTCCAGAAGAAAATCACAGAGCTAAGGCAAGATCATTAGCAGAAAAAATGCCCATATTAAACAGAAATTCTAAACACATCCTTTACCTTTGTTTTGAGAGTGAAAAAAAAAAAAATACCAGACAGACATTTGTCTTGCCTTTCACACTTCTTGCTTCATCTCCTGCAACTACATTTGTCATGCTTAGCTTTGTGGGACAAAACTCACATCCCAGCTCATTAGCCTCCGAGTGGGTGTCTGTTGCCTTAATAGTTGCAAATACAATGATCTTCAATTTTTTTCAGAAATATTGTGTGTCTCAGCTGACTTGTCCAAAGTCGCTGAGGTGCCCTTGATGGCAACGTGTGCAAATAAATCTGACTTTATTTTAATCAGTTAGCTGATTGTTGTATAAGTCTTCATACTGTCTTTTCCTATTTTTTCTTGTTTGTTTTTTATTTTCTTCCCCTGCAGATTACCTTCCATGACAAATAGCTTAAGAATGTGTTATGGCTTTTGATTTTGTTTGTTTTTTTTCCTTTCAATGTGAAATACTATTAGTAACAGCTCAGTAAATATTGAGGTCTGGAGAGGAAACACGACTATGCTTCCTGAGCACTCTCTCTCCTCCTGGGTCACTCTAATTAGTATCTTCTCTACAAGATGTGGTGTCATAGCAACTTTGAGGTGGGCTCTGTGTCTCTAGGTATAAGAATTTTCAGGCCAGTTTTCTGTTTCTTCAGTGTATAAATTAGATGGGGAGATCTGTAATGTGGGATTTACAGACAGCTGAGCACTACACATGATAACTTATGGCAAGTATCTTTATGTATCAGAGAACACTTAATGTGCAGCTTCTGCTAAAAAAGGGATCATGCACAATGGTAAATTATTTGTAACATGTTTTCTTTTGCCAGTTACTTTTATAGTCCATCTAAAGCACTAATATAACTGTTTGAGAATTAACAAAATTGGAAAAACATTGGAAAATGTCCTAATAAACTTGATTAGGACTTTACTATATTATTTGTTCTGACTAAAGCACAGAAAGCAAAACATTCCTCATGCAAACACTAGAAAACAAAAGTCAAAGAAGGCTTGACAAGCATAATACTTTGGTTCTACATGAACACTTATTGTCTTATATCTCTACCACTACATGACTAGCCTTGCTACCTGATACCGCATTAGAGCTGTATTCTCCTACCTTTTTTATGCTTGTTTCACTACAATCTGTTATGAATTCTTTGTGCTTCACTACTGTACTATTTGTAGGGAGGGTTAGGTCCAGGAGCTGGCAAAATTGCACTTTCATCCTTTTTATGCTCTTGCTGCGGCTCAGCAGTGGAGCTTACATCACAGATGGAGGAGGGCAATGTGAACATACTCATTCTCAATAACTTACTTATTTCTTTACTTTTTCTCCAGGAAATAAGTTCATTGAGTACAATCTATTGAATTTGATAGGGAATTTAGTTTCTTCCTCATTTTTTTTTGGACAATGAGAGCAGAGCAGTTTTGTGGGTTTTAGGACAAACTGAAAACCTGTTCATAAAAATGTTTTTCACTCTTAGATGTGTTTAGTTTTCTTGAATCTGATATCTATATGACACAGCAAAGAATATCAGAGAAACTGAAGTCCATCAGCAAGCAAGTGCCACTAAAATTTCCCTCACCCCTCCTTTTTGTCAGGCAGACTTGCATTGTTAGTAATTTCTGAGCTGTCAGAGCAGAAAGCTGCCCATGTACAATGAAATTTTAACTAAATGAAAAAAAAATCACGGTCATAAGTAATTTTGTATTTGAAGTGAAGAAAACAAGCTAGAAATGCACCCTGGCAAAGGTATAGGACAAGAGTGGCTCATTAGTCAGAGAAAAAAACATGAAAAAAGGCTCTGAAATGAACACTGAAGAAGTAGGAAGGAAACAAAACAATGATTCTTGTTAAAAACAGAGATAGTACTGGAGCTACATAAGGAGGCAGTCCACATTTATTTGAGATAGGATGAGGTAAAAGCTTTGGATCTGAACAGTTCCCACCCAAGTCCTACTTAATTGTACAGCCAACTAGTACATCTCTATGGTTTTTATATGTTACAAAGAACACAAAATATGGGCGGTTTTAAGCAGCCACAATTCTTGTACTATGGTAGAATTGAATAATTCTACTGTAGAAACAAGAACTTAAACTGGACATTGTATAAGTACCATAAAAAATTTCAATGTCAATTTGAAGAAATTATAACATGAGAATAAAGCAAGGAGTTGCAAGTGGCAGCATATGGACAGACTGAAGAACACAAGAAAATACTGAATAATACGGATGGACCCACACTTTATAGAAACCTTCAAGTGCATGTTTTACTTTCAACAGCTGAGGGAGGTGGCGTTACTTAGCATAGAGAAGGCTGAGAGGAGACATGATCACTCTCTACAGCTACCTGAAAGGGTAGTTGCTGAATTGCAATGGGCTGTCCAAGAAGGTTGTGGAGCCACCATCCCAGGAGATATTTAAAATCTGCATAGATGAGGTGCTGAGAGATATAGTTTGGTTTTAGTGTAGTGGTGGGTAACCCAATGTCAAATTTCTGGTTGGACTCAAAGGTCTTTTCAAACTGTAAGGACTCTATCATTCTATAAGTTATTATGTACAACAAATGGAATGTTTATCTTGCTGCCCATGAAAAAGTAGCCTTTCCATATATTCAGTTAATCTTTTTTCATTTAAGTTCTATCCTTATTCTTAAGAGGAAAGGCTGCAAGAACTGGGGCTGTTTAATCTGGAGAAAAGGAGACTCCAGGGGGGATCTCATTAATATTTACAAACATCTAAATGGTGGGTGTCAGGAGGTTGGGGCATCCCTTTTTTCTGTTGTATCTAGCAACAGCACAAGGGGTAATGGACAAAAGCTGGAACACAATANTTCCGTTTTTTTAGACCACCTTTCTAGTATCCAAATATTTTCCACAGTGTTTTAAATGATATGACTAACAACTCTCAACTGCTGATTTTTATCTTAACCACCCTCAGAGAGAAGTACCTGAAATGATGTGACTTATTTTGCTTTGCGTTTTCCTTTTCTTCAGAAGCATGTTGCTAGGTATTGTTAAAGAAAGCACTTAGAGTGAGAAGTGGTGACACTTATGACAGCTCCAAGTTTCTGAAGTGAATTACTTCGCAGCCTTGGACTGCCCCCTAAAAATATTCCATTTTTCTCTCATTTGCTCTCCTGTACCTGCAGAGAGCTCCGTTGTGCCAAGGGACTAAAGCTGTCAACTAGATTCTTCATCTCAAAGATTTAGATGATGTTATTTTCTTAAGTATCCTAAGCCAAGTGTTGGAACACTTTGAAGAGAACATACAAGACCTTGAACATCATTAATTTTCCAACAAGAGGCAGTGTACAGCAGTGGAGATGCTCACCAAAGTAGAATTGTTGCTAAACTCTTGTAATTTTGTTATTTCAGTGTTTTAAAATTTAACACATGAGGAGTCACTTTCAACACACGAGATGCTTTCATTTTTTGGCTGATCAGTTCTGGCATGCTTTTACTTTCCAAAAGGATGATTACCATCACATTTGTAAAAACCATTCTATGAAATTGATCACTTAAAATCATTAATCATTTATGAAAATGTAGGTTTCTTACATCTTTTCAAATGAAGAAGTGAAAAGTAGAGGAGTTACACAGTTTCATCTCAAAGTCTACCTCACAGCAACTGAACATATGAAACTTATTTTTCCCCATTTCTTTTCAAGGAGGAAAAAAAATATGTCATATGAAATTATCATAATTTAATTGGGATTGGACTAGATCTCTAAAGGTCCCTTCTAACCCCTACCATTCTATGATAATTACCAGAATTGTGATTATTCCATAGAAAACTGATGAAAACATTTCTTGAACCCTCACACTGTTGCTAGCATGCCCAGTTTTCCCCTGGGAGAGAACATCTTTAAAGATAAGGTGTTCATCACTTTATGTACTCTGGAACTAGAAAAAAATAGCCTATAAAGTGATAATTCTGTGTATTATTTACATTTCTACTGGAAATATAACTAGAAAACCTGTTACTTATTATATCGAACTAGGAATAAATTTAGTAGGAGAGGAAAGAGAGTTACTAAAGAACTTTAAACTACCCATCCATTTACATCTTCTAAAGTAGTATTGTACTTTACTCCCAGCTTTGCAAATCTTCCCAGCTGGAAGTAGAGAACTGAGGAGGAATTCAATGAGAAGAACATGGTCTAATAGACTGAAAAAGAAAAAAACTAATCTCTGTTTTTATCTCTGCCTTTGGACAGCATTTTAGGGTTTGTAGACTTTACAGATTGGTTTGTTTGGGTCATTTTTTAATTCTGAAATCATATTTATTTTCTGTCTACTAATTTTTTGTGCAACTCATTACCAGGCTCCAATACTCAAAGCATTGGATGAACCTGAGGCAGAATTCCAGAATCAGTAGAGAAGAAGTGAGAGGCAACACAGTTTTGCTTGAACACACAAGTCAACTCACTGTTAGGTTAAGGCAACATAGTATATTCTTATCCCTGTCCCTAAGATTTACATATAGGACCACACTCATTTATTTTTCCTTTTATCCATACCAAAGTCACCAGAAAAATCAGTAGCCTCCAAAAATATACAGTGACACATTTTTTTGTCTTCTAACATAACCATTGAAACAAAACAAACAGTAACACACACCTCCTGAAAAAGAAACAGAATAATAAATGCTGCTTATTATCTTACATAATAATTGTAATTAGTAACATAAAATGGTAATTAGTTTCTGATAAGGGTAATTAGTAACATAAAATTAAATTCTTCATCTTTTGGGAATACCAGGTTTTAGCCCAAGTGTTCCTGGATGTATATGAATGTGTGTTTGTATGTGTGTCTGTTTGTTTGTGTGCAAAACCCTGCAAAAGCAAATTATTTGCCATCCATCCTATCTACACTGGTCTACACCATTGGTAAAAATTTCTGATATTTTGCCATTGTAGGAGATTGTACATACAATAAAACAAACAAGAGCTTCATCCTATCTGTTATTAACAGCCCACCTCTAAAGAATTAATGCCTGGCTATAAAATGGTTCACCCATGAAATGGGAAAATTTAATACGATCAATTTTCTTCAGTGGTATTGTGTTTGATGTTAAACTTCATCCATAGCAACAGAGATTCTAAATTCATGCTTAGGGCTAGAGAACTAAGACGCTTTGTCATTAGTGTTCAGCATGGCTAGACAGTTCTGTTGATGCCAATTATTAGACACTGTTTCCATGCCCAAGTAAGCTGGGAAAAGTTAATGTACTTGGGAAAAGGGAAAAAAATAAACAACTATCTGATTCAATTCTCTGCAGGAATTTCCAGTGACTAGAGAACATATAACTCCCATACCACTACTATAGTAGTTGTCTTGAAAAAAAGAGAAAGGGAATACTTGCTTCTCAAAATGAATGGAATCTTCTCTTTTGTCATCAAACTTTCCTTTTCCCCACACTGAGATCTTGTCATGGTGGGATAGACTTGATCAGCTGCCAAATGTCCACTCAACTTCTCACTTTTCCCCTCAAGGGGTGAGAGGAACAAAACAGCTCATGGGTGGAGAAAAATACATGTAGCATGCTTGAAAGTTGCTTTCATATGCAAAACAGACTCAGCAGAATGTAATTCAATTTACTGTTGATTAAAATACATTTCAGTAATGAGAAACAGACAAACAAACAAAATATATAAACAACACCCTGACACCACTCCTTTTTTATCCTAAACTCAACTGAACTCCTTTGTTCCTATCAATATACACGATAGCTATCTAGCTAGCTAGATAGATAGATGATCTGAGTAGTGGTAAAGAAAAACACTACAACTTTATCTTTCTTGTCTTCTTTTCCATGGCATCTTCACTCCTTTACTCCTGTCCCCTCAGGTTTGTGGTGGGTCCATCGTTGCCTCTCTGGTCATCTCTGTGCCACTCCTCCCTCCTACCCCTCTCCCTGCTCCAGCACAGGCTCTTCACCAGGCTGCATCCTTCGGGGCCAAGCTGCTCCCTTCGGGGCTCTGTCTGGCTGCAGCTCCTGGAGGAAATCTGCCCTTGCTGTGGCCTGGGGCCCTCCCCTGGCTGCAGGGTGGGTCTGTGCTCCTGCTCCAGGCCTGAACCACCTCCTGCCCTCATTCTCCTCCTCCTCTGCCCTTGAGGTCCCTCTGATGCCTCTCCCTTCTCAGCTTCTTTCTCCTCTGCTGGAGTCTCTTTTCTCCCCCTTGTTTGCCCCCAGCGCCCTTCACTTGGCTGAGGGGCTCAACTGTGTCCTGCAACGGGGCTACTGGTGCCAGCTTGAGACCAGCTGTGTCCATCTCAGGGCAGTCCCAGCCTCTCCTCACAGCAGCCACACTGCAAGACATTTTACATGTCAACTTGTGGTCATCTGAAAGTTAATAACCTCAGGAAAATGGGGAAAAAATTTTGTCTCCTTTTGAATTTTAGTTCTTAAAAACACAGATAAGTGTATCAGTTCATTTTATAGCATTAATGTAAAATCATTTACTGAACTAAGTCAATTCAGGCAGAGAAGAAAGAATATTCCTCTAACATCAACAAAGCCAGAGATAAGACATTTGTTTCCTTGTCTACACATCTCCTTCTACGTTATAATCAGAAATCACTTTAAGTACTCCTGAATATATGACAGTTACACCTATGAGAAATTCATGAAATTAGTTAACTAAACTTGGTGTTGACCACATTAAAATACTTGTTCAGCTATGTCCTCCTTTCAGAAGCTGCTACATGGAATTTTCTACCATTTCTTTTCCTCCAGGATTTTCATGTCTGCTTATTTTCAGTCTCTTTTCTCAAGTTATATTTAAATAGCCCAGAAAATGTTCACCAGCTTTAACAAAAAAAGATAATCTGCTGGTGGAGACATGTACCTAGGCAATGATAAGGGAAACAAGTCAACCATAGCTGAAGCTTAATCTTCAAGGGACTATAAATAAGGGTTCAAGTGAGTTAAACTGTAATGCCTAAGCTTTAGAGGAATAAGGACTTCCTTGACTTTAAGTTGAACTAGTATTTTACTTAATCTAGCAGCTCGTGCTTTGTCTAATGTTCATTGTGGGCCCCACTTCAAAGTGTTTAACTCTTTCTAACTGACCATATTCACCTTCTGAAAGGTGTTTTAGGGCCTTATTCCCTCTGTACTAACAGAGCAGCTGTCTGAATGCACTGTTGATAATTTCTGTCTCATATGCCGTAAAACCAGCGCTTGATACAGACTGAAGTTTTTTCCTGGAACATTACTCAGAATTTGGGCTAAGGAACCCAGAGGCAAATGTCTGTTTCATTATGAAGGTACACATGTTGCATAGAGTTTATGCTGTGCCAGGAATATGTGTTTAAGTCATAAGTATACACACAAACTCTGAGCTGTATGCAAACTAATCTTTAGTACAAATAATTTCTACCACATTGGTTTATTTCATCCCTAAGCATTAGATATATATATATTAAAAAAAAAAAAAGACTTGTAGATGGTTGTCTGTGGCTTTCTGGAAGCTAAGCAAGGCATGACGTCCTTAATAATTTTTGAAATTTGCTTCAGTTTTGACCTTCAGTATTCATTGGCTTATGCCTTTGGAGCTTTGTCTGATACTGCTTATTGATATGAACAATGAATGTTTAAAATGTGAGCAGAATATCAGTGTCCTGAGCATGCAGACAGTCATAATCTGCAATAACAAAAGGCTGATCTATTAAAATTTCAGTAAAGGGCTTAAAACAATTATCATATGCTTAAATAAAGCATAGATTTAAATATGCCTTATACACCTTAGCCTAGGAAAAGCAAGCACAAAAGAAGGTCAGACTTTCCTGAGCCCTGTCCTAGACTTTCCACTTTATTTTGCTCTCCTTGTCCTAAAATAGTAATCTAATAATTCCCTACTTCATCCCCCCTACAAAGGGATTTTCTCTAGCACTTGTTTCTCTCCTTACTGTGGTTCCTTAGTAAACATTTACATGGGAACTAGCACAATGGGACCTCATCCTTGAAGGACAGACTATTAAAAAAAAACCCAAAACAGTGAAAGAAGAAAAAAGGTATAACAAAAAGTCATAGATGGAAATCCTCTTTACTTTGTATAGTGTGCATATAAGCTACCACATAGATATTATACATACACATAAATAGATTTTAAAATGATTGAAAACTGGTTTGGAAAAAGCAGCTAGCTATGCTGATTTTTATAAACAGCTGTCAACCGCCTTGACTGTTCACAGCATACCAGGATAGCGTGTGGATGTTTTTGCAGACTCTGAGCTGTCATTCAGGGAGAGACTGGGTGAAGTTGCTGATGCCTTAGGAATAGATTCAGATTATTACTATGATGGTGATGTGACCATTCCCTTGCTCTCTCTGATAAAGTTACAGATATTTCAGTGACACACATTATCTCCCCAGCTGCCAACATATCTCAAGAGACAGAGAGGGAGGGGAAAAATGGAAGTTTTCTTCTCTTTGTTGTCAGCCAAATAAGCAAGCAACCTGACTTTCACAGGAAATTTCTTATTTTCCAGTAGACAATTGTGTATAGCACCAAGTGCTGATGAATAAAGGTTAGATTCTGCTCTTGTTCTTGCATTGGGAAATGCTTTATTCAGCATACAGTCCTACTGAGCTGAAGAGCGCTGCAAGGGAATGGACTTTTGTGGAGGAAAAAGAAAGTATGTCACCCAAGGCATACCCTTAGGAAATAATTTTGCCTCATAGGGCCTCAAAATACATAGCACTGAGTGCCAGAGGGCAGGTGTATTAAGTGTTTTGCCTAGTATAACATAGATTTACACCAATGTGGTTTGAGATCTACCTACTCCTGTTAAACAAAAAAATGCTACAACTAGAAACAGCATGGATATGATAATGTGGTGCTGAGCATGTAAAAAGTACCTCTGAGATTTAGGACCCTTTCTTCTGAGATCCTTGTTCTACTAGTCAGTTTATGTCTTTAAGATGGAGCAGTTCTACTAAGGCCTGTTTCAGGGACTTCATCATGATGTACTCTTTTACCACAGAGACATTTCTAAAGGATGCTTTGCACTGCAAAGTCAAGTCTGACACAGTCAATATGAATACGAAATAGATAAGAAACACACATACAAATGTGAAACTCCCCTTGCCTTTGGATATTGAAGCCTATGGGGTGATTTAACTTTCCAAGTTTCGTGAGTAAAAGTTTATCTTAAAGCACATCTACTAGAGAAGGAAATGGGAACTTCATCAACTAGCAGAAATTCAAAAGCTAGCTTTTGAAAATGAGTTAATAATAGTTTGGAGGTTTTTTTTTCTGGAATGATGAAGGGAGTGGAGCATCTCCCTTCTGATGAAAGGCTGAGGGAGCTGGGGGTCTTTAGGTTGGAGGAGACTGAGGGGGGACCTCATTAATGTTTACAAATATGTAAAGGCTGGGCGTCAGGAGGATGGAGCCAGGCTGTTCTTAATGATGCCCAATGACAGGACAAGGGGCAATGGGTACCAGCTGGAACATAAGAGGTTTAAAAACACACAAGGGAAAACTTCTTCATTGTGGGGATTAGGGAGCACTGCCACAGGCTGCCCAGATGGACTGTGGAGTCTCGTTCTCTGGAGACATTCAAAACTGACTGGGATGAGTTCCTGTGTGACCTATTCTAGGTGGTCCTGCTCTGGCAGGAGTGTTGGACTAGATAATCTTTTGAGGTCTCTTCCAACCCTTAAGATTCTGTGATTCTCTGATTTTGTGAATGTGAGAACCTTAGAACTTCATGTTGGAAAATGTACTAATAAATATACATCAATATAGAAGACTAAGGGCAATCTAAGGTTTTATTCCTTTGTCAACCTAACAGAAAGATTATATTATTACATTCCTGTGAAATAAAATATCTTGCTTACATGCACAGGATAAAGTTGAAAAATGAGTGTTCAAAAGTACATAGTGCTGGTGATTTTAATTTATGGATATTTACACTTGTAACAAAATAAACAGCATCCTTGATGACTTTTAAACATTCTCACTATTTCAGGCTGGATTTCAATGAGTGCGAAAAGGGAGATATTCTTTTCATTGCTGTTCCACACCACCGAAGAATACAAAACACAGAAACATCTTTCAGCAACTCTGATTTCTGCCTTTCACTGTTGTATGGTCCTTGTGTGTATTAATAATAAAAGCAGCAGGAGATTCTCCACTCGCCACAGAAAAAGAAAAGACCAAACCAAAATAAAAATGAGAAAGAGTTAATAAATCAAAGGGAGGAAAAAAAAAATCTATATGATTGCTTAAAGAAGTCTAAATACAGTTTTATCCTGACCACTGTTAATTCACAACTATCAAGAATGAAAAATATTCAATGAACCAGGAAAAGCAAACTCTCTGTAGTTGTTCTTGATGCTTCTAATCAACCTTTGATGATTGCACTGATAAAGGTAATACCATTGCTGAAGTGTTCTTTGACTTCTGTAAAGCATTTTATATTGTAGTGCATAATAATTATTTTAGGAAATTAGAATGATAATTAATCATCATGGTCTGTATTACATGGATGGGATGTGATTATGTCATGCATCAAATGATATTTCTAGGAAGCTTTTTTGCAGACAGAGCTTTTACTTATTTCCTGAGGAGATGCAAATTGAATCTACTCATGTTCTGAGCTATAGGTCCTTATGATCTCCTGCCTGCTGAATTTTCTGCCTATTATTGGTGATACAGGATTCAGAAAAACTTCGCTGGAATTTATTAATCTAAGACTCATATCTCTGCTATGGAGGCTTCCTCTGTTGTCTAAAGGGAATTAGGTATAACTTCAGACTTCCAACCAATATTAGACACTTGTTTTAGGATGGGATTCATTGCCCACTACAGTCTGCTATGACAAGAGTTTAATCAGGAATTTAGCTTTCAGATGACCAGTCATCTGAGATGAAACCTGCTCCTCATCATCTCTCATTAAAAGCTATTACAGTAGCTGTTATTTCAAAGAATACAACTTCACTTACAGTTACTAAAGTCAGCTGTGATTTAGAGATCTGCTGTCTTTGTCTTGTATCCTTGCCTTTTCTTACACATTTAAATGATAACAAATCTGTTCATATTAACAGTACATACTAGTTATAAGCCAGAATTTTTAACAAGAGAGCCCTAGAGAAGACATTACAATTCAGAAAATGTGTCAAACTCTCTGTAATCTGATCTGAGCATTAATAACTCACAATGTTGAAGATATACTCTCAGGCTCTGAATGCGTTACAGTTTCAGTTCCAGTTCCAGGCTTTGTTGTTTGTCATGTCTTTCTCTGTTGGATATAGAATTGTTCAAATTTTAATCAGAGCAGTGTGCCTCAAACCTTAGCAGAACTTTAAATTACAGTGAAAAATAGTGTCGTCTCCATCACAGGCATTTGTTTCTTCCCTGACATGCAAAGTATATCATTCATGTTTAAATTTAAAAGTGCAAGAAGTTGATGTTACCTTGGCTTAAGTTTATGTTACTTTGTCTTGTTGTTGTTATTATTATTGGGATTTGGACATTTTTATTGTTTTTGAGGAGTTTGGGGTGTTGGTTTTTTTGTCTTTTTACACTTTGGCTGAGGTAAGCACATTTTTGCCTTAAAAAAACTCCCTTTTTCTGATGGTTGCATCTCTACAACAAATGAAGATGTAGAGTGTGGTAGTTTGACCCTGGCTAGATGCCAGGCACCCACCAATCCACTTGATTACCCACCTCCTCAGCAAGACAGAGAAGGGGAGAAAAATAAGACAAATGTCTTGTGGGTTAAGATAAAAGCAGTTTAATATAGAGATAGCAAAGACGCACGCGCGAGAAGCAAAGCGAAGCAGATAAAGCTGTTACTCTCTACTTCCCATCAGCAGCGATGTCCGGCCTCATCCTGAGAAGCAGGGCTTCAGTACGTGTGACGGTTGCTTTTGGAAGGCCCAGAATGAATCTTGCCTCCCCCTCCTCTCCTCTCCCCCAGTTTATATTACTGAGCTGACGTCATATGGTATGGAATATCTCCTTGGTCAGCCTGGGTCAGCTGTCCCAGCCATGGGCCCTCCCAAGATCGTGCCCACCCACCGCTGTTGGTAAAGGTGGGGGAAGGAATGCTGGAGGGACAGCCTTGATGTTATGTGAGCGGTAATCATAATATTGATATCAACAACAAGCACAGCTACTGTGGAAAATCACTACCATCCCAGATCCACTACATAGAGGTTTTTTATATATCTCCTTAAGATGTTTATCAAATCTTCCACTCTACTCTGTCCATTTTATCAACAGCAAATCAAATAAGTTTTGCTGATTCACAAGTCTTCTGCAGAGTCAGAGGGACTTGTGAGCAGCTGAAGCACTGATGAGTTGTGGCTCTTGCATATGTGTATTTGCATGAATGTGAGTGCTTCTGATTGTGTGTGTTTAGTTTAGGGGACTATTTGGAGAAAATTAAAGAAAATCACAGCTGTGCTAACATATTCCACAGCAATTGCAATAGAATACGTCTCACTGAAGGATAAGTAGCAACATCTGTAGTAATAATTAGAGAGTAAATGATACTGTGACACAGTCAGTGTTGAAGCAGCTGTAGTTCATCCTGAGGTACTTTGCCTATTATGTAAAAACATCAAGATACCCTTCCCAGAGGTGTTAGGCAGCAGTAACCATAAGGTGGTAATGAAAGGAAAAAGTAGATTTTAGTTCTTTCTCACTCAATACTGACAATAAAAATAGTCAATATCTGTGACATCCATTATTCATTCCACTGTACTGCAAGATCTTCCATTTGGCACTGTAATATTCTGGCAAACCATCTAAAGCTCTTCCACTAAAAGTTAAATCTCCTAACACTGTTCTCTTGAGTAAATTGTGACACTGGTCTACAAATGTGTTCTGTGTTCCAGGAACAAGAAAGTTATGAGTCCAAGGTAGCAGATGAAAAGCAGGGCAAAAAGGGGGAAAACTCTAAGTTTAACAACAGTCTCCCGATATTTGTTAACTCTTCTGCTAATGCCAGATGCACTAAAATTAATAGGAGTCACCAGGTTTTTTTTTTTTGTTTGTTTTACTATTAATGAATAGCTCCTGAAGGAAAAATTTGCAATTTATCCTTGAGGCAAAATCATTATTTTCTGACCATGTAGTGAAAAAAAAAATTAGTTATAACTTGAATATCTCTCTCCCAAATGCTTCTAGCACTGGGAATTATTGATTAGTGCATACCAGTATCAATAAATGTTTACATGTAGTCTAAAACATTATGCTTGGAAGTGTGAATCTGTGGAAAATTCTACCTTGATTTTATAGGTTTGGCACACAGCCATTTCATTATCATTCCTCATCACGTTCCACCCTGCCAGCTGAATCATTGTCTTAGAAGATCTCAGTCTAGGGTTATAAATGAAGAAATTACTTTCAAGAAAATGTGATTATTCATTTCCTACTCTCTTAGTCTTGTAATGTCTCAAGGTTAAAGATGCACATTGTGACAGTCTAGAATTATCCATGTGTTTTCTCTGTTACAACTTGCTTACCAATGTTCAGCAATAAAACAGTAAGAATAAAAATGAGACATGGTTTTGTAGCTGGAACTACTTTAAAGATCTCAAATTGATAAGGCTTGCACATGACAATGGTAATTACTAAAAATCAAAGTGTTTTGTGAACACACATCAAATAGAACACTTTCAGTAAACTAAAAAAACACCCAACAAACAGACTCAAGAGAGACTTGCCTGATTTCTGGACAGTTTACTTGAGGAGTGTCAACTCCAGCATCTATTACTTCTCTGCAGTTCAAAGCTGAGAAAGCTCACTAACTCCCTTGTCAAATGCCTACTTCAAACCACATATATGCCCAAGTGGCCAAGAAGGAAAAGAGTATCCTGGCTTGTATCAGAAATAGCGTGGCCAGCAACACTAGGAAAGTGATTGTTTCCCTATACTTATCACTAGTGAGGCTACACTTCAAATATTCTGTTGTGGACCTCTAACTATAAGAGGGACATGAATGTGCTTGGAGTGTGTCCAGATATGGGCAATGAAGCTGGTGAAGGGCCTTGAGCACAAGTCTGATGAGAAGTAGCTGAGGGAACTTGGGATATTTAGTCTGGAGAAGACTGAGAGGAGACTTATCAGTCTCCATAACTATCTGATAGGGGGTTGCAGCAAGGTAGGAGTCAGTCTCTTCTCCCAAGTGACAAATTACAGGACTAGAGGAAATGGCATCATGTTGCACCAGGGGAGGTGTAGATTGAGTATTACGAAAAGTTTCTGCACTGAAAGGCTTGTCAAGCCCTGGCACAGGCTGCCCAAGAAAGTGGTGGAGTCACCATCCCTGGAGGTACTTAAAAGACATGTGGAAGTAGTGCTTATGGACATGGTTTAGTGGTGGATGTTTCAGTGGTGGGTTAGTGGTTGGACTAGGTGATTTTAAAGGTCTTTTCCAACCTAAAGCATTCTATGATTCCATATTCACCCTGTCCCAATGGCTGAGCAGCCATTGTGAACAGCTCATGTAATGATTGGGAGCTGCCATCAGAAAAGCTTCAAATAAATACTTCAGAGCTATGTTAGTTTTGGACTTTACGTTGAATGGCTATAATTCTCAACTTATGAGATTGTTGTATCAATGCTGGAAGCATCTGTCTTCTGTTAAGTACGAGAAGCAGCTAATAACCTCATCAGAACATAATCTGGATGTCTGAAAAGACCTTTGCTGATTCACATGGGAAACAACTTCAATGCATTTAAAAATAATTTATTGTATGGTGAAAATAATTTACTGTGTTGCACACAGCAGAAGCACAAGAAATTGCTTCTGGTTGCCCACAGATTCCACAGGTACAGTAATCAGAAGGAACATGTTTCTGTGCAATTGTATTCCCTTGTAACATACAGAAATTCAGTGCCACATCCTCAAAAGTCAGACTGTATAGCAACTTTTCGTTTTGAACATGGCTTTGGTACGATTTCGGAGTTGTAATTTGACCAGACATGAATTATGAGAACTACAGCCCTTGCCATGGTATAGTCTGTTAAAAATGTGACACTCTGGTTATCCCAAATGGATATGAAATTTTAGTGGTCTGTTTAAAATTTCAGAAATGTAAACCAGAATAAGGGGAAAAAAAAAAAGAAAAGACTTCTGTGTAAAACTTTAAATGGAAACTATTTTTTTACTCCAGACTTTCCGAGTTTATGCTCCTCTAACTACACAAGTTTCACAGGACAGAAGTGTTATTAAAAAGGTGGTATATCCAGTTTATTTTGTTCACTAAATTTTAAAATGAACCAGAAAAGTTTCATTTTGAATTATTGTAGTAAAATCTAGTAATTAGCCTCATGAGTAAAGTTAGAGAAATAAGATTTTTTTTCATTTAACAACTTAGAATCACAGAATGTTAGGGCTTGGAAGGGACCTTTGGACATCATCCAGTCCAACCGCCCTGCAGAAGCAGGTCCCACCTAGATCAAGTCACATAGGAATGCACCCAGGTGGGTTTGAAAATCTCCAGAGAAGGAGACTCCACATCTGCATCAGAGATACTTGCTAAAAAAAAAAAAAAAAAAATGCATGCTGTAGTTAAAAATAACTTTATTTATTAAAAATTGAAAATATAGGGGAAGTAGTGTTTTTAAGTAAAATACTGTAATTCATAAAAATATCTTTTTGTCAATTTTTTTGCAGCACCAGAAAAAGGAATTTTGAAGCAATATATTGTTTTAAAGTGTTAAATCCTAAAAATTTTGCTAAAAAATAGAAAGTGAATATTTACCATATTGATTTATTTTATTTTACTTCAGAATATAGGAAAAAAAAACCAATGATGCAAATCTCAAAACTATTTAGATGGTCTTCTACTGACTTTTAAGCCAAACAGAAATGTTTTGTGCCCACTACCTAATATTAATGTTCAGTAGTTTAAAGGTCAGATCTTAGATATATGTTTTTTTAATGGAGACAAATAAGGGATCTTCTGCTCTCTTACTGTGTGTTCTTCAGTGTATTACATTGCAGGGAAAAAAAGACAAGTCTTCCTACTACAACTACAGAGATCGTATAGAAGATAGCTTTTTGACCATTGTTTTGAAGACATGACAGTAAGTGTGAGCATGGACAAGGAACCTTCACCTCTTCTTTTAGTGGGCTTACTAGAACTTCCAGGCATTTCAAACCATTCTCTGATGAACTGGGGTGAGAAAGTATACAGTTGAGGTAAGGTAGTAAGTATCCTTGAAACTTGTCAGAGGGGGGAAAAGGCTGGAATTTATGGAGGAAGGACTGGAAGATTCTAATAGGTCGTTTGAACAACACACTTACATTGGAGCTGTGGCCTTATATATCACTCAGCCAGAGCAGAAGCTGAACTTGAGTGTTGACCATTTCTCCTACTGTTCTTTATCAGAGAAATGAATTTCTCATTCACCAGTATCATAACTGCTACATGTTTTGACAGCACCAGCAACTCTCCAGAGGCATCACCTACCTAGAATTTAAGCAGCATTCCTCATCTGGGAAGTTTTTACTAATACTCAAGTGAAACCAGAAACTATTTTTCAGGGTACAAATTCAGGTTGTCATAACAACTTGACACAATTCTAATAATCCTATTTTTATTACACTGCTTAAGTAGAAAGAACAAGATGTATTTGTTCCCTCTACAAGCAATTGCAATCCAACCAGTCAAAGTGTGTTCTTGTAATTAAGTGTAGAGCACCTGTACACTTCTCAGTGACACCAGCTTATTCTCATAGTAACCCTGCTGATGTTGGTGGTTTAGCTTGAATTTATACAGATGTACCTCAGCTCTGAATGTGGCACCAAATAACCAAGCTTCATGTCCTAAGGAAAGATCTACTGTTTTGATCAGAAAGGATACAGAAATGTGAGCATATAGAAAAAAACACTGAGATGGAAATAATTTACAACAGAAAATGATATTTGCTTAAAACGAGAAAGCAATATCATCAGTTCTGCACAGGACACTGGAGGCAAATAGACATACTGGGAATTTTTATCTGATCCTGAGACATTTACAGAACATCCACTAAAAAAGGTCATCATCCATAGTAGATTTCTTAGTCACATTTCCTGGGACAATCATGTACTGTTTATTATCATGGTGATAATTTTCTTAACTTTTTCAAGGCTGTATTTAAACATCTCAATGGCTCACAGGACAAAGTAAGATGGGTGACTTACATGAATCAGTTCCCTGTTTTTCTGAAAGGAATAGAAAAGTGCCGATAGTCAGTTGCAGGTAAAGTAACTTCTTCCCGCAGTTTGCGTCATCTCGCTGTAGTCACAATTTAGATATCTAAACTCAGCTGCCAGACTAAACCCTGCAAATGTTGATGGTTTTCATAAGCATAGGAACATTATCTTCCAGTGGGGCTGGATTTCATATCTGTAGGGGAAATTTTCACATGATAGAAGTTTGGTGAAATGTTCCTACTCTCTATTTTCTGTAGTAATTATGTAGTATATTCTTATTAATGCCCCAATATCTCTGTGCTGTTTATAAGCATGAAATTTTGAGAGGTGGTTGAAAAATATAGGAAGGTTCAGGATAGGTAAGATCTGTGCAAATGTCATATCCAGGGGACTTGCATATGTTTTTCTCTATGATTTCAATAAGTTCTTTAAATGTCATTTTCTTGCTGTCTCCCTTTATTTGTTTGTGAAAGAAAAAAAACCAAACAAAATAAAAAGCCCAAGTAATAACCCTTATATTACCATGTTAATTTACATGCAGGATTTAAGCATAAAATCTACTCATTTTTATAGTGACTCATATGACTGTATCCAGTTTTGGGACTCCCAGCTCTAAAGGCACAGAGAATTGCTGGACACAGTCCAGTGTAGGTCAACTAAGATGATCAGGGGACTGGAGCATCTTCCTTATGAGGAAATGCTGCAGGAACTGGGGCTGTTTAATCTAGAGAAGAGGAGAAAGGGAAGAGACCTCAATATTTACAAATATTTAAATGGTGGATGTCAGGATGTTGAGGCATCCTTTTTTTCTGTTTTATCTAGTGATACAATCCAGCCTGTCTAGATAGAATCATAGAATCATAGAATGGTAGGGGTTGGAGGGGATCTTTAGAGATCATCTAGTCCAATCCCCCTGAAGAAGCAAGATTCACCTAGATCAAGTAGCATTGGAACATGTCCATGCGGGTCTTGAAGATCGGTCTGTAGAGCTTCCCTGCCCTCAGGCAGATTGACAATTCCACCCAGCTTGGTTTCGTCTGCAAACTTACTAAGGGTGCACTCTGTCCCCTCATCGAGATCGTTAATAAAGATGTTAAACAGAAGCGGCCCCAGTACTGAGCCCTGGGGGTAATCATCGATACAAAACCTAAACATGAAGTAATAATGTGATCAGGCAATGCATTTAATATGGAGCAAAAATAAAGCAGATCTTTATCTCATGTAAACTAACACTGATGCACTCAAACATTCAATATAGAGGCACCTAAACCATTTTCAAATGATAAAAAGTTTCTGAAATCCTTTGTGGTACTATCCAAAGAAGGATGCAAATTAAAAATTCCCGGTTCTAAAGAATCACTCGGAAAGTAATGTAAAGGAGAAGATAAAACCCTGAACAGCTTCAAATGATACAGTGGGACAGCAGCCAAAACCGCCCCCTCAAACCCTTTACCTCCAGAGTACCAACAAAGGAAAAAGCAACCTGTTTGTGTTCCCTTGGATTTAAAGACACTCAGTGTGATATTTAAGAGTATTGAACAATAAATATCACGTGGAAATGGAGGTTCTCCACAGGAATAATTTGCAAGAACAAAGAGAAAGTAAAATAAAAATATGTGTTGTTAGTTTTGTTGTGTATATGACTTTCTATGTTAAATAAAATGTTCAATGTTTGAGTTCTTGATCTGTATGCAAGGTGTCAAATATCTCTTTGTCCTTGGTTATTTCAGCAGTTGACAATGTTCTTTACAGAAGAAACAGAAAGTACAACTTATTCACGTCTTTGATAACATTTCCTTTTCCTAATATCACCTATATTCTTTATTTTAATGACATTATTTTCAGATAGATGGCTAATGTACTGACAATAAATATTCCATGCAAAGTATTGAAATTCAAGTTCTGTGAAAAGTTTGGTCTGTAGTTAGAAAATATGGTTTAAAGAACTGCATCAAATATGAAGTAGCTTTTCATGTTACTGGGTTATTGATAATTGTGCAAAGGAAATGCAAAAAAACACCATTCTGATATGAAGAGCATTTATGAAGGACAGCTATTTCTGTTGCAGTCCCTCAGCTGGAACTGTTATTGCACTTCGGGGACTGTTAGTTTTGGTAGCAGAATTTGACTAACAATCTTTTGGGAAAAGAAGCCCAAGGGTTTGCCAATTTTATACAATGTGAGGCTTGAGGATTGAAGATGAGATCATCTACTGAACTGACTTAGAAATATCATACAGAAACTTCTTGAATTTTTAGTCTCCTTTAAATCAGAAATTTTACACCTGCTTTTCTTGGTCTATGAATCCAACAAAATACAAGTTTATAATAGACTACTTGATACAAGATCCCCAGGAATTTTTCTTTCATTTTATGTATTTAACAAATCATTTTATCACATCATTATTCAGACCTATTGTGTGCATAACTAAACTATTGGGACTATACGAATATTAAGAAAAGCATCTGTCAATGCTTTTCTTCATAGATTAAAAACGGACAAGAAAGGTAGCTCCATGATTATATAACGTAGTAAAAGAAAATGTACTAACTGAAAAATAACACATTTCCTTAGGAACTAAAATACTTCATGAAATAAGATATTTTTCAATTGCATAATCAAATGTTAATGTAGTGGTCTTTCTTATAAAGAAAAACATTTAGTGACCATAAAGTGCAATTGCTAGTATTGCAACTGATGTTTAGAGACTTAAAATCAGATTGAGGTAAATTAAAAGTTGAGAAGTAAAATGTAAGTAATATTTTTATTTTGAGTCATACTTTTAAAAATGAAAAGTGCATATCTGTGTATATGCTTCTACATTTAGAGTTTTCTTATGCTTGCTTGAAATACTCATTTTTTTGTGATTTGGGTTTTGCAAGTAGACTTTTGGATTTTTTTTGACAATTTAATTTTATTAGCCATGTTATTCAGAAATTTTTAAAGCGAGATAGACCTCAGAAGAGCTGTCATTTTAATGTCATTTTCAATTTGTTAATTGAGGACATATTTGCATTTCAATTCTATCCAATTCCTCAGAGATCTCAAACTAAAAGTATGATTTTTTTCATTCTTCCTGACACTTCTGGGATGTCTTTTCTTACAGTAATTTTCCTGCGTGACCTACTCTAGGTGGTCCTGCTCTGGCAGGGGGGATTGACTGGATGTTCTTTCAAGGTCCCTTCCAACCCTTAGGATTCTTTTATTCTTTGAATGGATTGTGAAGGAAGATTGATCTCATGCTAACATATCTTCTTTAATATATAACATTAGAGAAAATATTAAGTACAAGACAGGATTTTTTCTCCCTTTGATGATGTCACTTTGTTCTCTACTTTATATAGAAAATGTACAAAAAGACAAAAGTTAGTCATCTTTCTTTAAGAGACTGGGATTGTCAGAATAATTCAGAGATGGGCTGTTTACTTTGCAAACAGTTTTGACTCCAAATCTTCCATTTAAGTAAAGCATTGCCCTATCCTCCATATTCGTAGTCTGGAAAGTTATCTCCAATATTTCTCCAATTATTGTTGTCTGAATTACTTTGGAAATTCATATAAACATAATAATCCCTGAAAGGCCATGAGTGCTCTAAGCCATAGAATCGCAAAATTCCTCAAAGTTCTCAGAGGTCCACTTGCCAAGACAGGATCTGCACTCTTTCTTACGAGCAATATTTCAAAAGCTTAACCAAGAAGGCCAGGTTTCTTGTAATCTCTGACAACAAAGACTCCTCACTGTTCAAAAATTGCTCCTTGCCTTTTTTTTTTCTTTCTTTTTCTTTTTTTTTTTTTTTCATCTGTTTTGGCTTTTTGTTTTTTGTTTTGAAAGGATTGCTATTCTTTATCAGACTTACTTGGCATGCAAAATAATCTGCCAGCTGCATCATGTCTTCTCTGGGCAGATATAAAAAGCTAGTTTGGATGCCACCTGTTTGATTACTCATCTAATGATGCCAGTTTTGATTTTGCTTGTACATGCTATGAACGGAACAAAGAGCAAAAGAATATATTTTGATTTCCTAAAAAATGACACAAAGTTGAAGAATTGGTGATAGTTAAAGAAGCCCTGATCAGAACTGGATTGTCATATCACATATGAATAGCTATACTGCCTTGAAATCTTGGACAATATATCCTGGTCGTTTATACTATAACTTCTAAAACTTCAAGCACCATTTTCTGTAGCAGCTTCTTTTTTCTTCAGTAGCAGATTTTTTTAACAACTTAGGAAAAATACCTGTGCACATATTTCTAAATTACTATCTGGGTTTTTTTTAATTGGAAGCATTTATATGGAAGTGTAGATCTTGAGATATCAGAACATTCATAAATACAATAGTATTCTTAAACAATTCTTGTATACTTTTTCGATTAATTTATTTGCATTGGTATCAGAAATCTAAAACCAAATTATATTTATTTTTTAGTATATGCTTATAATAACAAGTCAACTTTAACTTTAAATAAACCACTTAACTGTAGAGTGAACCTATATTTATTTAGTTCAGGTGTATCTCCCCAGACAGCAGATGTTTTAAGTTACACAAAATAAATCCACTACTTCTGATAAACGTCTTGATAGGGAGGTCACCAACTAGATATAGAATAATAGAATGGTAGGGGTTGGAAGGGATCTTTAGAGATTATCTAGTCCAACTCCCCTTGCAGAAGCAGGTCAACCTAGATCAGGTTGTAGAGGAATATGTCCAGGCGGGTTTTGAAGACTTCCATGGAAGGAGCCTCTACATCCTCCCTGGGCAGCCTGAGCCAGGGCTCCCTCACCTCAACAGTGAAATGTTTTTTTCTTATGTTGAAATTGAACTTTTTTGTGTTCC
The DNA here is from genome assembly GCA_013401255.1 of Urocolius indicus. Classification (NCBI taxonomy): domain Eukaryota; kingdom Metazoa; phylum Chordata; class Aves; order Coliiformes; family Coliidae; genus Urocolius; species Urocolius indicus. Next base: position 27,188 of record WBNH01010732.1, read on the forward strand.
AGCTTCATCCCATTACCCCTTGTCCTGTTGCTAGATATAATAAGAAAAAATGATGTCTCAATCTCCTAACACCCACCGTTTAGATCTTCGTAAATATTAATGAGATCCCCCCACAGTCTCCTCCAGATTAAACAGCCTCAGTTCCCTCAGCCTTTCCTCATAAAGAAGATGCTCCAGTCCCCTTATCATGTTAGTGGCCCTGTGCTGGAGGCAAAAGGTAAGTTGTGGGTAAATCTTCTGTCATACTGGTGAGTGAGATATACAGATGTGTTTTGAATTTCATAAATGGTTTTGTTTAGATTTTCTGTGGGTTTGGAGGGAGAGATTTGTTCATTTAGAATAAAAGTTTCCCTTTTGCTAGAAAAGAAATTAAGTTTATGACAGATCTATATATCATTTGATATGAATCTGGATACTGACAGTATACCCAGTATAGCCAGGAATTATATGGAGAATAGAAACCAATTAATTATTCAAACATCTTTTTTAAGAGTTAATCAACCACTGCCAATGGCTCTCTACTGCAACGACTTTATGTCTATCACTGTCAGAGTTTATACATGTTCCTAATAATTGAATATTATGACCATTGCCCTCTTTTTCATTGTACCATTTAAATTAGGCCTACATGAAATGTAGTGCAGTATCTTACAAGGGTTTTCTTGAAACAATCCAGCATGAAAATGTGACGTAATTAAGTGGTTTGCCTTTAATTTCTCTTTTGGGAAGATGATAATTCAGAATTCTCTTCAGCATTTATGGGAACAGTATATGAGAATAAAATTCTCTACTTAGGTCAAAGGACTGTTATATTACCACCTCCTTAGGATGAGAAAAATATTGTCAGGTGTAATTATAATGAAGTTCAGACATGTAACTAACTTATAGTACAGATTATTATCAGTGAACTATTAATTATACAAAGTCTAAATCTGAGGTTCATGGTTAGTCCATGATGTAAATGGCAACACAATCAAACAAATTATGGTAAGGCTTCAGTATAGTCTATCAGAGATTCTGAGGGAAGACAATATTCTTTAGCTTACAATGAAATTGGAAATTGACTTGAGATTTTACCACTATAAGAGCGCTACAAATGTATAAACCCATTGAGTTCACAGTATGATTGATTCCTTTATTTCAAAAAGCATGTTGCTTGTCTTTTTGCTTTATTTTCACTCTTAAATATGCTTTAGATAGGAAAGGCAGAGATATGAAATTTTTTTAAAGCTCCTTGATACAGACATATTTGGCTTTATTTAAACAGCTGATGCACTACAATCACTGTTTATTGTAGCAACTTTAATACTTTTAGTAGAACCTTTGACTACTATAATCTATTCCATGAAGTTCTCTATTTTGTGTTCTTCATGCAATACTAAACTGTAAAATCATGAAAGCTTATCCTGTAACATTTTCAGTCCTGGTGTGCATGGGCAATATGTGTGTATCCACCAATAAATGTCAAGCTGTACCAACTGGCAAGTAGAGGAACCTCTGCCCTGGGACAGGGTATCAGGCAGGAAGGGAGTTAACGCTGGCACACACATTATGGCCTATAAATTGGTACTTGCGTGAGGAACGACTGTGTGTTTGCAGTGAGCATCAAGATGTAGCAGCTGAACAAGTAGGTGACCAGTGAGAGTAGTCAAGATGTCCTGGGATTCACGTAGAGACACTGGGCAAACAGAGAGGCTGTGCTGATGTTCAAAGGATCTGCTAATATATGAGTCAATACAGAGAGTGGGGTGTGTGTGTGCCACTACTAGTGACCCTCTGCCAGCTGAAGAAGAGGAGGGGACCTGGCTGGCTCTGCTTGTGCCATGAGTGAGTCCTGTATGGAGACACCACGGAAGGCTGTGTCAGTCTGTATGATCAGCCATGTCAATTCCCCATGAGTCTATGTGCCTCTATGTGTTTGTCTCTGGGTCATGTGCTCTGTTTTGTTATTGGTTGAAGCGGCAACGGGGAAAGTGGCAGCCACATAATTCAGCGTGGGCAGAGACTCCAGCCCTAGGACCTGGCCTGGGCTCTAGCAACTGAGCAGCAGAAACACGGTCTGGAGCAGCTGGAGGAGGTGATCACACTTCTTTAATCACTTAGCAGTAATATGACAACAGCTGTTACATATTTTCCTACGTTAAATGATTCACTGTTGTGGGAAGACAGACTCTTAAGTCCAGTGGCAGAAGAGTCTGTTTATGCTAAACCTAACTGTGTTGTACATACACACAGAATGGGATTGCATGGCAGATTGATGTCTCAGGCCAGCCTCAGAACAGCCCCTTTTTTACAGCCTTTAGTAACATATTTATTTCTGAAGGTGCTGTTAAAAAAAATCAATAATTCCTTTAACTAGCATAATAGTAACAGAGCTCCAGCTTATAAGGTGGTCTGACAAAGCCTGTGAGTCTTAGTAACAATCAAAAGTAGAGAAGTTCAAGAAGAACAAAGAAGCAGAGACTGTCACTAAAAACCTCTTTTGAAAATATGAGAGTAAATTACATTAACTGATGCTATTTATGGGGAAAGAGAAAGATACTGACTTCCTAAGAGAGTTGATTAAAATCCCAGTTGCACCTACTTTTTTCAGTTTTAATTTATTGGTTTGCATGTGAATAAATCACTAAGAAAATATCACCAAAGAAAGTTAATATTTTTAATTATCTATTTTTCATTTTTAAACATTTTTCACTTTAAAATAAAATTTTCCTGTTTTTTTTTAACTGAAAAATAACTAAGGCTTTAAATCAAAAAAGTAAATACAATAATTTTACTCCATGGCCTTAAACCTTCAGCATAGTTAAAGGAAATATTTCAGAAAGTCATTCTGGAAGTTTTTTTGAAGACAAAAAGCCATAGAAATTATATCATTTGCTTCAGTAACCTGCCCCAATACTTAACTACCATTAGTGTTATGAAGTTACTTGTTTATTTTCTGGTTTCAGCTTTTAGTTGTTTGATTCTTATTATGACTTTCTATACTACAGTGTGATGGTCTTTACTACTTGTGATTTTCTGTCCATGAAGATACCTCTACGTGATATGCAAATTAACTTACAATCTTTTTTTTAAACAGATCTAGGTTACTAGACAATCCAGCTCAGTTCGCCCACTTTCATTTGCAAATTTGGCATTTTTTTTTTTACTTAGGTGAATTTCATATCACTATTGAATATGATGCTATAGAAGAATGGTCCATTTTTTCAGAGTGCATTGATATAGTTGACTGAAGGAAGAAAATGTTTAAGTTGTATTCCAGAATTAGAGGTAAATCAGAAGAGAACAGTAGCTAAAATTGACGCAAAAAATTCTTAGAAAAATGTAACTGAAAGGTCTGGAATGGTTTATGAAATGAAACAAAGGAGTTATGAAGCAGATGACAACAACAACAACAATTTAAAATAAAGAATGGTCCAAAAAAGGCAGATATAGAAGATCTGCTCCACATGTTTTCCTGTTAATGAGCAGGGTATTTCATAATATTTCAAAATTATAATTTCATAACAGTTGAAAAAAAATTAAAACAAGAACTTTATTCAGAGGTCTTGACAGGAGTTCTACACCACCAAATTGATTAATATTTCCCTTTTGAAAACTGTCTCAAGTTTTTCCCTGAAAAAGGTTCAACACTTTGCACTTAAGGTCACAGAAACATGATGATTCATGTGGCTTATCCATTATAGCAGTGGTCCCATTAGTGGGCAGAGACATCAAATCAGAGATCAATTAATGCTATTAGTTTTCACGTCTATGTTCAGGATTTAATGGCTCCATTTTCTTTTATACTGTCACAAAAATAATTCTTTGAACTTTCTTGGTTTACAGCATAAAAAGTAATGACAAACCTCCTAAAAGAAGTCAGTATATTTCACACTTTCAGAGACCTGGCAAGGCATCTTCTTTTCACTGTAACACACATTTCTTCTGCACTTCTTTTTTTCTGTTCTATCTGGACCATTTAATTTCAACGATAAATTGACCAAATGAGTGTTATCGAACAGAGCAAGGATACAATATAAAGTTCCTAATCTATCAATACAAAGCTTTTTATGAGCTCAGAAACAAAACTGCCTATTAGCTTTCCTTGCATGCTTTCTCAGTCCCTGAAAAACTGGGGTAAAATTGCCCTTCGCAATTGTTGGAACAAGGTTAAGTAACATTATATACTACTCAATACTTTCCATACTTGTTGGGTATTAATTTATAGGGTATTGTAAATACATATTGCATCATTTCAGTGTGTTTTATATTGTTTGCTTTTACACTTTATCACAGTAAGAAAGTGATTACTAATATATTCATATTGCATTAATACCTGGAAACAATCAACCATATAATTCAGTCATTACACACCGTAATAAATATCAATGCCATTTTAAAAGTGAAGAAATAAATCTGACTGATATTTCTCCGAGACGTGTAGAAATTTCCAGTGTCAGAATGTGTATCTCCAAACTGACTGAAACCTATCTTTATTAGATGAATGGGCAATTTGAACTGTTATGCAAATATGACCTTCAAGGAGGCCAAGACAGGGAAAAAAAAAAAAGAAACTAAGAAAAGATAACATTAGTTGTCCAGAATTATCTTGTAAATGTTTCCTATTTCTAAATGAAAGATGTATTGTTATCTAAGATTTTAGATTTAATCAAATCAATCTAATTTTAGTCTTTGAAATATAAAAGGTGAACTGTAAATGGTGGTTTTGAGCCTTAGATGATGAGAACAGGTCACATTACTTGGGAATTTCTTATGAACAAACAATATAATATTTAAAGACTGATGTTTTCCAAGCTATTTGATCAAAAGATAGATGCTTTAGTTAAATAATACTATGCATTAGAGGGTTTTTTTCCTTTTTTTACCCCCTCATATCTGCACAAATTGTACCTTGCTTCTTAAGATTTTGCAAGCAAAATCCATGCTGTAATAACCAAAGACAGAAAGTTCCAACTCAAGCAAATATATAAAATGTACGAGATGAGTACTGAATTAAGTACATTGCTACAATTCTAGCAATTTGTAAGAATGTGACTCATCTACAAGTTATAAGGCACCTGTAGTAACTGCTGCTGCTGGCAAAATGCATTAAAGCTCTGTAGCAGGTTTTATGTTCACACACGCCAGAGTACGGATATGAGAGTTACTGAGCTCCATTCATCTAATTCCTTAGGATAAACTAAACAGTTTAACCTCATTTATGTCTCATATGCATCAACGCAGAATTTGAAGACAATAAAGAGTATCCATTCTGGAGATGGTCAGTGCCTGTAGCCTCAGATTTGATTACTTCTTTGTTTAGGCTGCAGGCAAATGATTAGGATGCTGAATTGGACCTGACATGATTTTCTAGCTAAAAAAAACCAAAACAGAACGTGGAAAAAGCTGGGCAAGGCATAAGAAGTTGCTGAATGTGACAAATAACAGTATGAGAAGTTGACGAAAGATAAATAATGCAATGAATTTCACAGGTGTTTAAGGGTGTTTCAGTGGGAAATGTGAAGACAACACCTTTTTTTTTAACTCATACTGCATGAGCCAATATCATTTTTGCATTTAGGGCATCAAGGTAGAAAGTAATTTTCCTTGTCATAGGAGAGAACAGTATACCAGGCAGATCAAGCATCATGGTATCACTGTGCTGGTGTCCACTGCAGAGTTCCTGCGTTTCAGAGCCCATTGTAATTGTCAATGGCTTCACAATGTTCTTGTTGTCTTCAGGATGTAAATCCAGTGAGGTTAATTAGTTTTGAGTAATGAATCATATTAGAGTTAACCATCTAAGATGACCTAGTTGCATCTTTGCTCTGTAGGCATGGGATTAATACAAGAACAAAAGAGCAATTTGTCCAAGTGTATAATATAGAGGTGATAAATCATCAGCTGAAAGTTGTTCTTTCAAGGTACACACCTGAATTATAGACACAACGTGACAGAGGATTAAACTAGGCTCTTTGTATATGAGAGTTGGGTAGAAAGGAACCTTATGAGGTTCAACAAGGGTAAGTGCAGAGTCCTATAGCTGGGAAGGAACAACCCCATGCACCAGTACAGGCTGGGGATTAAGCTGCTATGGAGCAGCTCTGCAGAGAGAGACTTGGGAGTGCTGGTTGACAACAAACTGAACATGAGCCAGCAATGTGCCCTCGTGACCAAGAAGGCCAATGGCATCCTGGGATGCATCAAGAAGAGTGTGGCCAGAAGGTCAAGGAAGGTTCTTCTCCCTCTCTACTCTGCCCTGGTGAGGCCTCATCTGGATTTCTGTGTCCAGTTCTGCCTCCCCAGTCCAAGAGGGAACTGCTGGAGAGAGTCCAGCACAGGGCCACCAAGATGATCAGGGGACTGGAAGATCTTCCTTATGAGGAAAAGCGATGGGATCTGGGACTGTTCAGCCTGGAGGAGACTGAGAAGAATGTCATTAATAGTTACAAGTATTTGAAAGCTGGATATCAAGAGGAGTGGGCACCACTTTTTTTCTGTAGTGTCCAGTGATAGCCCTAGAGGTAATGAACAAAAGCTGGAACACAAAAAACTCAATTTAAACTTAAAGTGGACCTGTTTTATCAGGGAGTGGTCTTTATATGATCTTTAGAGGTCCCTTCCAACCCCTGCCATTCTATGCCACTGTGATTCTGTATATATGTATGTGTTTGTATAAATATGTATACAAGCAGTGTTATCATGGCTTCATCTTGTAATAATTTCTTCTTTGTTAATACTCAAAGTATATAAGCACCACTTTTTAATAACCATATAATGGCATTATTCATAGAATCATAGAAAAGAATCATAAAATGGTTACAGACAGAAACGATCTTTAAGATTATTGAGTCCAACCTGTGACTTCACACATCCAAATCCCATCACCAAACCATAAACCACATACCTATCAGAAGATCACAGTCACCTTTAAATTTATTTTCTCTCAGATTTTGCCAGAAAATAAATGTAATTTAAAAATACTACTGCTACTAGCCTTCAGTTTCCCACATTTTAGATCATACCTGTTGACTAGCTATGTTGCAAAGCTTTAGCTCAACCTGCAGCAGCTGCTTAGACCTGAGAAGTTCTGCTGAAAATTGAAATAGGACTACTTTCCTTTCTGAATGCCCCAACCAAACTTTCTGCCATGTATTTCCAAATCACTATTACATTCCTTGTCTTGAGACAAGCTACTATGCAACATGTCTAGTAGTACCAAATACTTTTATGCGGCCTCATATTTGCTCTCACATAGACAATTTTAGGTTGACTCTACCTCCTCACTGCACAAGAACTTTAGAATAATCTTACATGTTCTGTAAGAAAATAAATTAGAAACACCAAGAACCACTTGCAGTTTAGATATAACAGAGTAGTTGAAACAAGCTTCCAGATTGAATTTAAATGTCATTATAGAGATTGGTTTGACTCTTGGTGAAATGAAAAAGAAGTAGAGATCAGACCATTTCTGATCTCCATTTGATGTTGTAATAATTTCTTCCTGCTTTTCTTCACTGTAGGAAAGACCAAAACAATGACATCACAGTAAAAATTGTAAAACTGGAAGTGTTTTGAATGACTTAGTTGTATCAAGCCTTACTGTACTTAATCCTTGTCTACCTCTATCAGTCAGAAGATGTCTGCTACTTAAAGATTATAATACTATGAAAATGTCTTACCGTGACACTGTGCCTTTGAGTCTGGGAAGGACTTTAGACATGGATTCCTGTCTGTATAAATAGAGGTCTACTTTTAGCTTTGTGATCATAATATTTTCCTGAAAATGGTACTTCTAAGATGAAGAAGGATTAAAGCTATATAGCTCTGTTAGGTGTGTAAGTAAAGGAATGCATTTGAGATGTGTACTTTCTGTAGCCCGAAAAGGCCTCCATTCTGTCCTAACTAATTATTAGAAATAATCTTAAGAAAAACAAACCAAAAAGCCTAATCACAATGCCTTTTTATCTTAAAAATGCTTTGTATTTTTATTTTTGTTTATGAAAAAGAAATGAGCTCTGTTCATTGCTGGTAGTTAAAAACCAAAAATACCTCAGTACCTCCTGACCAGTTAGATCTCTCCCCTTGTTAGCCCAATGACACATGAGAATGATTATGAAATGGAAACATTAAAACAATATCACTGTGCTTTTTCTTTGAGCTTTCCATGGTTTTGAATTCCAAGTCAATGCCGCTGAAGAGGATTGTGTTACCCCTCACAGCATAGTCCAGCTTTTGCATACTGCTCATGAAATATTGAAAAATAAGACAAAACACCAATGTTTATTGGCATGGCTGTTCCACTTACTGAAAGCATAAATATTTATCACCAATCCATGACTTGCACTGTGAAAAGGTACTTCTCCAAAACAATAGAGTTGTGTACTTTGAAGAGATGGGGCTGTCTTTCCAACAGAGACCATACCTAAACCTGAACACTGAAATGTGTGCAGACACGTGTCTTGCATTCTGACACAGAAAGAAACCTCTTCGAAGAAAATGGCCTCAGATTAGGGAATCTGTTGGCGTTAGTGGGACAATATTCTTAAACCTCTAATGTATGAGCTTTCAGCATTGAAAATGTGGATAATATGTTTTCAAAATGAGTTTTTTTCAATACTTTTTAATAATAAAACAAGTAAATTACTAGGCAGTGGGCTATGCTCTCCAGTAGTTCATACATTTGTTATTGTTATTTCCTGTTTCTATTATGACAAACCATGGATCCAACAACACACTAGCATATATTCATGGATAATAACAGCCTGCTTCAGAAAATTTACAATTAAGGAATTAGATAGCCAAATGCAAAATTATGATCCTTGAAACTGTACTTTTCTTAAAATTGTACAACCCTTGAAATTGTTATAATCCTCAGCTAAAGCTGGAGTTACTGAATCATTTGTTTGTTTCTTCCTTTGTACTTCCATTTCAAGGTTCTTGCAGAACATTGAGTTTCTAAGAGAATTTTAGGATTGTTTTTCTTAGCCCACTCAAGCTGCTACTACAAGAGGTGACACAGTTTCATTTTAAATTCTCAGTTCAGTTGCATAAATGTAGGATTCATGTGTTACTAAACCTACCTTTGCATGTTTAAGAAATTTACATTGAGCTGGAATATAATGTTGAATATCTACAAAACAATTATGTCCTTCTGCTACAGCAGCTGGAGGCCAGCCAGTAAATATAGTATCTTGTACAGTATTGAAAGCATATCTTTAAGCAGCTGAATGGTTGATCTACCTGCTTGTGTCTGCATAAACTACTGTTGTACTACTTACAATGTCAATAGAGCTTAGTGAGCTATACAGTTCAGCAGAAAGTTAACATACAGGACATGATTCATACACTAAACTGTGTCTAATGCCATATGTCATGCTTATTGCATCTTATCTCTTCCCCAAAGTCTGATCAGGAAGAATGTGGGTCTCTTGAACATCCTATGTCAGATCTACGAGAGCTGTGCAGACATTGCAGATTTCTGAGGGTGTGTTAAATGAGATCAGATGTTAATCTTCAGATAACAGAATTTAGCCCGTGTTAGCTCAATATCTGAATGGATTTTCAACCTGCACTGTGCTGACATGATATCCACTGACTGAAATATACATATTATCTTTCAGATACTCAAATTTTGGGATTCAGACTGAGTCCTTCCCATTGTGTCTCATAAAAAAGCCTTCACGCCAGAACTACTGGATTGTAATCCATTCAAAATATAGCAAACCCATTTGCTTTAGTTTAATCCATGTTAAAAAAAAATCAACTTTCTTTTCATGTAAAAGACAGATCACTGTGTTCTGATGAAGCAGATCAGCATTTTATTCTCTTCATATCAGATATTCAAAATGGTATTACTCCCTTCCTGAAGCATGTTCTAGGTAGGAATCTGTAATCTGCTGTGACATCTAAGAAGGAAGAACAGGGTTTCATTTCTCTCCTGTTTAATTTATGTTTTTTGTAAAAGGAAAAAAAAAATGAATGAGACATTGGGAAAATGAATATGCCTTCTCTGTATCCAAGGGTATCAGCTTTCAAGCAGAGGAAAAAACTGCACCAACTCCTCTCCTGCAAACAACTTATCTAGCTTATATTACTCATTCATTTGATGGAATATAAATAATTATTTGGTAGATCATCTAAACACACAAGGTCTGTTTTCCTAAGAGCTTCTGCTCTCTATTTTCAGATTAACATTTTTTGCACCGGGACTTCCCAGGTTGTTCACTAAATGATGTAGTACGCTTGCTTCCCTCTCACATCCTCTTTTCTCCTGTAAGACAAGTAGCAACACTCATTGCAGAACTATTTTGAAGTTGTATGTATGTCTATTAGACCTTTAGCTAATATATGCTTACTGTCTATGAAAGAGGCCAAAACAAAGAATCACAAGATATTTTTTGTCGGTTTTTTTTTCAGGATGGCACGCGAATCTAGGTCTCTTTCTTTGACTCAGATATTATTTTTCCTCAAAAGTATGATTTGTCTAATGTTAGCAACAGAGCTTAAAATTTAACAGACTGAAAGATTGTTCAAATCTTTGTTACTTTAGAAATGAATTAAGACTTTAAATAAAGAAAAAAAGATGAGGCTAGAGCAAGTTTTGCGTGTACAGATTAAACCCCAAGACTTTTCATATTCAAGTGACAATTTTAATCACTTTGAGAATTTTTCTGTTTTCCTTCCACCCTGTCCAAATTATTTTTTGCAGAATAATCTTTGGAAAACTTTAAGCCAGTGGTTAGGGTAGATTCCTGGCAATGAAGAATTTGAATTCTGAACCCCTTGAGATGAGACTGGAATTAAATCAGAGCGCTACAGCAATTCAAGTGTTAGAAAAATATGTGGGTGGCTTTGCTGCCTTCACGGTGAGCAAAAATTGAAAAGGAGAGCAGATTACATTCTTTTTATGCAATCTGTCCTTTCAGGGGCAGTTTCAGATGTTACAAAAATATTTCTAAGCTACTGAATCCCTCAAGGATTTTAAAAAAAGAAAATCTATTTGCTGGATCTTTATCAGTTTAGACTCATATAGCTCTGCCAAAGCTGAAGTGCTCATTGTCTTAGATATAACTCTTAACTCTGGGAAATTTTCAGCCTGAGAATGTGAATTAAAAGCTTCATCAGAGTAGAATTGCAATTTGAAACTAGCATGTAGACTCTAAATACAATTTTATTTCCTTATGTTTTGCTTTCATTTTTGTTAGTCTACTCATCTTGTTCTTGTCCACAAAACCACGATACTCTGAATTAGATTGAAATGATATTGTCTGTAGTTTTAGTCATATTAATGGTGCCTGGAATAATTTAGTATTGAAAATACCTGTCAATAAATGGATTTGTACATGGGAGTTTGGACATAATTTATTTATGTTAACAGGTTTAAATCAGGAGAAGGAACTTGATCCCTCCAAGTGAGTTCACTGGAACTATTTTATCTTGTCTATGTTACAAATTAACCTCTGTGATAATGATTTAGACACCTTGATAGCTTGGCTATCTCTGATGGAGAGGCTTAAGTGTATTGATTTGACTCATTTGAAAATCTATCCCTTTTTGATGCAGTTCAGTGAGAGGAAGTTCCTACAGGGGATCCACATTGTTGTGTGAGCTCACTACTTTCACTTGCCAAATACAACCTGGCGGATGTTCATTGCTTCAGAAACTGACTGATGTACCAGATGAAAAGTGCCAGTGAGAGTCTGTGAGCTATACAAAAAAAGAAAAAAATAAAAAAACCAAACCAGTAAATGACTTGGAAAACCTTAATAAATCTAGAAAATAATAATTTCAATTCAAGTGTATAGTGAATGTGGCAGAGAATGAACAAGCAGACATATTGTAAGGCAAGAGGAAATAAAGAAAATTAGCTTCGGTATCCCTATGTGAGTAATATTTTTCTGGACTATTTTATTGTTATTATTTTGAACTCAGATATGAACATATTACAGAAAAGCTGCCTAAGATAGAAAAGTATGCAAGAGCTTGGAATCTGCATGTATTACAGATATTGAAAAAGGACCTTAAAATATTCAAGGGTTTTTGTAGATAAGAAAATGAACAGCATGGACCTGTGTTTGTTCCTGGTGAACAAGAAACTCAGTGATGCTGTGGATAAGTTTACCCCAATTTTTCAGATATGATATGTGTCAAGGTACAGTGATAATATACATTGAAAATGCTGTACTTCTGCTTTAGAAGCATATTGATTTATGAGGAGGAGGTTCTCCAAAGAGCTCACATGATTACAACTTGATCATTTAGACAGAAGAAGAAAGCAAGATCTTAATTCTTCTGTTTGCAGAATGTTATCAATTGTCTTTACCTTGCAGTGCAGTCAACTGTATAGACCAATAGAGTATCCAAAGAATGAACAAGGAGTGAATTAATTTCTCTATAAGAAAGAGTACCTGGAGAGATGTACATACTAAATTAACAGATTCACTGATTTGACAATTGAGTGTCTTTTGCATTTATATTCATGAGGCAGGACTTCTTTATTTCTATTTGTATTTTTAAAGTGGATTATTATGACTTTTTAAGACATGAAACTTCTTTGTAAGCCAAGAATAAAGTTGTGTTCTAGGAATTAAAGAACAGGACTGGAAGCCAAAAAGATCGAGTTTTTCAGTCTGAAATAAACATCTCCAGTAACGTTTCTGGTTGAGATTTTTCCTGCTTCCTGCAAATTAAAAAAAAAACCCAAAACTTTCTCAAACTGTTTGTCCAAAGTGACTCAAAAAGCAGTAGAGTAAAAAAGGGAAGAGAATCCCATGAAAATACATGGTAACCTCTTGGCTTCTTTGTAATCATATAACTCAACACAGTTATAAATGGCAGTATTTACTAGTTTCCTTACTTCCCTATCACAGAAGTTTTCAGCAAAGTTTGATCTGGACTTGCAAAATGTGGCTATTAATAACCCTCTGCATTGGGTTAACCTGTCTGTCTGCAAGGTGCTCACCAAGCCTCTCTATCACTTCACCTTCTAACGAGACACATGGAAAAAATACAATGAAAAAACTCATGGGTCAAGATAAGGGCGGGGAGTTTACTCACCAATTGCTGTCATAGGCAAATCAGATTTCGCTTGGGAAATTAACTTATTTTAAAATATTGTAGTAATTAAGAAAAAAAAAAATTTCCCTTCATGTCTCATTTCTTTACACACTCAACTTTTCTGTCTTCCATCGACCTCCTTCCCTGACCCCAAGCAGTGCAGGGCAACAGGAAATAAAAGTAACAGTTCATAACCCTTCATCTCTGCCAGACTTTCCTCCTTAAACTCTTCCCCTGTTCTAGTCTGTTTTTCCTCCCATGGGAGATAGTCTTTCAATAATTGTTCCAGTGTGAATACTTCTCATAGACTGTAGTTCTTCAAGAGTTGCTATTGTATGGGTCCTTTCCATGGGGTGCAGTCCTTCAGGAACAGACTTCTTCAGTGTGGGTCCTCCAGAGGGGCTACAACAAAGCTGCTCCACTGTGGACTCCTCTCCACAGATTGTGCCACAGAAAATACGCTCCTGTCCATGGTCTGCAGCTCCTTCCCAGAGTCCACTCCAGCATGGGGTCTCCACAGACTGCAGCTTCATTGATCCCATCATAGGCTACCAGGGAACCTCTGCTCCTGTGCCTGGAGCATCTCCTTCTTCACTGACTTTGGTGTCTGCAGAGTTGTTTTCCTCACTCCTCACAGCTGCTGTGCAGCCTTTCTTACCCTTTCTATGTTATCAAAGAGGCATTGCCAACATCAGTGATGGCTAAAACTCTTGAAGTGACATGGGGGCAGCTTCTGGTGTATTCTTTCAGAGGCCACCTCTGCAGTCCTCTCTTACTCCCCCACTACTAAAAATATGTCACATAAACTGAACTGTGACAGTTTATGATTTTCCTCTTTATCTGCTTCATTTATAGACATTTGGGTTTTTTTCTGCACTTATTTGCCATCTTTGTCCTTTCTGTCTATTCATCCATTAGCACCAGTATTTCTTCTTTTTGAATCTCAGTTTCCTCAGAATCGTAGGCCATCAAAGTAAATAGAACAGAATGATTTACATAAATTCATTGGCTGTGAAAACCACAAAACCAAAAAGTGCTGTAACTCAGAAATTAAATTGTAAGAAATCATTACTATATGCTTGTCCTGTTGTTACATCTTTTTCTCAACACACTGTACTGCCTACTGCTCCCAATTGATTAATATGTGCTATGTTCTTCTACACTCTTCAGGTTTTTGTTTAGGTGGCAGAAGAAAGGGAAAGACAATGTATTAAAGTGAGTCTACACTGACAGACTTTTTTTCTAATGATGAGTCAATGTTTTAATTGTATTTTTTGCTGGTTTATGATACAAATTGCAGCCTGTTCAGGGTTTAAAAAACAAAAGAGGAAAACAAAGGAGGAATTTAAGTCAATGTTATGTTGGAATGGTGAACAATAATTGTAATGTCTGTAAAATGTGTAGAGTTTTGAAAAAGTTAGGTGAATAATGAATGGAAAATAGGCAAGACAGAAGACAAAATCCAAAGGAGTCACAATAGAAAGTCTGTTTACCTGCCTCTGCTTTCACTCTTCCCATTTGATGACAATTATTTTCTGCAGTATGGATCAGTTTAGCTGTGAAAATGTCAATACAAGTAAAAAAGGTTGGACTAGATCTTTTCATATTGCAAGCCATCAAGATCAGGGACTAGTCCCAGAGTTGCCATGCATCAAATTATCTAGTGACTTCATGCCACAGGAATGTAAAGGTTAAAATCAAGTGATATTTTGGAGGATTATGTTATGAGTCTATGCAGCATGGAGACAGAACTAATCCACAGCTGACATATTTTACTGGAATAAATATCCCATGAGAAGCAAGGGGACATGCAGATGAGGATTAAGGTATGATAAAAAGATGAACTGATTATAAACTATTGTTTTATGTTCAACGTTTATGTAGTTTAAACTAAGAAGGCCAAGAAGCAAAAAAATACTGAGATTATTTCATAACAGAAATAAACGAGGCAGCATGAAAATGAGAGGTGGAAGATTGGAAGGTTATCACTCCTTTTCCTTGAAGTCCCCAGAGAAAGGTCTGGCTTGACTTTGGACCAGATGTTCAGATTCTTAAACAATGAGCCAGGATATGGAAAGATGTTTGGCTCCCAGCACAGAGCAAAAGATGTAATACAAATTTGTCTTCAATCCCAAATAAGCAGCTGCCTCTTTATTTGTTTCTTTTCAACTATTTACTGAAATGAAGAAAGAACAACTCTTCCAATATATTCCTATGTCATGTTCTAAGGAGAAATTATCAAAATTGAAAGATAGCCTATTCTTTCTGATGTTTTGGACTTCTAAATAAAGATCACTATGCAATGCCAATGAAGCAGTCAGCTCATGCATTCATCTGTCACAGATAATGTAGCCAACTCCTAAATGAGCTACTTCTGTGGATTTTTCTGACCCCTAAACACGACAGCATAAGGGACATTTGAAAATATACTGTGAACTGAAAAATTAAAGTTCACTTCTGCCCTCTTATAATTCAAGTTAATTATCCAGGATTGATAAAATTCAAATGCATAAAATTCATCTTATCTCATTTTAGGTATTTCTAAATTAGGTGGCAAAGCTATTAATCTAGTTTCTATACATAATCTGTAGAGAATGTGAGAGCTTCCTTCAGAAAGTGATTCATGACTTCTCTATAAAGTGTCTTTTTCAGGAAATACTTCTTGTTCTCCCCTGACTATAGAAGGAAGCTTCAATAGCAAGTGTAGGATTAGCTGCCAATTTTTGGATGCATAAATCAGGTGAAGTGAACTTGCTAAGTTTGCACACCATTTTGAAGGTGAGACTGTACCACTGTGCCTAGACAACTGGGGTATGTAATATAACAATGACCACATTACAATGCTGTAGAAAATGAGTTCAAACTATAAGACCCGATTGTGTTTAAAAGCAACTTGAATTTCTAGCTTGTTGTTGGTTTACACTACCTTGTCTCTACTGTTCCAGTACAAACAGTTATTTATCTCATATATGCTACTCTCAGGACTCACATGAGTCCTGATCAATAATAAGCTAAACATGAGCCAGCAATGTGCCCTCATGGCCAAGAAGGCCATTGGCATCCTTGGGTGCATCAAGAAGAGTGTGGCCAGCAGGCTGAGAAAGGTTTTGCTGCCCCTCTACTCTGCCCTGGTGAAGCCTCATCTGGGGTCATGTGTCCAGTTCTGGGCTCCTCGGCTCAAGAGGGACAGGGAACTGCTGGAGAGAGTCCAGCGCAGGGCCACCAAGATGATCAAGGGATTGGAGCATCTTCCTTATGAGGAAAAGCCGTGGGATCTGGGTTGTTTAGCCTAGATGAAAGAAAACCGAGGGTGGATCTCATAAACACAAGTATTTAGCAGGTATATGTCAAGAGGATGGGGCAGCATTTTTTTCTGTTATAACAGGACAAGGGGTAATGGGATGAAACTGGAACACAAAAAGTTCTACTTAAAAATAAGGAAATTCTTTATTACTGTTCAGATGAGGGAGGCCTGGCACAGTCTGCCCATGGAGGATGTGGAGTCTCCTTCACTGAAAGTTTTCAAAACCTGCCTGGATACATTCCTAAGGGACCTGATCTATTTGGTCCTGCTTTACCAGGGCAATTGGACTAGATGATCTCTTGAGGTCCCTCTCAACTCCTACCATTCTAAAATTCTATTAATCTATGATTCATGATGTCATAATATCCTATTCTGTACCGGCCAGTGTTGCTTTTATTTAACAGAAGCAGGATCAAACCCAACTCTCCAGATATAATTTGAGCAAAATCTCTCATGCACATGCCTTCAGGACTGTTTCCACACAAAGTGTCTCTGCACATGAGCATAAGATCTTCACCTCATATTATTGCCCAGTTCCTTTCAAGAAGAACAATTATGAAAAGTTAAATTCAAACTCATGCTGTGTGTGTCCAATTAACTCAGGTATTGTCAAGCAGCGGAGGTACACACCATGTCCCTGCAGTCTACCTTCAGGACGGCATTTGTGAAGATCCACAGGAGTACTAAAGCACTGTATTTCATTCTGCTCTGCATTTCTATTTTGTAGCATGAGCAAAACAGAAAAACAGCAGAAATTGTTTTGCTACTTTTCAATTTGTGTTCAAAGAGAAATGAGCATAGGCAAGAAATATGAGTTGGAATATTAAAACATTTATATGGGTCGCTGGGGAATTTTTATGGTACTCCTTGAGGTGAAATAAACACAAGGTTGTGCTTAATTTTTTAGACAAAATAATAACTAATAAACATGATCAGAGTCCTGGTAGCATAAATGGTTCTACAAGGAGCCTGCAAAGATATGTCATGAGCTGATTTGTTATTCACTCTTGCATCAGCAATAATCTCATGAACAGTTGTATGGGTTTATTCAACTTGGCCTAGAGTCTATTTTCCAGCCCAACTCTGCTACCCGGTGATGCCTCCCAAGTGTTCAGTGTTCAGGATGGCTACAAGGCAATGCCTCTCACCGGGGAAACCTCCTTTCCTTAAAGGGAGTTCTTCTGCCTCTGCTTCCAGTCAGTTTAACCCATTCTATGAATTATCTGAATCCTCTTCTTCATGGACCAGCAATAGATGTGCCTACATAGTTCAGCCATCAATATTTATCCAAATCTTTATCCCCTTCTTAGTCTTGCTGGCAGCAATGAGCACATTCCCTGACATTTGCTGCCACTACAATATTTGGAATCAGTGTGTTGTCACATTATGGGTGGATATATATTTTTAAAAAAAAAGCCATTTAAAATTAGATCAGATCACACAGAAACATATCCAGGAGGATTCTGAAAACTTTCAGAGAAGGAGATTTCACACCATCCCTAGGCAGCCTGCGCCAGGGCTCCCTCACCCTCACAATAAAGAAGTTTTTCCTCAAGTTAAACTGAAAGTTTTTTTTTCCCAGCTTCAGCCCCTCACTCCTTGTCCTGTCATTAGATACAACAGGAAAAAGGGATGCCTCAACCTCCTGTCACCCACCCTATAGATATTTGTAAATATTCATGACATCCCCCTGGAGTCTGCTTTTCCAGATTAAACAGCCCCAGTTCCCACAGCCTTTCCTCATAAGGAATATGCTCCAGTTCCCTCAGCATCTTGGTAGCCCTGCACTGGATTCTCTCCAGAAGTTCTCTGTCCCTCTTGAGCTGAGGAGCCGAGAACTGGACACATGACCCCAGATGAGGCTTCACCAGGGCAGAGTAGAGGGGCAGCAAAACCTTTCTCAGCCTGCTGGCCACACTCTTCTTGATGCACCCAAGGATGCCAATGGCCTTCTTGGCCATGAGGGCACATTGCTGGCTCATGTTTAGTTTATTATCAATCAGGACTCCCAGGTCTCTCTCGGCAGAGCTACTCTCCAGCAGGTCAATCCCCAGATTGTCATGGTGCATGAGGTTGTTCCTCCACAGTTGCAGGCCTCTGCATTTGTCCTTAGTTAAAAATTTCCCTAGAACCTACAGAGATAATTCTCACTATTCAACATCATAAAAACAAACAATAACAACAAAAAAAGGACAAAAAAACAGAAAAACCCAACAACTTCCAAAAAGCAACTAGAAACAAATAAAAACGTCGTTGTTGGTTTGTTCTTTGTTTCTTTTTTGTTTAAGCAGCATGGTATAACCTTTGAGAGCAAAGGAATGCTGTATAAACAACTCTGAAAAGTGTGGACATAAAAGAGGAAGAAATTACCTTTTTGAAAAATTAACGTGGTTGGTACATTACATTAAGCGTTCTGCTTCTCAGGAAAGAAAAATACAATTTATAGTTAGCTGATGCACAAGAAAACTACAACCATAATCTGAATTTTGTGTTAACCTGAGTAAGTTACATCAGTAAATTGAACTCTCCATGAAGATGTAGGAAAAGTGAATCTTTCCTCTAACTGCTGATGTTACAATTGTTTTGTTTTGGTGTTTTTTTAGTTTCGCAATTACACCCATACAGAATAGGAAAAGAGGTAAAAGCTGCAGTCTTAGAACATCTAATTAATGTCCTAAACCCGAATCCAACATTTCAATCACAGCAGGATCCATTCAAACACTGTCCCACCCAAATAAATAAGTAAAACAATCTGGTGTATGAAATCTCAATATTCAGGTTCGTTAGAGTTAAATAAACCCAACAGTTGAAGCTTAAGTAGTAGAATTAATGTCTAATAAATCCACCAGCTCAAACATCACATGTCTATGATCTTGATACTAGTTTTGTCAATAAATAAAGATGACTCAAAATAAAATTTCAATTCCATGTGAATTTTTTATATTTTATGTTTGAGGGAAAGGAAAGAATGGAGGAAGGGTGAAAATGGAGATAAAGAGGGAGGTAAGGAGGGAAGAAGAGAACAGGAAGAAGAACTATCACGAGAATGAAGAAGAAAGAAAATAAAAGAAAGAAAAATCATTATTGTAATTCTTGTTAGTTTCACCCATAATCTTTGCCTTTTGTTCTCAAAGTATAAAGAAATACACAGATGAAAAATAGATAAAAGTTTATGTGCTCTATTAACTGACAAGTACACACTATACTTTTGGTTTATGAATAAACGAAATCTATTTGAGACTAATGTACAATGGATTTACATGAAATATTCTGACAGCACTTTTCTTAAAATCTGTATATAACACCAGGATAATTTTGGTTGGAAAAAAAATGTCCAGCCATTCTGGATGCTAATGTCAAATAGTAATTGGGATGGCTCTAAATTATTTATTAGGAGATCCTAGACTCCTTTTCTACAGGAATTATGAAGGAGTGCATATAGAAACACATATCTATGGATGAATATACTCAAGTTTCATTTGCATGGCAAAAATGTTGTGAATATACTAGTTTCATTTGCGTGGCAAAAGTATTGTACAACTTAATGAGAGCTTAGAGTTCAAGGCTTCAAGTAATAGGTTTATTATTGTCCTCTTCACTTTGGAGTGCTGGATGCTGGATTGCTCATCTACAGAGATTGCTCCATTTTAATTTTATTTTGGTTTTACCAGGAGCCTTGTTGATTTAACCTTCTGTTGTTCTTTTTCAGTAAATAACACACAAGGATATAATACAAGTCAAAAACATTGAATCTTTTTTTCATGAATTCAATTTAATTTTAAATATATGTGCATACCTCTCTTTGTATATAGCTACATATTGGATATTTCTATTTATATGTATTTCTGATACGTATAGTTGGAAACAAATATCTAAATGGTGGATGTCAGGAGGTTGGGGCATTGCTTTTTTCTGTTGTATCCAGTGACAGGACAAGGGGTAATGGGATGAAGCTGGAACACAAAAAGTTCCATTTAAATGTAAGAAAAAACTATTTTACTGTGAGGGTGATGGAGCACTGGCGCAGGCTGCCCAGGGAGGGTTTGGAGTCTCCTTCCTTGGAGGTCTTCAAAATTCACCCAGACATGTTTCTTATCTAAGTTACACTGCTTTAGCAGGAGAGTTGGACCAGATGTGTCCAAAGGTCCCTTCCAACCCCTACCATTCTATGATTCTATGTGTGAAACAGGATATTTTTTAAATCAAGCAGCTCAGTTCATTAGCAGAAATATGCTGGCAGAAAAAAAGATTCTTTTTCTCTTTGGTAGTATTATGTGGACCATACTTTTAAAACTAATCTGGACATGATATGAAAATTTAACAGAAGCACTCTCTGCAAATTCACCAATAGTAGGCAGGAAGTCAGTTTATGTCATTTCTATAATGTGACAGCTAGTTAAATATTCAATACATTTTTTAATGAAAATGTCATCAGAATAATAACACCTCAGTACTGCTCATACAGCAATTCAGACAAGAACTTAAGCATCAAAAATCAGGTCTTCCTTAGATTTTAGTGTTAGGACTAGTAAAGAAAATATTCTTTTTGGAATTGTATGAAGAAAAAAAAAAGAAAAAGAAAATTGCAAGAGAACACTGATAAACAGAATATTCATTCATACATCCAAAAAAGAATATCGATATCCAGAATTATTTTCAACAGAATCTGTAAATGCTTAACCTGGATTTTTTTTTTTTAAATCCATTGAATCACTTAACAGTGAAGGACAGAATTTGATTTTATGTAAGACCAAGTTTAGTTAGATATCACTACAGACATTTCAATCAGAGAATTGTCATTGTTCATCAGACTTTCTAGGTCCAATTATAGAGAACAGTTCTGGAAAAAATGGGCAGATTTTCATTCTGTAACTTTTGCACTGGCCTTTTGTGTGTGTGTGTATGTATATATATATAATTCTGGAAGGCATAAATCATAATTTTGCACAGATTCTGTTCTGTGATGTAAAAAGTTCCAATTCATTGTGTGCACTCTCCTGCTATCTTTTATGTATCTAACTTGTAGTCCCACTTCTTGACTGAATGTAGGAAGTAGGTTCTGTTATGATTTTTTTCTATATTCTTATTTCAAGTCAATATTTAAATGAACTCAGTACTTCTAGTTGAAATCCTTTGCATATTTTATACCACTCAGTTACTTTCTATATTGAGCACTAGAGATTTGTGATATTGAGAACAGGATATAATTACTTCTACCAGTTAACAATGTTATACTTAAATGTCACTAAATTATTGAGACATTGCTCAGTACTGAGGCGAAAATCTGAACTGAAATGTTTGAAAATGCTATTCCCAGCTATTACTCACTGACAGATTGTTTCTTTTTTGAAGGAGCTCCATTATGATCCTGATTCAAACTGACTGGCATTTCTTTCATCAAAAGAGGCTTGGAGATTTTAAAACAAAGAAAACAAGTACAAGTTGCTGAACACAGCTAGGTGAAATAGGAAACAATCTCAGTTAAACCTACCAGAAAACTCTAAGCAATCAAAAAATATGTTATGGGTTTGAATACAAACAAAATAGTAACTGTGTGCTCTCTTTAGTATTATAACTAATAACCAAAATGCCTTGATTGAAGAGCTCCATAGCTAGTAAATGACGTTTAGAACTAACAGGCATATTATTTAACTGTGTACTATGTGTACAGCTGAACCAGGCTGTAATATCACACTACAGCTTGTGGTTGCCTATTTCCTTGCCCTTGATCTGTAAATACTCTTTAAGTCCTCTACAATCCCAAAATGCTCTTCCTCATCATCCCATTATGTGCCCCATACCATCAGCAGTAAACCCCCTCAGTCCAAGCTGCTCTAGCATTAACTTACTGTGATGGGTTTCACACCTTAACAGCTGATCTGAGGCTCTCTTGGGACAGCCCTGAGAGTGGCCCAGACAGGCTGTCCCTTCGTCTTTCATTTGGGTTTGTCTCTGCCACTGTCCCCCTATGCTACTCTGGGCTTCTGCACATGAGCCTTTGATGGGCTGAAGGCTCCTGGACTGGGCCTGATAGCAGCTGCAGGCAAGTATTACTTGGTCACCTTCTCCTGTTCTTTCAGCTCTTCTGTGGGTTTGTGTATGAACATATAACCTAACATTGCACATTATTTGCCTGGATCGATTTTGCAACAAACACTACAAAGTCTGGCTGATATGAACTTGTTACAATAAATATATGGGAGTTTAGTTCAAAAGAACTATAACAACTTCATATGTTTCTTTACTATATACTTCTTTTGCAAGGTGATGGAAAGAAAAAAAGAAAACTTGTCAGTGAAATTCAAGGCAAGTCTATAACAGAATAGCATTTTAGACCCATTTTCTGCTTTGGTCCAGCTGGTATAAATTGAGATAACTTCTTTGAAGCCAATTTATAGCTGATAATGAGCAATTTCAGTCTTTCAAGAAAAAAAGAAAAAGAAACAAGATTAGGAAAATGAAGAAAAGACAACTTTCAGAACATAATAAATGAGAGAAAAGAAAGGTAGAGTCCAGGGACTTGATTCAGATGACAGTGGCATGTGTCAGTAAAAGGTTCATAAAATGTTTCAAGGTGCCAGTTGTCTAACAAAGGTGTTGTGGTGAGCAGCATCAGGAAAATAACTAATATTACCTATACCTCATGGCAAACCACCTTATCCCAGATAAGTAATGAAGACCATACATTATTGTATCGATGAAGGAATTCTTTGTGTGTGCAGACGTGTATATATGTATGTTTGTGTTCTTCCTGTTTAACAAGAGATTTTTTTCACCACTATATTAACAGAGCAGAATTTGGTAGCTAGTGTTCACGAGAGATCATCATCAGAGAGTTGGATGTCTTTTGCAAAACTGAAAACTCAACCTTAATGAAAACTTGACAGGTAACTCTCAACTGGTATCAAAAGGCATAGGTTTTCATGCTGCTATAAATACTCTAAACCACTTAAACCACTTAAGTATATGACATAGTATCCCTGGACCAGGCAGCTATTTTTCAGACTGGTAACATTCTAAAGTATGTGCATTAAAGGGATGAACCCTGCAGCTCTAAGGTTAATTTGAATCTTCAGCACTTCCTTTGATATAGTGTTGGAAACCAAAGGCCACTGAAACATAAAACCACACCAGAATCTGTTATTTTTGTCTTCAGTGTTTGGAGTTTTTTCTTAATAATTCTTTATTCTTTGAAGCATGTTTGCAAGTTATTCTACTAACTGCAAATCTAAATAAATACTGAAACCTTTAACTCCTGTTCATCAGTGTGTTACAATTGTCCCACCACTGTATTCTCATTACGTATACTGAGAATTATAGTTGAAGGCAAACCACAAAGTACTTTTAGCAGTTCTTAGAAATCCAAATAAATTTTGTCTTTATTACAGGGAATTGTAAGTGACCTACAACCCTGGATTCGCAGGGATGAAATCTTCCCTAAGCAGTACTTATTATCCTTCAAAATACGTTTTAAAATGTGAATACTAAGTTATAATATTTATTTGATGTAGGTAGACTTCCAAATTCACTTAGACTTATGTACTCATTGGTCATTATAATGTTTCATAGTCTATTAGGCTCAGTCTGTCAGTAGTTTTTGAACATATTTTAGGGTAATGGATACAATTTCTATTTCAGCCCCGTCCTTTCTACTATTCATTATGATTGCATCTGTCATCTGTCTGATGGTACATTTTCCATTGTGTCCTCTACCATGGTATCTAGCAGTTTCATGATCACAGAGGTAAAACCTTTGTGTTGTAATACAACAAAATTAAAATCTCCTAGTTCACTTAAGCTTATGTAATGCAAGTACTAACATGTCATGGAAAAAAAATTAAAATGTGTGTGTTAACTCTTGCAATTTTGAATTTTATGAGGTGGTTTGCATACAAATGGACTATCTGCTTTCTGATAGAACTATCTTCAAAAGATCCCAAACCAACAAACAAACCTTGTTTCCCAAGGACTTGCTGAGTACTCATGTCAAGTTTCAGGAAGCTCAGAAATATTGCACAGTTTTGAAACAAATAGTTATTCACTTAAAATAACAGAAATAAGTTGTTCATCATCTGATACTTCTTTTCTTGCTATTACTTTCTTATTTACTCTATCAAGAAATAGACAGAAAAAAAACATAGCAAACCAAGCAAATCTATTTCTTTAACCAGCCTCTTCTCTTAAAAAGTTAATCTTGTGTTTGTAAAATGAAGAGCGAAATCAAAAATTGTGAAAGTAATCAGGAATTTAAAGAACATAATCCATTTAAACAGAACTATGAAAGGAAAAAAAACATGAAAGTAAATTCTCAAATGAGAAAGAATATTTAAAATAGCACATAGAAACAACATGTGACAAGACAAATTGAAATTTACATTTTGATGTACATTAGCTGAACACAAATCAATTTAAAAAAATCCTTAAACTAGAAAGAGAGGATCATATCACAAATAATTAATTAAAAACATGGAAGAGAACCCAGATTAAATCCCAAAGCAAGCTATCTCTAATTAATTCCATCAGACATGTTCATGACAAAGGAAACATTGATTTCATTACTCTAGGGCAGTGAAGGCTGAATTTCATATCCAGTGAAGTTAGTGAAACCTTTGTTATTAGCGTAAGTATAGAACCAAGAATTTAGAGTCTACATTGATAAACAGCAGAACATTTCTTCTTCTTATAGAAAGACTCAAAGTCCTAACAAATAAGGTTGCACATAATGTAATAAGTACAGTGGGAAATTTCTCAACATGCCCACAGGTTAACATACAGCTGCATCACCTGACAGTGTCTAAAACTCTGAAATGCCATATAGGGCATATCATTAAGAGATTTAAGATGTTATTCCATCCATTTGTAACACATAACATCTGAAAGTTATGTATCTATGCATTATATTTCAGGATTTTTCCAGCCAGGGTTTATCTTTCAATGTATACATAGAGCAGAAGCTAATGGTAACACAAAACCTCCCTATTTTTTTTTTTTTTTGTGGGGAAAAAAAAACCATACAAAACTAAGCAAACAAACAAAACAAAACAAACCCCCAACACAAAGTTTAGAGCACTCATCTAAGTCAGAGAACAAAGATTTCTAGTAAACTGTAAATGTGAAAAAAGCATAAAAGTTTCAGGGAAATATGAGTGTCCAGGTGGAAAGTGGAGGAGTGATACTACCAATGACATAGTCCTTCATTCCCAAGGAATCTACACCTCCTTTTTACACAGTGAGAAACTTTGTCAAGACTTTTGCCATAAGCTGTCTTGAAGTCTGGTGGCTAAGTATGATTAGTCACTGAATTCCAGGCAACCGAGGAAAGAATAATTGAGATAGAATAATTTCTTCCTCAAAAAGTTCTGTTTGTTTAAGTGTGTAGCTTCTTATATTTAATTGAAGTCCTGTAGGTTTATTTGTCTATAAAGTGGGCAAAAACATGCATATTTCTATCAAAATGGGGGAGAGGGGTGGTTTATGATTCCTTTTCTGCTCCAACATAGGTTTTCTCAATTCTGTTTCTTTTGTCAAGAAAAAAAATAGATTAGGCAGAAAATAACTCCTCCTTCCATATGTTCACACAACAACATCCTTAGAGGACAAACAATGATATGGTGATAGCTTCTTAAATCCTCCCTTCAGCGTAAAAACTCACTCCATTAAAAAGAGGTTGAATAGAATGATTCTACTAAACCTATAAAAGAAATTACTGAACAAGAGAAAAGATGGATTTTTTCATATGTTGAAACAGTTTTTATTTTGGTAAGTTCACGACTAATTTTTGTCTGTGCCCTGTGGGAAGAGAAAAAGAAACATCTAGGGAAAGACAGTTCTGCACTTTAAGACGAGAGATCCTTGTTTAAACAAACAGGATTTTCTAATATCAGAAATAAGAAAAGTCCATAGAAAAAAAATATCCATATCAGGAGTCACAAAGCATAAATCAGACAAAGATGCCTACAAAAGATTTGTAGGTCTCCCTTCAACACACGAGACTGATGAGATGAGCTCTTCAGATTCAATGGCCTTTGTTTCTGTGTTTCCTGATATAGTGACCTCTGATATTGTTTCTCCCACTGCTTTGATGCTCAAATACCATTTCAGTAATTGTAATGCTCTCTTTTTCATTGCTTTTCCCGATCTTGGCATTTTTGCTGAATATGTGCAGTTAAGGAGGAACTATGTATAATTTTCTTATCATTAATTGTGCATAATTGAAGTCTAAGATTCACAGTGGAAATTAGTTACTCCCTGAATATTCTCTGCTTACTTCTTAATGATAATATATCTTTAACATTTCTTTACAAAAGAAAATATATTAGTGACTTCTGAGTGGTTTTCTCCTTTTTTCCTCCTCTAAAGAAACTTTACCTCACTTCTATGGAAATCAGATGAAAGAATACTTTGAATTTCAGTGGCTGGCTTTTTAATCTCTGCATTGATATATATATATATATATGTGTATGTAAGTATATATGTATATGTGTTCACATCAGGAAAGAAAAAAACTTGGACTATGAAATATTTTGTTCTCCTGTAAAAAAACTTCTTCCACCAGATGGCCTCTATGCACAACTGCAAGGATTAGTGAATTTGAGCATTTATCAATTATTTGGAAAAGAAATATTTTACTACTCATTTCTTTCATAGATTCATGTAAGCATAGCTTGATGGTTAGAAGGGACCTCTAGAGATCATCCAGTCCAACCTCCTTGCTCAAACAGGTCCATCTAGATTAGGTCACACAGTAACACATCCAGGTGCATTTGGAAAACCCCAGAGAAGGAGACTGCACATCCTCCCTGGGAAGCCTGTGCCAGGGCCCCCTCACTCTTAAGGTAGTTTTTTCTTACAAGTGGAAATTTTTATGTTCCAGAATATATCCATCACTCCTTGTCCTGTCACTGAACAGTACAGAAAATGTTGTCTTATCCCCTTGATATCCACTCTTTAAGTATTTTTAAGTCTTAATGAGGATCCCCCTTAGTCTTTTCTTCAGTACCAGGTCCCGCAGCTTTTCCTCATAAGGAAGATACTCCAGTCCCTGACCATCTTGGTGGCCCTGTATTAGACTCTCTCCAGCAGCTCCCAGTCTCTCTTCAGCTATAGAACTCAGCACTTGCTTCTCAAGGTGTATCTCTGTTGACTAGGAAAAAGGAGCAATGAAATTGCAAGCTTATAAAATTTATTTACATGTCTTGAATTAAACAGAATCTATCCAGGGGAAGGACACAAAAGGCACAACTCAAGGGACAGTTAAATACAATAAACAAGAGATAATTGTCAGATAATGATCAGCATAATAATAATATTCCCAGACTTTGTGACAGGAAAAAATTCAGCTACACAATCTATTTTAAATTACCAGTCCTCTGTTAGACTGTTTTACATATTTTCTTTAACATAATACAGACAATGTGAATCAATGCAACAGTCAGTTTTAGTAAAACTATGTTAATCCTAAACTGCATCAGGTAGATTAACAATTTTAATAAACTCCAAAGTAAATATTCAAATAATTTTGGTCAATATAAATCAATATGATGT